>NW_010576440.1:288943-340225 GCF_000705375.1 Tinamus guttatus | reverse complement strand
GGGGTGACCTCTAAAACAGGAGGCGGCTCTTCCCCTGCAAATGCTCTGCCGAGGGAGAAACAGGGAGGAGAAAAACATGGCTCTCTCCTCGAGGAGGAAATAGCTTGTTCAGATTTCTAAAAGGCATTAATTGGCCTTGTAAGAGTTAATTTGAAATTAATTTCTCTGCAATTATATCAAGGAGAGATAATATATTCAGTATCAGCTGAATTATTAAACTTGGTTTCTAATTTCTCATTTGATTAAATCACAAATAAAACTACTGATGCAATCAGCAACTCCTGTATCTTTTCACATAAAGCTGGAACCATATAACAACTCATTTCCCCTCCAGCTGACTTTTACTGTGAACTCAGTTATAAACTGGGTCAAATCTTTTAAGGTTTGCCTGAATTTACAGCTTGTGATCTTATAATATTAAAGAATCAGAGTTAACTTTTTTTTTATCTGTGGAAAACTCAGAAGTATGCAATATTGCTTAAATTATCACCTTTTTTTTCAGTACTATCCCAAGGAAATGTAATTCTGAAAGTTTACCCTGTATCAGTGAGAACTGATATAAATATAGGCTCAATAACATTCAAGGATATATTAAGGGTAGCTTTTTGCAGTTTCATAGAGAAGCTTCTTTAGGTGACTTCCCACAGAAAATCCCTATTTATGGCATGTTATTACTGATATTTAGACTATGAATTTGGTTTCTTCCATCACTGTGATAGATTCCTCCACAGATGATGGATGCCATCTGAAAGGACTATATCAACCATTATGTTGTTTTTGGTGGTCTGGATACCATTTTGTTAGAGAGCTGAGTGAAATCAGATATTTATTTTGGATAAGATTCATATATTCTATTCTATTTAGGGCATCTTCAATTGTAGAGAAATTCCTACATACAATAATAATACTTAATATGGTCCAAGTAGATGTCACTGAGGGAATCCCAAGATTTTACGCTTTATAATAGGATTTTATTCCTTAGATAAGGCTTTCCTTTCGATATGAGTTTATGATATATCCTTTATCCTCATGTTTTTATTTGTGAGCAGCTTCACACCTGTTTTGGTGTGGAGAGGTGAACTTCCCTTAGATGGCAGCCCTAGCGCTCAACACCGGCTGTTTGCTGAACCATAACCCTCTCATGAATTTTATGCTTAGGCATGCTAGCCATTGAGGGGTTTCGATTTGTAGGCAATGCATTTCACTGGAGAGAGCTCTGAGCAGGAAATCAGCATCAATTTTTGGCTGTGGGTCTGTGCTGGTAGCTTAGATAAAACCACCCCAAGTGTCAGTTTTATGATGTGTAAAATGGAGATCAAGATCACCGTATGTTTTTTGAGGTCTGTGCCTGCAAAAGTGGGATCAAAAAGCAATAATTAAAAAATCAGTATTGAAAAGTTTTAGATTGTTTGTATCATTTCTTTTTTCAATGCTACTAACCATTTGAATGCTTAACGGTAAAATTTGTATATTCCATCATAATTCTTTCCCCAATAAAGTAAGTGTCGCTAGAATTTTATTCCTTTAATTTTAGAATATATTTCCCCTATAAACATCTGAGTGAGTTGATTTTACTGAGTGATTTGAATTTACTACAGTGGAATCAGTTCAGAATTATAAATGATATGCATTTTTTAAAATAAGGGGTTGGAGACTTTTTTTTTTAATTAAAATACAGGATTAAAATGTGCAAAAATATCCTGCCATCTTTATAGCCTTTTCCACTGACAAAGATGGAAAAGATGAGAAAGCATTTGATTGAAGGCAATTAAAAGAATACCTTACTTCTCTCTCACAGGTACTATAAATGGCAGATGGTATTAGAGTTTTCTTGAAGGAGGATGATAGCTGCGTAAAAGCCTATGCTCTTAATGGCCCATAAATTAACTACAGCCTTTGTACTGCTTTAACATGCAAACATATTTCTTTCGATATTTTTTTTTCCTGTAAATGATACAGCTTATTTTGCACACAGGTGGAAAATAAAATTCTCCTAGCATTTCTTCTGACCTTTACAAGTTCTAAAATTACTACTAACAAAAATTTGTTTCCAATTTAATCTCTCTAATTATGATTATTCCAGGGCAGAGCACTATAGACATAATGCTCATTGACATAATAGCACAGATGAGCTGAATAAGAATGCATCTAAGCATTGCTTGGAACAAAGCTACATCTCTTTATGTTCCTATTTTTATATTCAAAGGAAAACAACACTGTAAGGATTTTAAGGTTTTAGCATTATGTACATAGTAAATGTTTTTATGGAAATCTTGTTAAACAAATTCCAGCCTGCCAGGAGAAAATAAAACTCATTAGCAGGTCCCTATTCTACAGCAGTTTGTGTATAACTTCATCTGGCCGGTGCCTTTATCTTAAAGCAAAAGCATAGATTCTCACATCTCTAAAACAAAACCAATAAAAACTTGAAGCCTAAAAAAAGATAGGAAAAATATTATTTTTTCTATTTTTTTACTTTATGTTTTTGACCAGTTGTGGATTGCACCGCTGATACCTTAGATATTTAACATTTCACATCAACATACATAGCAGAAATGTTCTATCCTTTATAACATATAAAGAGTTAGTAAATATCTTTAGAAACACTTTATAGTAAGGTGCAGTATCAAGTATTGTTTATAGAGTCCTTTGTATTATAATGCCATCTGCTCCAGGACCAAGGGCATAACCCAGCTGCAGCTGCAGTAAGCATTGAAAAAAAAAAAAAAAGGCAGTTTTAAAAGCTTTATTGCGATTGCATCATTGTTGTCTTTATAATATATGTTTCACATTATTTACCAGCTCATTATGGGTTATCATGAATAATTAAAATTAGGCTTCTCTTGTCAGAGTAAATGAAGAAAATATATTTTGTGATACATTATCCTTCTCAAGTTTTATTTCAGTCCTGAGTTAATTCTCAAATTTGGCAAGTTGCAGTAGATTTCACAGCCAGTAGTAAAGTCAGCGAGTTTCAGCCATGTTAGAGTTGTATTAGATTCACTCATAAATCTCTCTGTAACAGATTATAAACATGCCTTTCAAGTGTTTCTTTTTAAAATATATTTTTTCTTGTTCAGCTTTTGAAAAGTTAGGAAGCTAAGTAAGGAGCTATAAAATACTGTTTTTTTTTTTTTTTAATCTGTGTCATTGAAGATATGTTTTATCATTTGTTTAACTTTAGGTGTATAGAGCCAAAAAATCTGTAACAAAAGTAGAACTTGAATGGGGATTAAGTGTATCTCTTCATGATTTCAGAGCATCTGCTCACACCTGATTTACAATTGGTAAATCTACAGACTTCCAGTAGCCTAATAATCTCATTCTTAGTAGCATGCCAGTTATTGTTCAACTCTGTTAGGATCTATTGAAAAGGTGTTCTTCTATTTCTCTAACATAAAGCACTTCATCTTTAGCAGAAAAGAATCCCTTCCAATCTGCTGTATTCTGAACAGTCAGTCTCAGAGTTTGCCAAGTCAAGGAATTCAAAGTTGTGGGTATTTTTTGCTATATAAAGATGTTTTTGAGTAACTTCTTGAACTATCATTATTTATTTATTTATTTACGTAACTACAGTAAAATAAAAAGATATGTGTTCATTTTTAGTCAGCATGGTGCATACAGTCAAAACAGTACTCTAGATAACATGTTTAAAATGCACAGACATTACCTGCAGTGGGGAAGATGATAGGGAATGCTGATTCTCCAACTATTTAAGCATGTTCCCCATTCATAAATAGACTACTCAATGTCTTTCCATATTTGTTATCACCCTTCAGATTTTAGCAATAATCTTCTTTTTCCATATCCATGCAGGTTAACATGCACCTTTCTTCACATAAATCATTAGTTTTCTCCTTGCTATTTTCTACTTAGCAGTCTGGGAAGAGTAAATTCCTAACTTCCAATTTAAGGTTGTATATCCTATGACCAATATTGAATTTCTTTTGGAAGTTCCCTATTCCTTCCCATCTCTATTCACTTTTTTTTTTTTTATTTCCCACCCTTATTCAAATATGAGAACTAGTGATCATACAGCCAGATCTGGTAAAATTGGAAACTGCCTTTCACTAGTTTTTGCCTTACTAAGAAATGTCCTATGTTTAATCACAAAAAGTTATCATACATATTTTTATTTGCACTCAGTATCATAGTATGATATCTGAAGAAAAAGGCCAATTTTAGTAGTAGTCAATGAAATACATGATGAAATACAGAGAAATACATAAATATTGATGAATATGGTAACTATTTGAGTTACAATCTAACAGCATCCTTTTTCAACTCTAAAATTTTTCGGTTGCATTAGTTTTCTTCTTTGGATGCAAAGATATTTTGTAATATGAATGACAAGGGTGTGTCCTGCTCACACTGTTCCTATACAAAACAAGAACTCCCACGAATGACTGTGCTTGAAGAAAGTTAGATGGAGCACGCTAACTCGCTTGACCTTACCCTTATCCTCTCGGTAGGTTGTATTTAGCACTTGGTGCCACTATATTTTTAGAAATAATCTATGACGTATGTATTAGTTATTATTAACCTTAAATATTAACCTTACATTAACCTTACATAATTATCAGAAAGTGCCTTAGTAGGAAATTTTATTTTCCAGAGATTTTTTTCAAATACTTTGCAAGTCAAATAAACATTTGAAAAACAGAGCATAACCCAGTATTTTGCCATCTGTTACTTTTCAAATTCCTTTGCCTAAATACATGACTGTATTTTTTTTATTCAAGATACTTTGTTGTGTGAATAAGAACACAATAAATAGATGTAGCCTACATATTCATTATGTACTTGAGCACATAAGTACATTATGTACATTAGTGCATAGTACTAATTTAGTACATGATGTGCTTTATGTACTATTCGTTATGCTTTTTAGTATATGGGTAGTTTTTTATTCTCTCCTCATCCACTTTTTTATATTTTCTCTCCCTCCTGATGTTTACTGCTAAGTCAATATAGTGTGGAATTTACATTCTGAGATTTATTAATCTGACTAGAAAATCACATTAGTCATCATTTATTAAAGGATGAATGCCGTAGAAGAGACTGAAAGTTTGAAATCCCTATAAAGTACTGTCCAAAAAGTTTGAAGCTACCTTGACGGACTCCTTACATTGGTCATAAATATTAGATTACAGCCACTTTTAATAATGACTCTGAATTAAATCAATACAGTCAAGAAGATGAGGATTAAAGTCTATGATATGTGTTTTTATCCACAAAATAAAATTGTTAATTTCATTAAATTGTTGAAAATTCAAAATGAATTTGATAGTCTGAATAGATTATGTTACAATGGCCTAATTGAGTGGCAACTAAGAATAGATCTTCATCACAGTGAAAAAGAAACAGGCACACATACACTCACAGAATAAAATGAGTACAAAAATACATTTTAAGCATTGCAGTTCATATAGTGGATACTAGGGAGAATTCCAATAGGTTATACAAGCTGTGCACCATCCTGACAAATCAGTGATTTTAGGGAAGAATGAGATTGACTTGCTCGGTGTTTTTTTTTTTTTTTTCTTTCTTTCTACCAGCCTTCAATATACAGAAATTTAGCCATCTGCTTTTCATCCATATCTTATTTCTCATAAGCAGTTTAACATTTTTGTGACAGTATTAATAGCAAAAAAGAGATATAAATTGCATATCCTCCTTGTATCAGCAGTGCAAAGCCTACATGATATCTTATAATCTCCATATTCATGATGAGGGAATGGCCCATCCAAAATAAAGACCATTGGGACAGGTACTTCAGAAATGTAGTTTGTCTTAAAATGAACTTCAAACATAGTTATAGTTACACACAAACAAGTTGCATTTTCTTTGATTGCTATTGAATCTTAATTAAATTCCTAATAATCTAGGACAGATTCACCAGTATTTGGATTTTTTTAAGCCCTTGAACATTGCATTATTTTCTTAATGTATGGTAATTACAGGAAGATCCATTCTAAATTATAGTGTGAATGCACTGTGAAGACTGAATATTCAATAGTCTTAAAAGTTTTACATTTCCAGAAACACATCTTTCTTTCTTTCTATAGCTAACCTTATGAAACAACAGAGCAAAGCAAAATACCTCATTACATAAATAGTACTACATTAATTATTACTTTAATCACTGTAAATGTTTTAAAAAAATTATAGCTTCTGGTTTTCAGTCTTTTTTGTTCCATTCACTATCATTTAGAACATAAAACCTTGACACATACTCAGTCTGAATCAATACACATTTACCTTTTTCCATCTGTCAAACTCAAGATTTCTTTGGGTATGGTTCTCCAAGTAAGCAGGGAGACATTTTTTTACACTTTGCAGTTTACACTTTGAAACTTTGAAAATATGCTAATGCTCTTGTGGAGTTTATCCTATATGCTCTTATTTATGTATGTATGTATATATTTATTTATTTATCCCCTGTCTCATATGTTAGACCTGTATGTGGGCACCAGACAAAGCTCTTGGGAGCACAATGTGAAATTCTTCCTGGTTCCCCAGAACAGTGTGTTAGAATTTTTAGCTGTAGTACTCCGCAAGATGAAACAGAATCCTAGCACATATAAAAGATTTTCAGAAAAGTTTTTGTGATCTGAGTACTTTGTCTACTATCTTGGCTGCTCCTTACACTTTTATATTGAAGCTAATCTACTCCAGTGGGGTTTGTTTGTTTGTTTGTATTTTGTCAGATGAGACTAGAATGAAGTAAAAGCATTGCCCAGGCCTCAGGAGACTAACAACTCTTACAGGAGGAGGAATGCGTGAAAGGTGTTAATACATAAGGTGCCAGTAGATGGTGCTCAAAGCTGCCTGGCTGCTTATCTTGGCTCCTTGTAGGCCGGAGATGTCTATTGCAGAGTTCAGAGAGCTTCCCCATGCAACCTTATCGTAAATCTGGTCTGAATACAGGCAGTGGAATCTGACTCCTCCTAATTTTTCAAACCACATTGATTTCCCACTGAGCTTTATAGGGATGAATCTCAAATACAAATCTTAAAATGTTAGAGTTCAGAATACCCTCATTTTCATCCAGATCTAGACTTTCATGGCTTATGATGTAAGAGAAATTCCTTATTGACTCATGAAGTATTTCAATATTCTCCTGTTACATTTAATCAACCTCTGTGACAATAATATGTGGTTCAGTTACATGAGATGGGAGCTGCCTCGGCTCTGAAAAAGTCCACATTGTAGAAAGGCGGAAATGGAGTTAAATTTCAAGACTTAAGTGTATGAGAAATAAAAGCTGCAATGAGGAAAAAGCCACCAAAGCCATGAGTCAAAGTTAAAATTTCCTGGACAGAAAAGCATAAGCTATTATGATTATAGTGATGACTCAGAGAAGAGCGAAACAAAAAAAGAAAAAAGAGACCTTCAGAAAAGAACATTAAAAGAATATCAACCCAAAAGTATGTGGTTAGATCAAAGGTCCATCTGTGCTTGCATGGTGTTTCTGACTGTTGCTATTATCAACTCTTAAAGAGTACAGGAACAGAACAAGCCTATAGTCTTACTTCCTTTGAATATTCTCTGCAGCAGTTTGTGTCTCAGGGACTTTTAAGACAGACATGCAGTTGCTGAATTGACTGTATGCAGCAAACGGTGAATGCATGTAAATGCTTAGCAACCACAGCATCCTATAGTGAGACTTTCCACAGTTAAAATGACACCTTGCATGAAAAACTTCTATTTCGTTCTACTTTATGTTCTGTTGTTTTCATTTGCTGTTCCCTTGTTCTTATGTTAGGAATTTAGAGTAATCCACACTATTCATATTCTACATGCAGTCAGGATTTTAAAAGCTATATGCTATTCCTTACTCAGTAGTGTTTATTTCAACCTAAAGAATCCTAGTTTATTTAGTCAATCTTGACATAAAAGTTGTTTCATACCTTAGTTCAGGAGCCAGGGCAACTGTGAGGGAGGCATGGAAGCACTGTTGAAGTAAACTATGTGAAGACAGTAGCTCAGCACAGGCTGTGTTTGTATACAGTAAAACACAAGAACTTTTGATTCCACTTGATGGAGATTTGAAAGCTCAGATTTCCATTACATGGTTTATGCCATCACAAATTCATGCTCACTGCCTAGCTGAATCCCCAAGGACACTGAAAATTATAAATGCCATATATTCTCTCTGCTCCCCCTCTGCTTCCCCTCTGCCCTCCTCTTCCCTTTCTTTGAATGGCTGATGGTATCTAGGTGTCTTTATGAGTGTGAACATGTAAACTGAAATTAGGTCACCCCTTCACCACCTACACTTGTCTTGCATCTTATTTTATAAACTTGCTATTCAAAAGTTGTTTGTTAACCTCAGTGACCAATGGGAATTTTACAGGACAGACCTTTGCATGATTCTAACTTTTTGTCTTTTAGATTTCTACTTCTAGATGAGAGAAAGACATTCCACCCTTGGTGACATGTTCTTGATACCTTAACTTGTTAAGGTAGGAATGTGAGTGTAAACTGTATTGGTGAATCAAATATACAAAGCTACCTGGAAGACTCTGTTCAAAACTGATCATATTAAAGAGAAAGACAAGCAGAGCATGGATTAAATAGTAACCAAGTGAGTTTCAAAGAGGTTTCTGAAAAAAGTAATCTTGAAAGAAGCATGAAAAATTGTAACAGTGGAGAGAGATGTTGGAGTGGAAGCAGCAGTAGTCAGACCTGGTTTGATTGCCAGTAGTTGCTGCAGCATCAGGAGCCCTGCCTAGGCCAGCTGGTGCATCCTCCCCATGGAGCATGCACAGTGCCAGCGCAGGGACTGCACTGGGGGTGTGCATGGGGTCACATCTGGAGTGTGCCACCTTGTGGGGTGCTGTCTCACAACCCACAAATAGTGGATTGTCGGGATGCCATAGGTCCACACAAAGCTGGAGCAGCCACTTGTCCCACTGGAGGAGGCACAGGGGAACCCAAGCCCCACAAGGAGGTTGTGGGTGCTTTAACCCCCATGTCTTGTGAGAAAGGGGTGTGTGTACAGGTTTGTGTTATTAGAACTTTTGGAACTGGTTGTAAAAGATGTTTAGATATTTGCAGTAGTTTATTTTATAAGCAGTAGTTCATTTTATAAGCATCTAATATTGTGGTTCATCTGCAATATTACTGGTACCTATAGGGAATGATATGGGCCTGTCAATTATATGTTGTTAATAAATCAGTAAAGCATTTCAATACTGATCTCATTTTTGCTATTGAGATTTTTCTTGTGAAAACTGCAACTACTGTCTCCTCAGTTCTGCTTCAGGCAGCTGGTACTGGTTCAAGGAAGGCTCAAGATTCAGGAAATCTATTGGAGCTGTTGCTCACAGTACCATCTCAGTAAATCATCTCAGTTCAAGTAATTTTTGTAATATTGTGTAATATATGGTAAATTTACATATAGTAAAATTTTGTAATGTTGTCTGATAGGCTGATAATTTTGTGATGTTGATTGAATCCTCGAGTCTTGTATAAATATCTCAACATAGGCTGCTGAAAAAATGCCCACAGTTGTCAGTCCCACCTGCAAATCAATATGCAGTGTGTCTGCAGAGAAAGTTCCTCCTACATCTTTCATGAGAAATACAAAAATACACAAATAATGTATAGTAGATCATATGTTTTTGTGTGGTATTAAATGAAAGAATTAAATGCCTTTAATGAAATGTAAAGAAGGTCAGCCCAAACTACCTGAAATTATTTATTTATTTTTTGCATACTATGTATTTAGGCTATGAAATCCATCATCATTGAATGCTGTTGTAGCCAAGAACTTTTCTATATCCAGCAATTCAACACACATACATGTCAATATGGGTTAGAAGAGTCATAAATAGAAGGTACTAAAGAAGATTTTTAAGGGAAATAAAAATCTCACAAATAGGGCATGTTTTAACTATCATATATTTGGCAAAGATTTTCTTAGGGATGATGATCCTGTGCCTTTTGTAACATCTTTTGTAATTTTTTTTCACTTTCTCAGGATATTCTCAACTATAAGAGCTAATCTACATACTAGAATACGAATAGCTGCAAATTCTATTAAAAGAAAAATGAAAGAGGGACTTGAATAAAGAGAATAGTAAACAAGACCAAGAAGTTCCTAAGGGAACTGCTGATTTAGGAAAAAATATTGAACAGGTATTTCTCAAGTAATAAAGAAGACTATATGATTACACAATTTATTCTCATTTGCATTTCATAAAAAATGAATCACAAAATAAACTTGTTAAAGTGTTCTATAATCTTATTAAGAAAGGCACAGTGATAAGAAGTCACTTTCAATAAAAGAAATACTAGCTTAGGGCATAAATAGTATTAATTTCTTATTGCATTCTGTTTATATGTTATAAATAATTGATTACTTAAAGTTAATAGATAGCGCCTTGATTTTTACCTTCTGTAAAGTTCTGTACAATAAATAATTAATTTTTTTTCAAAATATGGAGAAATATCTAGTTTAGCTGCGAGAGATTTCATTCCTTTTTTCTTCTGTGCACATTTTAAAGACTCAGAAAGGAATGCGCAACCTCCAAAGTTGGAAATGCTTTTTCTTCCTCTACACCAGCTCACCTGCTTCACCTCGTTAATACCTCCCCTTTTACTGAGTTGCTGGAGGCGTGGGCATCTGGAATGGCTTCAGGCAGCTGTGAATCCAGCCCTAGTATTTTCAGTCTGAAAACAATAATAGATATGGCTATAAGATATGTGGCCATCATAGTTCTAGCTAAAATGTTATCATCAGACTTTTGTTGTCATCGTACACTTTTATGTTCATGCCCAATCCACTAACATAAAGGTTTTATTGCTTTATTCCTGCAACCACAGTATATGCATGGAAAAATGAACCAGGCTCTAATCTGCTCCTTAATTGGATAATGCTCATAAAATATTTTGACAATATAAAACACTTTGTTCTTTTTTTTTTATGAGTAAATGTTAGTTGCAGAATATTTTGGTTCAAGTCTGTAATTAGGAGATTATTAAAAAGAGACAACAGGTTAGTTTAATGGATTTGGAAACAGCTGAAAGAGAATAAATATAGGAACTTGCAGTGTTATCTCTTTTCAGATAAAAATACTCCATTCAGGAAATCTAAGCAGACTAGCCATGGCTTGAGACACATTTGCTGTTTCACATTGTAAATACAGAAGATGAGCAAATATGGTTTGAGTGTTTTTTCTGTTATAACTTTTTCTTATTCTGCTATACTCTTTTCTCTTATTTTTCTTTCACGCTGTACTTATTGCTACTTCTACCAGAGCCAAAAGCAGTAGACATTCATACATTAGTTATTACACTTCTAAAAAAAGTCTGCTAAACTTACACATTTTGGCAGATTTCCTTGAACTGTCAACTCATCATCAGGAGATCATTTATTTCCTGTGAATTTTGAGTATGTTCTGGGTGGATCTTTCAGCAAATTTGAATTTGGGATTGCACTTCAATAGGATAAGATTATTATGAATCAAATTAAAAGCTCTAAAATGTTAAAATACATTGGGGTCTGACACCTACTGAGAATTACCTAACTTATGGATTTAACACCTAGTTAAACGTTAAATACTGTAAAAAAAAAACTCACTAATAATCTGGTTACTTTTTACTACCTCATTATTACCACACACGACCTTAGGCTAAACAATGAAGAAATACATCCAATAGATTTCAGGATTTATTTTTAATCTTTCCCGACTTTTTTTCCTACTGATAGTGATATCATTGTTCTAATGAATATCACAAATCTGATAGAAAGAACATGGAAAATATGGATATAGAAAAGAGACAAAAAGACAAGGAGATGTTAAACTCTTTGTCCTGTAACTCTGAACTGTAACTCAAAAGTGAAATCAGCATCTCCAAATCTTTTTCCCTAAAACTGGATCAGTACAAAACAGCAAAAGCACAGAGAAATACAGGATAAGGCATGGTTTGAGAGACTCAGTTAAAGTATTATTTGGGGTAATATTATCCAAGGGGCTCACTGCATTTCTTTCTCCGTGGGGTTTGTGCTCTACTGCTCTAATACATAGACTGAAAGAAACAAATTTCTAGCCTTTTATTGATTCTTCAAAACTCAAAAGCCATTCAGGAAAGGGATTTCTCATGCATTGTTTTCCTGGATATTACTGAAGCAATGTGAGGATTTGAGGAAGTGAATCTCCAGTGGGAAGCTATTATAATCAGACAGATCTTCCAGACTATCTCACTTGTGTGGAAAATTGTGAGGGAAGCAGAGGGAATTATCTGGTCCTAGTAGTTACTTAGGGTTTTAAGTTTATTACTCGGCTGATTATATGAAGTAAAATAATGACAACTGGAAGAATACAGATTAGAGACAGATCTCAACATTTTCTACCATTTTCACTCCAAAAGACTATACTTATATTTTCTTTTCAGATATCATTCTATCATCATGAAGTAATTTTTTTCTAAAAGCTGATTGTAATGGAATTTTTAAGAAATTGCTTTAAAGTTATGACTGATATTTTACAACCAAAATAAATCAAACCATTATTATTTGAGGCTGATTTGTTTTCTTTGCTTGATCACTTAATTTTAATCCAAAGCACTAAACGAAGAGAGAGATAAGAGAGCCAAAATTACATTACATGTACAAACTGAAAACTGAAGAACATGCAGGATGCAAAATTAAACATAAAGACAGGAGATAAGATTGAAACCAGTGAAATTTGAATCAAACTATTTAAAAACTTGAAGATTGCTGCCATGTTCTAATTACTGAAACAGAACATCTGAAAAACAATTAGTAGAAGCAGAATAATAAAATAATTGCTATTTTTATGCTTACTTCACAGACGCTACATAACTTAGCTGCACTGTTCTATTTATTTTACACTTTATAGGCCAAATCTTGAGACAATTGTGCCAATTTTATTGGATTAAATACCAATAGAGTCTTATATTTATTTATTAATTTTCATTCAAGAATACTTATACACCATACAGACTAGGATATTGATTATTCTGACACGGCCCAGGACACTCAGAAGCATGGAAAAACTGGGGCGATCTTTAGGCAAACAGAAATAGGAACCAATTAACCTGTTAAATCAGATTTCACTTCATTAGCTCAGCAATAGAAAGGAGTCAATGTGGAATTCTACTCCTGCAAAGGCAAGGATTTCTATAGAAGCAGAATTTCAATTTTAGCAATGGAATATGAAGCTAGTTCAGTGACTCTTTCGTAAGCAATATATAGTAGAATATTAATTCTCAGATATGAATGCAGTTCTAGTAAAAATGCTGCTCTATAGAAAACAGTGAAAGGGAGCTTTAGGACCTTAATATCCATTTTAATAAATACTTAGCTGTATCTTTAGGGTAAGAGATCAGCCAGAGATTAGCTAATCTGCATGGTAGTAGTTTTTTAGCATCATGACATTCAAACTGTTCTAGGAAGTCATAGAATGCCATGCACTTGGAACTGAACATTTAGCATAGAAAGCATCTCTCTTGGCTATATATATTTATCTATATTTTATATATATTTACCATTGTACCATTGTACTCAACTACGAAAATACTCCTCACTCACCACCCTCCCCCCCCATAGAAGTACTACTAAGCATTTCTATGTATTATTGTACATTCAATTATATAGGACATTAATGATCCCCTCATATAATGTTTTATAGTACATTAATCTATCTAGCCCATATCTCATGATTTATCCAACATTAGTCTACAGTCCCTATTTAATCCATGATCTTCAACCAACTACTAGATTCTATATCAAATTACCCTCTGTCTAAGCAGTCAACGTCTGGCACCAGATAGATTTCTAGTCTCCTGCCCTCACGAGAAACCATCAACCGCTTCATAGTTAGATCCCGTATGCTCTAGTTTCAGGAACTCACATACCGTATTTATCTATATATAGATATATACTTTATCTCCTACTATCTTAAAGAGCTGAACAGGGGCCACATTTGAAAATTGCAGCCATACATTTATATTAATAATTTTGATGGAAAAAAAAAAAAAAAAGCTGAGCCAATGGGAAAAAAAAGGGCTGGATAAATCGTCAATTCACTGCAGTAGGCAATCTTCTACCAATCAAACATGTCAATTAACTGTGAGTCAATGGATAGATAGTGATTCAAGCATGGCACAGCCTTCTAGTCCAATACACCACTTTTGAAATCTTTGCCCTACCAGCATCATTTATCATTCTGTGTTCTATAAAGAAGAACAAGTACAAGCTAGCATGGAATAAGAAGCTTGCTTATTGATATTAGTTTTTCTGGAAGCTGATGGAACTCTTTGACCTCTTGTGATCATACATGAATTTACACTGCAAGTCAGTCATCTGTCTGCTATATTATTTGAATGAAAACATAACCTGTCAAAGCTCGTTCAGTGTCTGTAACAGTGAGATGGGCTACAACCATGGGAAATTGTGTGCTTCTGTATGATGTGCTGGAAATACACAAAGTAAATGGGGTTTTTGCGAGGCTCTTTTGCGGGGAGAGGGGGGAGCTTTTTTTTTCCCCAGCTGTAATCTTTCACTGTAACAGTTTGGTGCAAGTGTTAAGATAAATAGCATAAAATGGTCCGTTATATGTCACAGATACAACTACCAGCTTTGTATCACTCAGTATATACTGCAAATGATTACCTAATTATATCTGTATGTGTAGCAAGGAGTTCTGAAGTGCCTTTGGCCCTCTTACCTCATTGCTATCTAGTGGGTCGTCTGCTGCATGAAGCTCAGCATGGCCTACAGGGTTAGAGGAACAGAGAATGAAGGGAGGTGAGGAGTAAGAACATTTACATCCTACTTATTGTGCTATTACAGCTTTTATTTATTATATAATCTTATATAACACTGCTATATTCTAAGTTCATTGGTCAACTACCTGTAAAATGTAGGCATGTTGAGAGGCCTAGATGGGTAGAGGCATTTTTTTAAATTTGGTTTTGGAGACTGTTCTTGTTTCCTTCTGAAAGCTTATTCCTACAAATGGGGTAATCACACTTAAGTATATTGGGATTTTTAAATTGTCTTTTCAGGTATTTCTGCCTGTTCTGCCTCTGTTTCCACCCATGAGATAAATTAAATTTCTTCAGTATTATCAAATCTATCTAAAAGATTGTCACCTTTCTTTGATGCTGTGGTGAGTCATCCTTGCCTTTGAAAGCTGTGGATTTCACTGCTGCTGTTTTCTACTTATCACTGCCATGAGCAGCTACATGTGCTATTGCAAAGCCAATTGATCTCTTTTCTTAGTGGAATAAGCCTGTACATGTTGAGTAAGTCAAAACCCTGCTGCATGGGCTGCATATGATCTTGTGTGTAAACAAACTGAAGTTTCAGCTCTAACCTACTATTTCAGTTCCTCTGTTGTTTGATGATTATGTTAGAGACTTCTGTACTGCTACAGTAGCTAAAACTACAGTCAGCCTGTGGAATTGTCTGTACAGTAAAGTCCAGGCAATAACATACTAACACCACCTGCATTTTGGGTTTGTGGTTTCCAGAACAGCTTCTATTCCATACTCACAATTCCTATCTCCTTGATGTGTGTCACAATGTGGATTTTGACCACCTGCATGTAGGCACCATACATCTTCCCATCTCCCCTTGCCCCTGCCGAGTATCTTGATCTTAAGCAGGCTTAAGTATGAATAAAGTGCTCAACTATTTAAAGACTAAAGCATTTTGTAAACATGCAGAAACATTTTCATAGGCAGGCTAAGAACTTTAAGGGGAAAATAGACATTTAAGGTGCTTAGGCAGCAGTAAAACAGAAAGTGTGAGAACCTAAGCAATGGAATTTAGGTACCTGATTTCTTTTTGAATCTAATTCTTTCTTGTCTAATAAGGGTCTGGTGCAGGCAAGGAAACCAGGTGTAGCGCAGGGCAGGCAACTTTTACAGAAGACCACACAGTACCACCAGTACCCCTTGATCTGCCTTGAACCCGCTACTCCAAAGTAATCTTTAAGCAGGCTACAAAAGAGAAACTCTGAACTATGTCAGAATGATTGGCAGCTGGCAGATCATCATGGTTTTTACTGGCCAAAAGCACCAAATTAATTTTCACCTCTCTCCTGTATATTTCTCTTAGAAGCTGAGAGGCCAGTATATTAAATCATTTGTATATTCAAGACCGCTTTTAAAGTTAAAGCACATGAAAAAGAGACAAGAATATACCAGAACAAATACATTTCAGGTTCAAAATGCAGCATTCATCATTTGGACTGAAAAAGGTGGAGGGAAATGTTGGACAGAGCTATTTTGGGGTTCAGAGATCACGAACATTTATCAAATTAACCTGAGACAGTATGCACTGATTGCTCATTTCCAGTGAGCTCTCTGAATTTTCATAATGGATAGGGAAGTCACATTCAGAGAAAGGAATCTGAGGCACAGGGAAAACAAGCTTGGATACCGATTTAAGAAAAAGAGACAAATTACACCACTTCTGCCAGTGCTATTACAATAAAACTTGTCATATCATGGCCTAAATATAGTTAGGGTTTTGTAGTTAAAACACCTACCTACATGATGATTTAGATTTGTAAATATGGACCTAAATTATAGGCACAAGCTAAGAAGAATATTCTATAATATTGTTGTTCCCCCTGATGTTAACTGCAAAACTTGTCTATGAGGCATCCACAACATTTGGTTAGAATGGATAGAATCCTCGTGAGGTAATAATCGACCAACTGCCTTGAGCATAATTGTGGTTTATATCTTTGTGATACTTTTCTAACTACTGGGTTTAATGTTAGACTCCAGCAGTGTAACTCAAACCAAAAGTTGTTTTTATGTTTAACTGCTTATGCCATCACATAAAAATGATGACCTAGAGAGAGGGTCTGATTCTAGAAATGGTGGACTGCTGAACAAATGAAGCCAGAAGGAAGGGGGAATTCAACACTCTCAATCAAAAATCATTGGGGTGAAATTCTGACCCCTGTGAACATAAAACTTCAAGGACTCTAGTGAAAACAGAATTGTATGCTAAATCGCAGAAAGTAGGTACCCAAGATGAAAAGTACCCAAACTAAGAGGCCCCTCTGGAAAACCTCCTTTTGAATGACATACTAGAATTTACACAAAGAGTCATTGTCAGAGCTGAGATGAACTCATGATTTCCTGGCTCTCACTGATTGAAATTACTCCTTAGAACTGGCTAACATGGCAATAAAAGGAAATTTTGTACTGCAATCATTTCTGATACTGTGTTCAACTTTATAAAATATGTTCCTTGGGGGTGAAATTAATGAGCAACACATAAAGACTGGTTATTCACACTTTATGCAGCTGTGCTTATGAGAGGATTGGGAAAGATGAAATCCAGCCTCAATACAGGGCCATGTTGTGATGTGGCCAAACTTCAGGGTTTTGTGGCTTTCATTTAACCTTATAGACTGGGGTAATAGCGGCTGAACCATTGCGTTCTGCAGAGGGGTTCCAAGATCTCCCTGGCCTGTCATTTTGCACCTTTTTTTTTTTTTTGAATTTATTCCTAAATTCTATGCTTCAACTCCAATCAAAGAAAAATCAGAGCTTCTTCCATGACATTCATGAAAATCTATACAGAAGGAATTCAGTCTTTGTCTTCATAATGCTTTATTAACAGCATCTCTTCAGGATCCTACTGGGTTTATGTTATGTTGATGACTTCATGTAAGTTACCCCTTGGCACTGTGTGGATAATAATGAGATTTCATACAGTGTTTTACCCATCATTCATAGCTTAGGATTTAACATAAATATGATTTCTCAGTTAGATGAGAGATGTGGAAGCAACCAAGTTATCTTGAAAGGATGTCATACAGACTTGATTTCCTGTCCTTTTTTTTTTTTTCTTTGTTCAGGAGGTTCTTTGTTGCACTTCCTTTAGACCTGCAGTCTCTTTCTTTTGGCAATGCTCTTATCTTTTATCTGTGGTTATTTCTAAAAATGTATGAAGGAAGGGAAAAAAAAAAAAGCCATAAATATCTTTGTTGAGAAGGGTGTTGGGAGGAAATGAGACCAAATATTTCCTTCTCTTTTCTAGATATGCCCTTTTCACTGTGCAAGCTTCCTGCTGGCTAGGGGGTATATTGCATGATAAATCATAACATAGGAGGTTCTCAAATGATGTCAGACAATTTTGTTAATTAATTTTAGTTTGTTCAGACACTAAACAGTCTTTTATAATATACACATACAATTCCTTTCCTTCAGAATTTATGTTCTGAGGTCCAAATCTTAGCAACTTCATTAAAACAAAATTTCTTCTAAAAATCAATAGGACTTTTTATTTTGGAAGGATGAATAATAGACTTGGTCATAAACTAGAAAAAACAAGATCAGATATTCAGTAAGGTGTGTACTTGTAAAAATGCTTCACGTTTCAAATAGGATTGGCTAGTTTTAATTAAAGTACTCATTTGTTTAAAAGGCGGGTTTTCTGTATTTTTAAGTAACCTTCTGTGACAAGAAGTTTGGCAAGATTCCTGCCTCATTAGGTATAATTTGCAGTGCATTTACATGGCATTTTCAAGTTGTGGTAATTTACTCCAAGAGGTCCCAGATCTACCTCTTATCTCTACGCAAGTTAATATTTATGTTCAGCTCAGCTTCAGCACTGCTAGCTCACGTCAGTTCCACCCTGATTGCTGCGCTCATAAGATTTCCAGTACAGGAAGCATTTGAAGATGGAGAGGGGAGAGAGCTCATGTGGGTCCAGCACCGTGTGTGCAGACATGCCCAGTGGTGAGGTGGCACAGTCTGATCCCATAACTGTACTGTAATAAAGTGTTTAAAGGGAGAAGGTGGATGAAGAACAAATTTTCTAATATATAGGTTGAGATTCCTAACCTTGCCTTTAAGCAAAAACTATGAATATCCTCCTCAAAGAGATATTTTTTAAAACATTTCTTTAGAAGGAAAATAGGTTTTGTGTGTTAGTACTGTGGAGAATTATACCATGCTTTATTATTATCCTGCTTACAGACTTCTTCGGTGACCTTCTTAAAAGGCAAAAGTTATATACATTATAACATCTCCTTATATCATCCTCTGTTAAGCATGCTGCTCGGTTCCAAAGGATGATACCTTGATGAAGGCACAGTTTGAAATGCAGCTCTAGAAAAAAAAAAGTTTTCATCTCACAAGTAGGTGGTATCTTTTAAATCTCTGATGAATTGTCCCACCTACTGTGTTTAACAGTAGCATCTAGTGGTTGTGTAGAAAGCAAGAGCTGTTTTTGACTTATGTTAACCACATTACAAAATAATCAATTTAAGTAGAAATGGCTAACATTTTTAAGAAAAATGGATTCCTTCTGAAAAATGTTCATCTTGAATTTACTGTGTTTGCTTATTCCCAAGAATAATCCTCTATTTTTATATTAATTTTCACAAAATGTGTCTTAGAGAAAGGAAAAAAAGAGAGAGAGAAAAGTAGCAAGATTTCCCTTTGGTTTGATCCCTTTGTTTGACTGTATTTTAGCCGTAGCTTAAGATAGATCAGGTAAACGAACACTACATTTATTCTTCCCAGTCATTGTCAGTGCTGGCTAAAGTCTTTATTTTTCTTGTTGATATGGAGTGATTGACACTTAGAGTTTACTGTTAGGACTAATATTTTTCAATGCATTGGCAAGTTTCTGAAATATTTCAAGCAATCTCATTTCTTGACATTAGGTTTCAATTACTCATTTTATCTTTAGTTCTTTTTTTTTTTTTTTTGAGGAGAGGGTAGCACAGTCTTAGGAAAAAAATGTATATACCAATGAAATAAAAATGTATATTATCTAACTGTTTGGAAAAATTAGTAGCTACATTCTCTTCTGCAACTATATATATATATTTTTTTGTATTCATATGGACAACTTATTTGAGGTTTACTATACAATGTGATCTTTTTGTGTCTCACAAGTTGTCAGTTAAATTGTCAAATCACACCTATGCAGAGGATATAATATGAATGTAAGAGTTTGCTTCTATGATTCCCATTAAATAATTGTTTTGCTTGTCAAAAAATGTTCTCTTTTTCTAGAAGGTTGTTCCTAGTCTAGGAATTATCACTATTTTTTTTTTCTATTAAACATTTGAATTTCCTGAAGTTAATCAGAAAGTTAGATATTTTTTCTCCATGCTGTACAACCCCTTAACACTTCAAAATTTACATTTTTCATTTCAAATCCTAAAAGTTTTTACCCATATGGCAGTACAATTTATCTTACAATTATGAACCAAACACATTTCACAGAGCACTAGCTTTTTTATCCTCTTGCTAAAGAGATTTTCTTTGCAGTGTTTTTTCTCTTTGTAGAAAGACAAATTAGAGATGACAGGGAATCTATAAAAAGAATATGTTATTTAGCATGGTAGACTATCAGAATAAATGTTGTTTTCTATAATTTTATCCATAATCTTGAAACATTATGAATGGACCAAATTCAGTGTATTTTTAATTAAATAGAATAAGAACACTTCTTGCATTTAAAAATATAATTTCCAAATATTTGGTGATTTTTCTTACGTAAAAATTGCATATTTTCTATCAATCACAAACAACCAGCATTAACAGGATAAATAATTCTACTATCCTTTTTGTATTTCTATCCTTCAAACGTTTATACCAGATAATAATATACTCCTAAATGTCATTTACCTAGAATAATCATATATCCATAGTCATTTATCTAGATTATACATGTGACCTTTAGTTCTTTTCATCTTTTGTCATAAGCCTGGTTTTCCATCATCTTACTCATTTTTGTTGCTCTGTTCCTAGTTCCTTCCAGTTTCTTTGTAACTGTTCTGAGAAAGCTAAAACTGAACAAAGCATGCAGGATACAATCTAATAGGAGTGTACAGAGGAGAAACAGACTATAAACTGTCTGAATGTATAATCAGAAGAAGACAGAAATTTCTCTTGCCAGCATTCAGGATTCCGATGCATTCTGGAAAGTCATATAAAAAATTAACTTGCTGATTTACTGCCTTTATGTCCTTTATATTGACCCGAATAAATGAATCTCCTTCTGTTATTAATGCTAGGCAGCCTAATCTACAGCTGATACACTGATCTTGATTCACCGCTGAAAGCTCTGGGGGAAAGGCAGAAACGTTCATACAATTGTCAAGATGGCTGTTACTGGTGGCTTACCCAGACAAAATAGGGTAACTGTTTCTAGCCTTCTCTAAGTACAGTTCTTCTTAAGACTGGCCAGAAATTTGTCATGTCACTTTTCAACAAAATAAACTATAGAGGCGTGGAAAACAAACAGTTCTGAGTTCACTGAGCAATGCCAGATCACTGCTATTCGTGCCTGCGTCCAAGCGGGTTTGAAGATCTTCAGAGAAGGAGACTCCACAACCTCTCTGGGCAGCACGTTCCAGTGCTCTGTCACCCTCATGGTTAAGGAATTTTTCCTTAAGTTCATGCAGAACTTTTGGTGCTTCAGTTTGTGGCCATTTCCTCTAGTTCTATCAGTGGCCACCACTGAAAAGAGGCCAACACCATCCTCCTCACTGCCTCCCTTGAGGTACTTATAGACACTGATTAGATCCCCTCTCAGCCTTCTCTTCTCCAGGCTGAACAGGCCCAGCTCCCTCAGCCTCTCCTCATAGGGCAGATGTTCCAGGCCCCTGATCATCCTTGTGGCCCTGCGCTGGACTCTCTCCAGCAGCTCCACATCCCTCTTGTACTGTGGAGCCTAGAACTGGACACAATACTCCAGATGCGGCCTCACCAGGGCTGAGTAGAGGGGCAGGATCACCTCCCAAATACATATGCAATATATATGCAAAGTTCTGAATACTGGGAGCATTTAAGAAATTGCTAGGAAGTGACATTTGGGATTTATAAAGTAAGTTAACTGAGAGAAGGTTGCTCTGAATGGTAGAGTTGGGGGGATGGGGGCGAAGAAAGATTTTTCTTTCACTAATGGCCAGCTCCAGGCAACTATGTTTCATACTCCAAAGGGGAATCCAGTGAGAATTAGGTAGTTTGGAACAGAAGTGACTAAAATAAGAATTAAATTCCAAGATGGCTTACAAGAATTTATTCTTAAGATCACATAAAACAGAAGAAAACCTGTGGAAATGTAAGCTTGGGAAAAGTAAGCCCTGTCTCCAGAAATGAAATTGCAGCTAGAAAAGGTTGATTTTAACCTTGAGGCAGTGTACTAAGTAGCATGAATTTCAACTTCCATGGGCAATTGCGACTGATTAGACACGTGGATAGAAAAGTTGCAGGAGCAGTGCAAGCTTTGCAGAGAACAATTTCTTGATATACTGATATCTACCCTCCCGTATTACATGTGAATTTCATTTAAAGGAGCTCCTCTGTGCCATGAAAAAACAATGCTAAAGGAATGGGAACATGAGATAAAGAGGGACAAGGACCCAGCCTCAGTAGATTGGTTATGGGGAATGTGAGAAATCATGTTTATTATGACAAAATATTAGTTCTATGGTCTCGATTTCAAATTAGTATGGGCGTTTTTTTCCAGCCTCTGCCACATCAAGTAAAGATGAATTAGTAGTCAGCCCTTGTGATTTCAGTAGCAGAACATATATTTTCTACCTTTTGTTTTCCACAGTCTGTGTGCGTGTTAGAACATTCCTGCACTCTGCCCCAGGGATTCACTTCAGAAAATCCTTCTTTCATGAATAACTGCCTACCTCATTGAACATATAGTCCCCAGCCAAAGTCTTTATTATAGGCATCAGAGAAAGCTGAAAACCTCTCTTGAATAAATGGTTCTCGAGCATTTTTCAACATTTGAAGTGCACATAAAACAATCTGCCTTACAGTAGTTTCAAAACTGATCCTACCTGCTCCTCATTTCCTAGGTATTAGTTCTGCAAAGCTTCCTAATGTGGTATGTTCCCTCCTGGCAAATTGGGAACAAATTCCCTTGAAATGAATCATGAACTAATTTGTCTACTAGGAGCTCCTCCCTGAACTTCTGTATTAGTGATTACTTCACATTTTGGGGCACAACAGCCCCATAGGTATACAGCATTTTGCTCACTTTGAAACTAATCACACCAAGCAGATACTGAGAAACTTAAGTCCTCCTGTTGTATCTGTTGTATTAGGAAGCCAGGGTCCAGGCTGTTTTATTTGTAATGGCATGTAAAGTGCAAACGAAGAGGAGAAACTGGCAAGGTCTAAAGCACAAATATGTCCTCACGTGCCAGTATCAGAGGTTCTCAGGAAGGTTTGTCTCAGGACTCTGCAAGTTCCTTTAGTTCCTGTCCTTCTTTGCTAGTGAATATTGCCATTACCTATAGCACTGAGATCTTTTGACAGTTATATACTTTGTCCAAAATATGTTTTAAATGTTTTGCTTTTTAAATTTCACTAATGCATTCTTTCTCCTTGTATTCACCGAATCACAGAATGGTTAAGAGTGGAAGGGACCTCTAGAGATTATCTAGTCAAACCCCCCTGCTCAAGCAGGGACATCTGGAGCACGTGGCACAGGGTGGCATCCAGGCAGGTTTTGAAGATCGCCAGAGAAGGAGACTCCACAACTTCTCTGGGCAGCCTGTTCCAGGACTTCTGTCAGTGATTTTCTTCTCTAGACTAAACAGACCCAGCTCGTTTAGTCTTTCCTCATAAGATAGATGCTCCAGGCCCTTAATCGTCTTTGACACTCTACACTGCACCCTCTCTAGAAGCTCAATGTCCTTCTTGTACTGGGAAGCCCAGAACTGCACACAGTATTCCAGGTGCGGCCTCACCAGGGCAGGATCACCTTCTTCGACCTGCTGGCAACACTCCTCCTGAGGCAGGCCAGGATCCCATTGGCCTTCTTGGCCATGAGGGCACATTGCTGACTCATGGGTAACTTGTTGTCAGCCAGGACTCCCAAATCCCTCCCTTGTTGAACCTCATGAGGTTCCTCTCTGCCCAACTCTCCATCCTGTCTAGGTCTCTCTGAATGGCAGCACAGCCCTCAGGAGTGTCGGCCACTCCTCCCAGTTTGGTATCATCTGCAAACTTGCTGAGGGAGCACTCTGTGCTCTCGTCCAATCATTGATGAAAAAGTTTAAGAGCACCGGGCCCAGTACTGACCCTTGTGGGACACCACTGGCCACAGGCCTCCAACTAGACTTGGCCTCATTTATCACCACCCTCTGGGCTCTGCCATTCAGCCAGTCCTCAATCCACCTCACTGTCCGCTCGTCCAGTCCACACTTCTGGAGCTTTCCTACGAGGATGTTATGAGAGACTGTGTCGAAAGCCTTGCTGAAGTCAAGGTAGACAACATCCACAGCTCTCCCATCGTCCATCCAGCCAGTCACCTCATTGTAGAAAGCTATCAGGTTTGTCAAACACGGTTTTCCCTTGGTGAATCCATGCTGACTACTCCTGATAGTCTTCTTTTCCTTGACATTCCTAGAGATGGTCTCTGGAATGAGCAGCTCCATCACCTTTCCAGGGACAGAGGTGAAGCTGACCGGCCTGTGGTATCCCAGGGCCTCTCTCTTGCATTTTTTGAAGACTGGTGTGACACTGGCTTTCTTCCAGTCCTCAGGCACCTCCCCCGCCCTCCGTGACCTCTCGAAGATGATGGAGAGTGGCTGAGAAATACCCCCGCAAGTTCCGTTAGCACTCTTGGATGCATCCCATCTGGGCCCACAGATTTACTGGTGTCCAGTGTTGAAAATTGTGAAGGAACGAACTCCAGTATATTGAATCAAAGACAAAAGACCTGGATCAAACACTAAAATCTCTTTATTAAATATAAGATAAAACTTACATACTGTATTGTTCTGGATGTAATACCTTATTTGTCTAAAGTAATGTGAAGCACCATTCCTGAATAAACAAGTAATCTAAAGGCTTATGCTAAAACTATCCAACCAGCTTCTTGGTCACATAGTGGCCAGACAGTTGCTTTTATTCCCTGTCTGCTGATAGAACACCTACACTGCCATCCTTGAAGCTGGTTATCTACTAACAAGACATGCCACACTACTGTTTTCAAAATGGTCCTCCACAGTCCAGTTTGCCTAAATAATCCCTAAACCAATCCTCCTCAACTCCTCCTTTTTCCTGGTTCTCTCTCTTGTCTCCAGGCTCTGTAGTTTATGGGGGCTAGCCTTAGCAGTAAAAACAGAAGCAAAGAAGGCACCCCATTCAGCAGTGGACTAACATTTTCCCTAGTCTTCCTCTTGCTGCTGATGTATTTATAGAAGCCCTTCCTGTTGCCCCTGACATCTCTCGCTAACTCTAATTCCAAATGGGCCTTGGCCTTCTTCGTTGCATTCCTGTATTCTCTGACAATGTACCTATATTCTTCCCATGTGTTCTGGCCCTTCTTCCACATTACGTATGTGCCCTTTTTCTCATTAAATTTACCCAACAGCTCCTTGCCCATCCATGCAGGCCTCCTGCCCCCCTTGCTTGGCTTCTTTCTTATAGGAATGCACCAATCCTGATCTTGGAGAAAGTGGTGTTTGAATATTAGCCAACTCTCCTGGACCCCCTTTCCTTCTAGGACCCTTGCCCAGGGGATTCCTCCAAGGAGCTCCCTGAAGAGGTTAAAGTTAGCTCTCTTAAAGTCCAGGGTTGCAATCCTACTTCTCATCCAGCTTCCTCCTCATAGGATCCTGAATTTCAACATCTCATGGTCCCTGCAGCCATGACTGCCTCTAACTGTCACATTAATTAATTATTAATTTAAAAAGTATTAATTAAAAATTATCTTATTTTCCTACTGTGTCACCAAGACAATATTGTGTAAGAAGAGGAACTTCAGCAGTATTTCTTGAAGGCTGTAGAAGTAGCCTGGCCTACAACACAGTCATCCTGTACATAAAATTAATCCATTTACTGTTCCTTATTTTGCTTGCCTAACTTTTCAATTAATTATGTCCTCTTTTCAGCAGTTATGAGAAAAGGGAAAAAGAAACAATCCATTTACTGTTCTTTATTTCGCTTGCCTTTTTCATCTACTCACTGAACCTGGCCTAATGTTTTTGTATTTCTTTTCACATTAGGGTTTTTGAGTACTTATTTTCCATGTGAGTGTATTTTTTACCGGCTTCTCATTAACATGGTGCCATTTGCAGTACTGGTCATCTTCACTCAAAATATAGAATTAAGTGACCTGCAGTCCTGCTTCAAGAGCTGGGGGTTTTTATTAGACAACATTCCCTACAGCTTCCAAATCAGTCAAGATTTCAAGTAATGGACTCATGACCTGTACATAAAGTAATATTCACCCCAATATTAAAGCTTCGAAAACAAATGTGAACTGTCAGAGAGAGGCAATTGGATCATCAGTACTTTCATTTTGAAGTATAAAATTTCATATATTATTTGGCAACTCACAGTGAAATGAATGCTTAATGTGAACTGGGTTTTATTTCTTATCAAAACTGTTAATTCAGTTTCAGAAAAAAATGAAAGTTTTTAATTGGGAGCCCAGAAAGCAACTGCTGTAATGTGTTTCTGTAACCTCTGCAAAAACAGAGAAAACTTTCAAGAATTGGTTACCCTAGGAGCAGAGCCCTGTGGAAATAAATAATTGTTTGTTCGCATGCATCAATAAGATTCGAAGTGACATTGATTTATTAATGATGGATCATTAGTAGTGAAGGCAAAGGCTAAAATAACCCTAGGGGTTTTGTGCTTAAAGATGTCATTGTAGCTCTTGTTATTACTAACATATATTAATCAATTTTAACTGAATTCCCAAAAACATTTGACCATATTTAAAATATGCAATTTCATACATTATTTCTGACTTTAATGTACCAGAGGCATTGCTCATGTAGTTTGGCATGGTTCCATTCTTTTCAACAGAACTCTATTAATTTATCCGACCTTAGGATCTCGTTCATTAACAACAGTTACCCTATTTTTGTCATAATACTGCCTCTCCATTACAAAATTTTCTAAAGACAAATAGTTACTGAGTCATTGACATAATGCTTATCATAATGCTTATTGAAACTCAGACTGCTTAAATATAAGCATGCTCTAAATATGAGAGTAATTGTCCATCTGGAGTGAAAGTGCAATCAGTAATAATGCCTTTACCTGTTTAAGAAAAATAAAATGAAATGAAAAACAGAGAATATCATGTTAAGAAAACAATATTTTAGGAAGAAAAAAACACTGAGCAGATTGCTTATTTCTTGAACACATTCTGTTTACTTAATCTCATTTGTTTGGTAAAAATTGTGTTTACGTTGTTTTTGTTTGTAGATATGATCCACCTAGAAAGTAAATGAGGCTTCTCTTCTTGTAGAAGAACTAGTTATCTTTCAGAAGTAACATTTTCCATAAGGAAAAATAAGGCAATTTGTTAAGGAACATAGTTATGGGGGAGAGGGTAGGAACGAAACCCAAGAGGAAAAGCCAGATGATGGTTTCTTAGGCTTACCCTTTTATGCTTATATACATATGCTTTCATTTGGCATCAGTTAATTTTATTGCTTGGAAAACATGCCATATCATTTTATAGATTATGCAATTACTAGTATTGAATTGATAATTCTGGACCATAAATACTGTATCAGCTAATTAAACTGAGTTGGAAAGGCAAGTAAAAAGATGTATCTAGACTTAGAGTAATAACATACCTAGGGAGAAATATAACACTTGTATATGGAAAGTGGAGTTTTGATAAAAAGCTTTTTGAAATGTAGCTTTATACTGCAATGTTTAACGATTTTTTGCACTCATTTAGAAGGCTAAAGAATATTCCCCCCCCCCCGTTTATGTATTAACATCATATTCATACTTCATGTTGATATTTCACTTAAAGTGAATAGCTCTATGTAAGTTATTAAAATGATAGGTTTGAAAAATGCACAATTGTGATTTTTTGATTTAAATACTGGCTGCATTCGTAATTGAACTATTATGAAAATGTGACTCCTTCAATATACCTGAAGGATTAAAATAATATGCTATGAAGGAAAATACATTTAAGCATGTTTTAAATATGCACTGCAATAGTTGAATATACTTAAAATATCTCTTTAAAACAGTGGGAATATTTAAAACTGAGAAGAGCAAAAGCATGTGGCTGGCATCGCTCAATCAGATATTATAGCTGCTCACTATAATGCCTGTGCAAGGAACATGAAATGAAAGGGGTAGGCAGGAATCAGCAGGTGGCTGGACAGTACAGTCAAACCTTCAACGTCTGTTATTCAAAATATTTACTTTTTCAATCAGTCAGCCTCATGCTGTCTCATATTTGAACAAAGAGTTCATTTTCATCTGGAATGCTATTAATTTGGGGAAATGATAACGCTGAAACAGAGCCTGAAGTATGATGTTGTGTTCCAGCTTCTACAGACCTCTTCCTCCCTGCTAAATCTGAGAGACCATCTGACATCAAAGGAAATGGAGGCTTTGGGTTTTTTTTTGTTTGTTTTCTTGTGCAAAACCACATTGAGGTACTTCCAATTAGCAAAGCTGTTCAAAGTTCCACTGCAGAGATAACCAGCAGTGATCTGTCACAGCTGTCACATCTGGGCTTATACTTTTTAAATGCATTTCAGATGGTTTTAATGTATGCCTTATACTTCAACATAAACTTGCTTTCAGTTTTATGAACTAATAAATTTAGTGAATTAACTGAGCCTATAAAAACATTAATGGTACAGATAAGTATTTTTAAAAAAGCAGGTCACCTGATGTATGAATGCAATAATAGTCTATTTTCACATCCTCTATATATGCATTACATTTTAACATGCTACCTACAGTATTTGTGAACATCTCTTAGCCTGAATCTTTGTTATGCAGAGTTGTTAAAGATAGCGTGAAAAGTGCCTTTATTGTGTCTTAGTTTTTCTTGTCACTGTTAGGCACAGCATGAAAGCAAGAGATAGCTTTCCCTTCGTATCCAAGTTGTCATTCGGAAACTTCAAGTTTTGGTTTCTTTCCTGCTTGCAGAGGTTTAATTTAAAGCATGTCACCCTCCTTTGGCAATGAGGTCATATGCCTTTGTGATAACACTGAAGTTCTCAAGAATATCACCCCACGTCAGTGCCGTTCTCTTTTATAAATGTCAAACAAGTACAATAAAGGAACATTTACCACCGGTTCATGCAGCAAATGCTGCAATTTATAGGACAAACTCCAGAGCCAGTGTTTAATCCTCCCATAATGTAGATTGAAAAATAATAAGGCTCACAAAATTTAAATTTTGCTCAGCTTAATTATCCAGTCATTATGGTTGTTCTGACTTCAGTCTTCCAGGAAACTGCACTCCTTGCTTTATGATTGCAGGCATTGTGGTTCCCAATGTACTCATGCTAGCTTTCAAAATTCTCATAGATTCATGGTGAGAGGACTTTCCAGCTTATTATATTTTTTTCCCATTCTAGAACTGGATTATCCTTGATAATGTTCACTGCAAAACTATATTCTGTCTCAGCTTCAAATGATTGCTCAAATGCTTCCATCAGCATTACCATTTAACAGATGTAATGACATACATAAGCTCTGGCTTCCAAATGTGGTGGAAACTATACTCTGAGCTTTCACTCCAAGGACCCATTAATACTGAAACCCAAACAAAATAAGAAGTCCATCTGTATTTTCCTCCTTTTAGTGAAAATGTATGTTATTGATGGCATCTAACACTGTTATAAATGAAGCAATTCAAGGTTACAGCCTTCATGGTGCTTATTCCCGTAAAACATTTTAAAAAATACATATAAATAGCATAAGGACATGGCAAGCAAATTCTCCCTAAGTTAACTATTAGGAGATTTAGGAAGAAATCAGTTTAAGAAAAGATGTTATTTCTGTATTTGCCTTCAACATTCTTCAAATGAATATCTTCTATGCTAAATATTTTTCACCAGAGGGATTATTGTCACCAGATTCAGCTAGACAGCATAAAACACTGATGTGCATCTTATTGGAGAAGGCATCCACAGCTATTTGGTTAAGAGATATCTTAATGACACCCAAGATGATAGAATTCTTAAGCTGAGCAGGGTCAGTGATGGCTTATGGATGGGAGAACATCTATGCTGTAATACATGCTGAGTGAAATAGTAACCCAGTTGAAAAATAAACAAACAAACAAAGTAAATCCTTTAAGATTTACCAGTGATTTCAGGGAAGTCAGGGCATTTCATTTCTTCTCTTCAGTGGTAACTTATATTTTAGAGACCTTCATCCCTACTATACAAAATCTGAAAGCTCAGGTGTTTTTGTACGGGAACTTCTTTTTTCCAGAGTTTTCAACATCTTTGTAATTAACAATAAACCTAGAACAATTGTCTGATAAAGAATCAAAACCTCAGTTAAGAGCTATCCTAACAATTCCCTTCAGGAAAACTAAGAGTGAAGTCCATGTTTTTAGAGCTGTGCCTGGATTTATATGGAAAAAGAAAGAATGATGAGAGTTGCTATTAGCTTAGGCAATATGGCAATGCATTCATCCACACAAGGCCTTCTAGGGTATACTACCCAGGACAATATTGGTACTAAGGCAAATAGAGTAAATTTAACTTTGACGGACCAACACAAACCATAAACACAATTACTGTGAGGTGGGATACTCCTTTGCTGCAATCATGACAAGGAATAATAAGTAAATAATTTTAATTGTAATGTAATCAGTTATGGCCATAGCCATTTGTGAAGTCCTCAGATGATGTCAAGTGATGTTTCTGGGCTATTTTCCTTAATGAATGAATGGCAGGAATCATTCTCATTTATAATCTGGTGCAGATGATAAAATGAGACAGAAGAATGGACAAAGTGAATAAAGACTGTGACAGTGGAGTAAGGACTGAGCTAGTTTAGAAGACAGTCTTCATTGAAATGTGGAGAAAACTGAGGTAAGCTAGACCAATTATATTTTTGGGTATACTGAACATGAAAACAAGTTGTTAAGTCTTTCACTCCATAGCATTCCTTTATGTTAGCAGCCTCCAGTAGGCGTTCTTGATTGGAAAGGTGAGACAAAATGTTAAGGCATGCAGTATAAGCTTCTTTTATGGATGGTGAAGGAAGATGAAGTATATGTCATATCCTCGGAAAAGGCTGAAGAACTGATTTCTGGAGATATCTCTTTCTTACTTTCTTTCTTTCTTTTTTCTTCTAACGACGCTGAGAGAACCTGCAAACCAGGAGGGACAAGATGATCAATTCTGAGATTGCTAGAGTTAGGAGAGCTCCTGACATAAGCAGCTAAGGCCAAGCATTTCTTGGTTTTAGCTGTGAACAAAGACCATTGCACTTCCAAACGTTCCATGTGTGTCTGGAAAATCTGAAAATACTTTGGAAATTCAAGTTGTCATAAATGTCCTTTTTTTCATCATGACTCTGTAAAAAGAAAACCTATGCCAAATACTGAATAAATATGTTGCGAATTCCTACATTGTTTACATATTTCAGATTTGATGCATATGGATTTTTTGTGCTAGCATAATAAACTGTCAAGAAACTGTGATGTAAGTAAATGTAAATCTAATCTGCAATTTTACTGAAACCCAGAATAATTTTATTTCTATACTTTAGCAATGTAATTATTATACATCTTTTTAGACAATCCTGCCAGCTCTAAGAATATTTCCTAAAAGCAAATAATTGCAGTCTCTTATTTCTTAACATTTGAAAATCTTGCTTACAGGTATATCACTGAAGATTTTTATATAATACTTTTTTTTTTCTGTTTGTAACACCTTTTTTCTTTTCGTTTAAATTATTTTGCCATATTCTTTCTTGATCAGAGATTTCTGTATATGACATGACAGTTCCTAGAACTTTTGTTTTGCATCTCACCTGAGAAGCATTCTTTGGAATGTATTCTTTTTTTCTGGGGTTATTCTGTATAGTTACTTATCTTGGAGGGGAAAAAAAACCACCACCACCAACAAAAAAAACCTGTTGATTTAATTTTAATCACTGCACTTCTATTTCTAACGAAAAAGATTAAAAATAAAAAAGAAAGAACAAATCCCGTAGCTCTCCTCTCCCTCAGATTCTTTACAAATCGTCCCTGGTATGTGAAGTACTAGTATATTTTTCATTGAAAAAAAGATGGCTCGGTTTTATTACTTTTTTTGAATGAATGGAAGCTTCTCTTCATTTAAGCAGAATGTATCTTTCACCATGCAATTAACTCAAATCTTTTCCATGGAAACAGCTCAGCAAGTGTAAGTGGATGGGCTTCCAGATTGAGACCCGTATTAAAACAGCTCTTTATTGGTAGAATTTTGTTCACAAAAGATTTGATCATTATAAATTTTAGCTTTGGTATTCTTTTTGCTAATATAAATCTGTGAATACTTTTTCAGGATAGTCGACTGTAAAATAATCAGATAAATATAGTATAATAATAGAAACACTTTTAAAAGAAGGAAGAAAATCTTTTAAAAACCAAAGGAGTGTGTCTTATGGTCTGGGGTGTCCTTCTGCCACTTGAGCCATTAGAACAGAACTTACGGACTTAAGTTGGTCTGGTTTTATAATTTTGTAATTTTTTTCTAGAGAATGATGGTGATACTCTGTCCAGGTATTTGGAGGCATCAAGACTCTAGGTGTGGTTTTTAAAGACTTTGTAGGATGGAGGAAACCAAATTTGCCATCCCTTATTATTTACAGCCTCTGCAACAAGCTGTTCCAGGAATGTCCATTGAATTTTGACTCAATAGAAATTATTTGTTTGGTTCCAAAAGAATGAACAGCAACTGGACAATCTGGAGATCAGAATCTAAAATCAAAGCTTTTGAGTGATATCTATGATCCTATGGAGCACTGGCACTGAAATCCCGGCTTTACTGATTGTGTTGTTCATGAACTCATTTATTTAGATGTCATTTTCTTCCAGCAGTACTTTCTTTATCGCTTGCAACTTTCTGTGATGGGTTTTAATTTATGTTCACACAGATTTGTAGATGGAGGGGAATAAATAAGGGAAAAACCTTTTTGCTATTAAATGATAGCTTGCAGAGGCAGTTTTACGCAAATAATATCAAGCTGCCAACTCTGCTTTAAGATGTGTCTTTATTTTCCATATTAATTTGTTTACATCCAAGAGTAGAATATCTATGACTTAAGTAAGTCCCCTTCCCTCTGCTAGAAATCTTTTTTACTCCATCATGTAAATAGAAATATTATCACATCCTCCCCCATATATAGAAGTCTGCATGCATGGCAGGATATTGATGCTATATATCTCCCAAACGCTGTATACTTTGGGGTAAGATGTATATGCTCTGTATGCTAAGACAAAAGAAAAGAGAACTCAGAAACAAAGATTTCCTGCATTACCTTCTGAGGCAGTGGTAGTATGCTATTAGAGAGACATTACATCCCAAACAACATTCATAAAATTATATAAACATTTAGTTTCTCTGTAGGTAGCTATTCCTCATCATTTTTTTAAATTGCATTTCTGGCAACCAACAGACTCTCTCAGTTGAGCCTTTAGGTACTAATAAAGAAGAAACTGTAGAAATTGTGCATCATACCATAAGATTTCATTATCAACTGTAATGAAACAGATATGCTTATTCCAGCTACGTTAAAATGATTGCCAAACAAATGATATGCTATATGTCTTCCTTATTACCTATTAAAATCCAAAATTATGCAAATCCTTCTAAAAGTAGCTGTTGATCGACTTTTACTCATTTTAAAAGTATTTAAATATCACACTAAAGAGGGAAAGAAGAAAGAAAAAGAAAGAAGTGTTCCAGCTTCAATGTTTGGATAGCAAAAATCCTCCAAAAACAAACAGATTTAGTTGTCACTGAAGGCAGCACCTAGCAGAATGAGTCACCCACCCCAAACTGCACAATAGTTTCTTCTTTATGACTTTGTCTTTCTGTTTTTTTTTTTTTTTCCTTTTTTAACGTTTTGATCTTGCTTGTTATCCTCATTTGCTTTTTTTTTGTTTGTTTAAAGAAAGAAGCACACCAATATATACAATTTGCATGTCAAGGATGGGACAAACACTATCTTAACACAGCAGCATAGCCAAGGAAATAACATGTAATACATCTCTCATTGTATAATCTAGAAAACAGAGTTGCAAAGAAATCTTTAGTGCTCTGGTTTTCTGTCTTCCCGCTGTGCAATCTCAAGTCCCTTGTAATAGGCTCCAAAATATCACTCAAGCAGGTGATGCAGGAGATTGAAACATATTAAGTCAGGTAACGCTTCATTTTCCATAGACTTCTAGTTCAAAAGAGGTCATTAAGAAACAAACAAATGAAAAAAAGCAGTCATTTGTAGTTTAAGTACAGCTGACTTCAAAGTGCAGATTTTTTTTTTAAGGACAAATCAGATTTTACACTAACACTCTGATGTACACAGAATCCTCATTTCTACATAAGGACTCGTGAGCATGCTGTGTGAATCATCGCCGGATGAGCTGTGAGAGATCAGCTGTTTTAGATATTAGAAAAAAGAGCCAAGAGAAATCTTATGAAGTTCAACAGAGAGAAATGCCAATACAGAACAATTTTGCAGGTCTGTACAGGCTGGAGTGCAGTCTTTCAGAAAAGGACCTAGACTTTGTGTACCACTTGAATGTGGTTCACCAGTTCGCTCTTGCACAGATAAAACAATAACCATATGCTGGACTGCATTAGGCAGAGTGTGGCTTATAATTTTAGGGCTGTGCTCATTTTCCTCTGTTCCCCACTGGTGATCTCCATCTTTAATAGTTTATCCATTTTGTGGCTCTCAGTACAAAAGAATCGTTAGCAAGAAAACTGCAAGTTTTATGCAGGGCCACCAAGATGGTGGGGGAGGACATGACATGGAGAGAAGAATATTTTTGTCCTGGATGAGAAAAAAAGTAATGAGTGAGCTAATAATTGTAATGCTATGAGGCTAGTAGAAATCCTCAGCTACCTAAAAGAGAAGTTAAAGAAAACATATATCTATACTCTTTCTGGGGTGCATAATAAAAGGAGAGAGTACAACGTACTATGTTGCATTTGTAGAGTCTCCATCCTTGAAGATTTCCAAGATTCAGCTGGACAAGGCCTTCAACAGGCTGTCTAACTTAGTTAGTTAGTTAGTCTTATTCTGAGCAGAAGGTTGGAGCAGGTGACTTCCAGTAGTTTCTTCCAGCCTCATTTTTCCTTTGATTCAGTTCAGGTTCAGCACTTCAAAATTTTATTTTTGGTCTTTTTTTCTTCTTTTTCTTTAGGCCCTGAAATGGTCAACGTGGTCCAGAATTACCCTGTATTTTCTTTAAAAAAATGAGTTCAGAAAATTTGGGTTATTTTCACAGTTCCTTTCAAAACAGGTTTCAGAATTTCTTTCTTTTAGCAAACATTTGACATTAGCAACTCTATCCTGCATTTCTATAAGTAAGTACCCCAAGTCATTTCAACACTAGAATTTTAGATATAATCTACTGCGTGATTTGGGAGATTAAATAGGAAATACATATTAACTTTGCAATGGAAAAGAAAGGATTAGGTGGAATGCTTATCTATTTGCATACATGTATTTCAGCAATTATTACTTAAGCATTTCACAGTCCTCTTGTGTCTTGAAAATTCACTGATCACAATTACTAATTTTCACAACACAATAGTAAATTCCTGTATTTCTGGTTGACTCATTGATTTTTTTTAAAAAAATCTTTCATTGTCTCTCTTAACATTGCTTTCCTGATCTTAATTCTCATGTCTCTAAATATCCCAGTGTTTTCCCAGCCATCAGTTACCAGAACTTGTGCATTACAAGTCCACAGCACAGGCCTCTGTTGTCCTTCTCTTATAGAATCTGAGATCACGGCCATAAATGGAGACACTTCTTAAGGAAAAATTATATTTATTTGAAGCAGAAGACAGAAAAGAAAGTCTACCAGAATCTTATAATGCAAGTGCAGCTTCCTTTTAAAATAACACAATACATATGCATGCATTAACTACCCAATGATTAGCACAGCATGTATTATATATAAACTACTTTACCATCTTCCAGATTGTTCCACAGACCTGCAGTATTTATCTCCTGGGACCGAGAAGAAACCATGATAAAAGGCAGTTTTCAGGGTCACCAAGCCTGGGGCTGCTCCAATTTGCACAGCATCTCCTGCCTGGGGCTGTGTCAAACTTGATTAGCTGCTGTCTTTAGGTCAAACAAATGCTGAGGCCAATTCAGATAAGTTTCTGTACTTTAACCATGTTTTAACCATGATTTGTTGAATTGTTGAGATGACTGCAAGGTCCAGATATTGAGGGGAGAAAATATTCTCTGTCAAAATGAAAGAAAGATTATATCAGGCCTTAAGATGCTTAATAATTTTTTTTCCTCTATGGGGTGACAGTTATTGAACTAAAAATGTGATATTTGCATAAAACTGATATTAAATAATTTGACAGTAAATAAAGTAGAATAATTATTTTCAGAAACTAAAGAGATCTGAAAGCATTTCAGGAATGATAGAGGAAATTACACATTTGTGGTTCCTTGTGTTGATTGTAAAGACTTGTGAAGATGGAAGAGCTAACAATGAGATGCTCAAAATCATTTTTTTATGTAAAATTGACGGTCAAGAAAACTGAGGTGTAACTATCCCAGAAGAGATAGTTTGGACTGCTATCACTGCATTTTTTTTTTTTAATACTAATCCCTTCAGTTAACTTATTGTCTTTTTTGTGCAAGGTAACAATTTTTCCATAATCTACAGTTACTCTTAAACTCATAATCACTTTTGTAATACGACAAATTCTTCCTGCTGTGTTTGAATTAAAATGGATGATATCTTTCCTCTAAAGCATATTGTGTATAGTATCTTTCTTTTATAACTTACAAGTAATCAATGGTGTGATCTTGGCTCTGTTTGTCTGTCCCATTTCATTTTCAAAGGTGCTGAATTAACATTTTGATATGTGATTGAATTAAACAGTGATACTTTTTTCTGATACTTTTTATTTTTTTCTTCTAATATTCAAGATAAATCTGTTAGATTTCTTTAATTATGACAATCTGTATGTTTAAGATTTTTCTTTTACAAATTTATTTAAACTTTATATATTCATACTGCCCAGTTACACACACAAATGGCAATGTACTTATCTTTCTACTCATTTTTACTTTTAATAGATTCAACAACCATTTCACAACTGTAGTGATCTTGATGTGGATAAGAGTTTTAAATGTGACTGCTTAAATTCTGGTGTTTGGTTCATGACTATAAATGCCTTACAGAAAATAGCACCAAAATGCAGTAAATATTCAAAAACTCACATGATAACAGGATAGTTTCACCATAATCCGACCTTAACAAAACTGTTATGGTATGAACTGTACTAAGCTGAACTAAAATATACTAGAATTATCCTAATATTTTTCATAAATTTTGTTAAACAGCTGGCCTAGCGTTTACACTGATTCCTATTCTTTTTGAAAGGAAGAAAAGAATAGATTTTTTCCATGAATTAATACAATACTATCTTCAAATTCATTTTGTTTCCATAGTTCTGATTGCTGTTGTGGCTTTTTTTTTATTATTTAATTTCACAATAAGCTCAAAGACTGCTGATTCTTTTAAAATATTCTTCTCTCCTTTTCTGAAATATCAGGGATATGTCTAGTGGATTGTCCTGTAAAATCCTGAAACACATATTTTGAAACATCTCGGATGTCTTTCATAATGAACAGGTGTTAGGAAATGTACTTGCATTTCCTGTGAAAGAAGATGCATGATGCAGGAGCAGATGCATGAACAAGAAATGGTGATGAAAAGAAACAGAAGCTGAAAATGAGTCAAATTTTCACACCTATTTATGACCTCCTGAATGCATTTCTGATATGCTATTAATATCTCATGGTAGATGCTAAAAGCATATACATGAAAAGAGCTTTTAAGCTTAGAAGCCTTTCCAATAGGCAAGATACGTGTTTTATGAAGATCCTGTGCCCCAAAAGCCTCCACTTCTCCTATAGTTCGGTCAGCTGGCCTCAGGAAAATTACCTCCTCTACAACTTTTCTTCCTTTTTTTTAGATTTGTATTGCTGCATTAAGCTTAATAAACCACATACATTTGAAATATTGTTATTCAAGAAGCAATTGCTCACTCTATCACTGATGCTGTGAGAAATGGGGAGAGGCATAGAGTACTTGGACCTTAATTTTCACTTATCCTTAGCCCCCTTGAGTTGTTCTGACTGTGTAAAGTGGCTTTAAAATTACATTTACCATGCCTTAAAGGCTCTTAATCAGTACCACTGCCATAGCAAAGGACCTTAGTGTTAAATGAGAATCAGGCGTCCTGAAGAGTGTTTGCACAGCAGGTTCTCACTAAGGTTATTTCGTTGCCGCTGCTTCTGCAGTAGAGGCACATTTAGAAAATTCACTGTTAAATGAAATTCCAACCCCCATTTGCTTTTCACATCATAGGACAATGGCTAGCCAAATTATATTGATACAATACAAAGCTCGCAGATCCATAAGAACTATAATGGATCCAAGTAACCTTCTCTTCAGTCCAGGATATGGCCCTCTTAATGGATAACAAGCCATCTAAAAGTAGGAGAATAAATACCTCACCCTTAAGGATGCTTTTACTTTCTGTTATAATGTCCTGGAATGATCTTGTTTCTGTTTTGTTCTATATTTGAGTATAACTAAGGTAGAGATAGATTTGAACTATTCCATATATCATAAGTAGGAAAACTAGAGTTTGGTCACTCTGAAAATGCATCAAAAAGAGAAGAGATGAAAAGAGAAAAACTCTCTTTTCCCATTCTTCCAGTCAAGATTGCTGATTCATCTGTGTTTGGCCAGAATGTGTAGGGTTGCTCAGGAGGTTACTGTGGCAAATAAAGTACTGCCTGTAAAATACTTTTTGATAAGCCTACAAAAGATTTATTTGCAAAGCAAGCACGAGTATTTGGCATAAGGATGCACTGCATAACACCTTTTACACAGGCGTTTCACACATTCACGTTAGAAAAAGTTTACTACTATCACCAAAAGCAACAAATTTATTGCAGCTTGGAAGAACATAAAGGAAGGTGAAAATCAGATTCATCATACTGTTACAAAGAAATATTTATGTTTTGTATTTTCATTCAACATCCTACTACTAAAATATAGTAATATTAATATATATCAATTTTTGCCAGATATTTTTCTGAACTTATGTCTGTTTCTTCAAGCTAGTTCCTTCTGTTCTTTCCTTCTGTTTTCTTCTTCCCTGTCTTGTTCTTCTTTCCTATCATTTATCTTATATCTTTTCATTCATCATTTGCTATCTACTGCTTATAATCTTTACTCATTGGAGACAAGTTCATACTTTATAAGAAGTTGTTGACATCTAAATTTCAGACTCTTCTGTTCTCTGTTGGTAGTGGGAAGGAACAAACATAGACTAATTACTTTCAGAAAAATCCCTCTTTTCAGCCTTCCTGAAGGTATACTCAGTTCAGAAACATCTGTGAAGTCATTTGTCCTTGAAGAATTTACATCTAATCTTTTTGAGCTACAGCCAACAGTTTGGAATGACAAAATTTCATGTGAGCTTCCAAGCTGTCATGCATACAGTCAATAAGACATCTGATATTAATATGGTCTTACCATATTAATCTAAATGTCTCAAGTAACATCATAGCCATACAGCTGCCAATTGGAAAGCCTGGGACTTAATTTCAGAACATATGTGGCAGATATGGAGCCGCTCTGGTAATTTTCTCTCTTATTATTTCCACAGAATGAAGTAAGAATAATTTAAGTAGCTGCTTTACTGAAATCAGAAGGACAAGCTATGTAGGTCTAGTATGTCAGTTTTTCAAAATAACTTTTATTTTTCTGTTCCCACTTTAATATCATAACAAATCCAAATCAATATATGTATATTCTTATATATTTTATTCCTTATGACAGACACTTTTAGGATTATTTCCAGCAGAGAAATAGTCAGATTGCAGGAATCAAATTTGCCGGGTTTTTATGCTTATCTTCTCAGGCCAAAGCAATTGCTATTTTGAAATACTATCAAATTTGAGTCAATATCTTTTTACTGTGCATTAATATGTGGATTTCTGTTTACAAGTTTATAAGATCTGTCTCTACAAATTATATTTTCATTCCTCACTCTTTCTGTTTTCCTGTCGTTAACAAAGCTGAAGTGAGACTCGATGATCAAAATGTACTGTCCATCATTCACTAGCAAACAAATAAGCCAAACAAATCCCAACCTGGCTTTGATTTAAATGCATGAAAATTCAACCAATAGTGGAAGTATAGTGAAACAAACCCAGTTACTCATACATGCAAAATGGACGGGGTACACACTTCAGCAGTACTGCTTGAGCACAGAGCCCTTCTGCTTGAGGTTACCATTTTATGCCTAGCAAAGATCTATAGCAGTAAAAGTAGATAAAATGTAGTAGATGTTTTTATAATTTATCTGAATAGGCATGTGTTACACACACAAACACACATAAACATAGACAGGAAGGAAATAAAAGAAAAAAAGAAAACAGAGATGCATAATGACAGATATTGAAATATAAAGATAGTATCTTTAAAATATGCACGTTATTCCTAACTATTCCTAACTATTATTCCTAACTATTTCTTCCTTTGTTTCATATACAGATTTATGGAGAAATATACAAGATAGTTTAAAAATATCTTATAATTTTCTGGGTTGCTAGGAAGCTGTTCATTGAAGCTGATCAATTCACTCTCTGCATCTTATCTGCACTTAGAATCAAAGGCCACTGACTGGATGGCCAAATTTTATCAATAATTTCCAAGGGACAAAAAGTTCAATCTGAATTTTTATCAGAACTTTTTATAATACCTTAAATATTTTATAAGCTCTCCTATTTTAATTAAGATTTAAATACATTGATTAAAGCTGGTGAAAAAAGTTATTTGCGAAAACTCACATTTGACATGTTTAAAATAGATGTGTTGGGATTTTCACTGGCTTTTCAAAATTAATCTTTTATCACAGTTGCAGCAAAGGGAATGTAGAAATGTTTTTTTTTTTAATGGCAGTGTTTAACATAAATTAGAATTAAAAATCAACTGAATGCCTAAGCACAATTTAGAGAAAAAAAAATGTGAAAATATTTTTGAAAGAGAAGTTTTCATTAGAAAAATAAGGTTGTTTGTCAAGAAGACTTTTCCTGCTTTTACTAACATCTGAAGCAAATTAAATTTATTCATTACTTGATCCCTGTTACCTTTATTTCTGTACAGATAGTATCCTGCATGTTTTTCAAACTGGAATATTCCTTAACTTGACCTGTAAGACTTTTTTTTTTTTTAATTTTGTCTGAAAAAAAAGAGTTAAATAATCAGCTGTTCAAACTCACTAGAGTTTTGTTCTTAAGCATGGATACAGCAGGACTGCATATGAGATGAATCAGGTACAGTAAAGAACTTGCATCCCCCCTCATTACTAGTGCCTTGAACAGAAGACATACCCTTAGTTATGTGCAAATTCTTGGCTTTGCAACAGTTTCATATCTGTTGGGACACCCCCTCCAATGTGGGGAAATACAACCCCCTCCACAACAGCGCTGTCTGTTGAGGTCAGAAGCATGAAGGAAGCCAGCAGTGACCACACTCCTGTTCCTGCTCCCCTTCCTCCTCTTCTACTTCCCCGTTTCCCTGCAAGCAGCAGTGAATGCAAGTGAAGGAAAAGATGGAAAGGATACAAATATTTGGCTGTGTCCCATTAATGTGCTTGAGTTGTCACCAAGACCCTGCAGAGAAAGAAAAGAAAATCTGTCCTATTGCAGCTGCAGTAAATCAGCAGTCCTTGGGAAATTTTTGGCATTGCCCCCCGCAAATGGCTGAGGCAGAAATCTCTGTCTCACCTTAAAGAACTAGCAAACAAGAGAGACATCTTTTTTAACAATTACTGAAAACAAAGCACTGTCTCTACCAGGAACTGTATGTCTTGTGATTCACAGAAAAGCAAGCACATTGCCACCTGTTTTCATGTTTGTGTGTGTAAATCAGCACTTCCTCAAAAGACAGCAGTGAAATTTAATATTGCTGCATTTGAACAGGACTCAATTACTTTAATTACTTTTTTTTTTTCCCTTTAGAGATCTTTCAGTCTTGCACCGTGCATGGCTAAGCACTCTGCTGCTCCTGTATCAAAAGATGTGGGCCAGGAAAGTGTGTTTTGAAATAAGATCTTCTTTAAAGCTTAAAGGAGGAAGAAAGTAAAGAAAGATTTCATTATCGCTGGAGATCATCATTAATAATTGCACTTTGTAGCCTTTGTTCTCGCTGGATTGATCATGTATTTATTTGAAAACTTTTTTTTTTCCTTCTCCAGTCTTCCAGGATTGGTGCCATAAAGCTTGCACTATGATTACAGTCAATGTTTATTTTGTTAGTTCAATACAGTCTTTCTTTATGTGACTTTGTTCAAAAAAGGTGTACCATCTTTTTCTTTCTGTAAAGCAATCCTTCTGCAAAGAGGTTGCCAAAGATTTTTTCCTATAGCTAGATTTAAATGAACAATTTATAAGGTATTAAAACAAAATTTCCTCAAAAGTTTTCAAAGAAGAATAAAATTTATCTAATTCTGAGTTAATATAATCTCTAATAATTCCGTAGTTGAATCCATCAAATACCAACCAGTTCTTGCCTGTTCTTTTGCACTTCCTTTTAGATTTTGTGAACTCTATTAGATCAGGGAGTTACTTTTATTGCAATACATTATAGTAGCATAGATGGAGATTGATTAGATAATAAGTAATGATTAGATTTCTAATGACTGATCAGATAAAAGGTGGATGAAGTCCAGCTGGTGTTAGAAGCAAACGGGAGCGCAGCACAAATTTCAGGACACAGCGGATCTGTGCTTCCAGGCCCCTATCCAATAAGGTTCCCCATTTGCCATGAGCTGGAGCAATTGCTTCTTAGCCAATCAGTTGAAAACTTAAACTATCCAGTAGGATGACAGTGAATATATCTATAAGCTGACCCTTATGAGGGAAAAAGTTATGACATTTCCAAACAGGTGGATTTATAAGGTTGATGGTATCAAGGCTACTGATTCAATGTTTTTACTTTTTTGTTTGTTTGTTTTTCCTGTTCTATTAAATGAAATCTCTATATACCACTTCCATCTACCACCCTTCTTAGAAATTTACCCTACGCAGTGAATAATGCCAAATTCCACATAACAAGAGTGTTAGCATGACCTTAAGTGAAAATGGATTTGTTCTTTAGTGAGCAAGTAGAAACTGTAATTATGTTTATTGTGATGTAAGAAGAGAACTTATTTAAAAGTTGGTGTTCTAACTCCAATTTTGGAGCTTATCCTTGTCTGACATTAGGATAGAAAATTCATTTCATAATGTGAAAATGTTCTACCTGGTAATTTTGAGAGAGTGAGAGTTCTTTAATGAAATCTCTAGGATTTAAATTCTGAGTAGGTTTACATCACCAGTAGTCCCAGTAGTCCTTCTAAGACCTTACCTCATCAGAACAAATAGATTAAAATTCATCACTTTATTCCCAACAGTAAAATTTTTACTATATAAAATCTTGAAACTTGAAAGAAATATAAGCGAGATTGAAGAAATATTTATGAATATGGATTGGTATCTTTCATTTATTTTTTCCTAATGGAAAATTTTCTTCCTAAAAAAGTCTGAATCATAGAAACAGAAAGAGGTGGCATGGTATTGGTAGATAATCAGAAATTACAATGGGTTAAAAAAAGCATCCTGTCCATAGGCTGAAATCTGTTTATCTATACAATTGTCTTGATTAACAATGCATTCAGAACAATAAAAACTGTTTTTTTTTTTAAAAAAAATCACCACTGAACTTACAATAACCTGTGTTTTCAGAGCACAGTCTAAGCACATCTGTATGGTTTATACTTATATTCCAACAGGAAAAGAATCCAAGAGTTCAGCTGCTCTCAGCCTTAAGAAGTAGCCATTGATCGGACACACATGCTCTGCACACCTTGTAATACCACATATAGGTCACCACGGACAGCACAAATTGCTTTTATTGAACAGAATAGTGAAGAGGCATTTAAGATAAAAAAGCACCTTCATGCTATTTTCACAGAGTTTGTTGTTTGTGACTCTATAGTTCATGGCTCTGAAACAGTACTACTTAGACTTGCACGAATACCAAAGAGCATTTTCTTTGGGAGTTCAGTATCTCCCAAATGAATCAGGCAGCAACTTGTTTACTCACAACCAAGGATGAAAAAGATGAGTAAAAAAACATCTGCAAAGTGTTTTCTGGAAACATCCACATCCAGTGGTGAAAGAACCATTGTTTAAAAGATAAACTTTAATTCCAATTCTATTCTTTTTTTCTTGGTCTTTTAATAGCTGGTAATCTTGCTTCCAAAATAAGTGATTAAACCAAAGCATTACTTACAGTTATAAATTGCTATAAATAAATTAAATAAATAAATAAAATGAACAAGTAGAAAAAATCTGAATGAAATTCATATGGGATTAATTAGGGGGAAAAAAAAGAGTTTTTATCCTTCTAAAGCTAACTTGAATTTCACTGATTTTTTTTTCTTTTGGTAGAAAATAAATTCACCCAAATTGTAATTATTCCCATATAGCACTTAAATTGTTCAAAAAAAAAAATATTCAGCTGAAAAACTCCCAATGGCGTTCAACCTAATCTGAAGAGGAAGAAATAAATGCTGTGTAAGAGGGCTGTTTATTGCAATGTTCCACCACTGCCATTGAGAATCTCCCAACCTTCTGAAACAGCTATTCTCAAATCCAAAAATCTTGTATACAAGAGAACTCAGTCCCAGCTTTCTTCCTTTGATAACTGATAGAGGATAAAACATCCAAGGTGATTCCTGTGGGTCGACTTGCTTTCTGAGGCTCACTGTGTGTGCATTCTAGCACGCCAGAGACAGGACTCAAATTTAAATGATCTTGACAAATTGATTTGAAAAAAAAAAAGAGCACAATACGATAAGGAGAAAGTTTTGCATCTAACAGGAGTAATCAGCCGAAGAAATATAGGACAGGGAATATACAGTCAGCTTTTCTGGTAGTTGGAGAGGCTCCATATGATAATGATGAGACGGGTCAGTAATCAAGAAAACAGGATATATGGGAAAAAATTAAAAGATGGGTGCTTATATAGAAGATAATGGATATATTAAAGTGTATAAGGCAAGCATAAAGCTACTGCAAAGAAGAAACAAATAATATGTTTTGTAGCTACCTGAAGGATAAAACAAGAGGTTTGAACTGTAGTGGTAAGAATTCAGATTCATTATTAATACAAGCTTTACCTCTGTGAAAATTATTATTAATGATTATTAATTATCATGGATAATAATACTAATTAACAGTTATTGTTAATTACTATGGAAGCTGTAGAGCATCCAGCTTTGGAAATTGCTAAGGATAAGCCAGTAAAATAGCAGATCGGTGACACCACTGACACCTTCTTTGCTACGGGCAACTGACATATTCAAATGCTTTATTCCTCAGTGCATTCCCCATGGCTCATTTCTGTGTGTCATGTCCTTTTAAGGTTACGTCTATGCAGTCTCAATATTCATTACCACAAAATGTTATTTGAGACAGAAGTTAAGGATTTTTTTTCTACAGGAGAAAGTCAGGGCATTTCTGTGTTCAAGTGCAGCAGTGACTCTTGCTTTAACTAAAATCCCAGGGTTATCAGTTTTAAAATTGTATAAAACCAAGTGGATCGCCATATGGGCTTCAGGAGATATTTCTCTAATAATCTCAGATGGCCTGTTTGGGTCCGCTATGGAGGAGTTTATCCCTTTCTCAAAAGAATCTGGCATTGGTTGCTGTTAGCAACTGGATACTATATTAAACGGTATCAGGGTTTTATTCTTCTGTCACAGATTCAGCTAAATGATGCTCAGAGAGACGTCTCCAACAAAGTCAGAATGTGAAAATATATATTCTTCAGAGAGGAAATGGTCATGTTTTTCCAAACTGTGAAAGCATAACATTGAATGCTTGAGGAATATGAAGTTTCCTATATGTTATTCAGCATTTAGGCAGTCTTGAGACTATGAAAAAGGTAAAGCACTGTGCACGTAAGACCTTGTCTATACCGCAAACCAGGACAGTATAGATCTATTGCCAGTAGTGGCTGCTGTGACTTTTCCCAAGAATAGGGGTTGTGAAGGTGTATAGAAATCACAGCTGAGAAAGAAAATGAAGCATCATGCAGATCTCTGAGGGGTAACAGTGAGCCCCGCAGAGAGATCACAACAGCTAAGCGCTTGGCTAGGGAATGAGAAAACAGCCCCAGCTTGCTCTGCTGGAAATCAGCTGACAAACCTGACTAAGTGATTCAGCGTTTGAAAAACAAAAACAGCAGGTATGACTTGACTTCCAAACTTTGCTCTGCTGTCTAGTATATATAGGTATGAAATAGACATGCGTTTAAAAGCGCATTGAAACTAAATAAATTACAAGTATAAATCTTCACACTAAATATGAACCAAACTAGTTAATTTTGCCACTGTTTTTAAGACTCTTGCATCTTTATATGACAAACTTAAATAAGGATTTTATTTTCAACTTCACCATTGGCTAACTTTCCAAAGGTAAGCGGCATGTAGTATTTCTAAGGAAAGTCATTATCATTCAGACTGCAATAAACAAACATGCATAGAAAACTTCAGACTCTGACCTACAGCAGATGCAGCAGAATTTTCTGCTTTCACTCACATTATTGATAACATTCTGTTCTGAGCAAATATTGTTTTAATTAGGCCTGAATTGGGCCTAGAATTAGGCCTGATGTTAATACATTTCAGATTTCCTTCTGCTGGGCAATAAAAGCCCAAACCAAACCCCCAAACCAAAAGTGCAGAGTTCTCCCTCTTCTGATAATGAACAAACAGCAATCATTAGTGAAATATTTCCATATTAGAGAATATTTCTATTTGACACTTTCTAAAAATGGTTAAGATTGGAAAAAAAGTTCAAGACTTCTCAAAATTAATATCAACTGAAAACTGAAATTCAACAAAAAAAAGACCTGTCCTGAACTATTTCTTTGCCTCCAAGGTTGTCCATTAAGTAAGAGTTAAAGAGTAAATAGTGATGTCATTCATTAATTTTAAAATATTTTTATTAGTGATAAATAAACCTAATCTGCTTGAAAAGATTTAAATTTTGTTATTGATTTCCCTATTTTTAGTTGCAGAAAATGAAATACTCTGATTCACTCTGGTATGAGTACAAAGTATAATCTTCTGAGCAAATGTGAGGAAAAATGCTCTTTGTAATGTAAAATTGCTTAAAAATCCAAAGCAGAAACTTCTGTTGCTAGGAGTATGCAAGAAATAACATTTTAGGAAAAACATAAAGAGGGGTTGTACTGAAGACCAGTACACACAGAAAAAAAATCTTTTTTTTTGTTTTTTTGTTTTGTTTTGTTTCTGTATTCAAATTCTTCATCTTTAATTCAGAGTGAACAAGTACAAATTTTCTGAGAGAATGTAAAACCTACTTGTGGAAGAAGTCAGAAGCTCCATTGTTTAGAAATCATCAGCACAAAACTAAACTATAGCAGGAGACCTGTGTTGGCCTCAAATAATTTTGCTTTTATTCTTCTTCCCACAAAGCCACCTTTTGTGCTTGCTATGCCTGAATCCTCCTTCTAGCTAGAGCAGAACAGAAGAAGAAATATCTGTATCATGACAACTTTTGATATTTCAAAATGTGCTTTTATTTTTCATTCAAAGCACTGTCTTATCCATCTTGAAAAACAAGAAGTGTGTGATGTGGTGGTTCATGTAGTACACTCTAGTTTTATTACCAAAAAAATATTGTTCTCAAAATTTTTAATGTACTGTGAGATTCACTTCACATAGCTCCAAGGGATTGTTTCATTTCCAAATTGAGATGTGTGGGATTCAATACAGATGTCCACGTGTGGATGTGAGGATCTGCAATATCCTCTGATGTTAGAGCTGAGCTCCCACTGTTCCAAAAAATACAGGACTCTCCTAATTCTTTTGACCTTTCTGTCACATTACCTTTGGCCAGTTATCTGAATTCATATATTAGTCAGAGGTTATCAAGTCAGCACAGTTAATGGAGTTTAGAGAGCAATATGTCTTATCCTAAAGTAGATGATAGACGTATTTGGTGAGAGGAATACACTCCATTGGCTGTATTGACTAGAAGTCCATTTACTAAAAGAGAAATCCACAGTCCTGGTCAGATGTGAATGTCTAACCATGTGGGCAGCTAAAGGTCAGTGGGAGGAATCCCACCTCTACTTTCATGTCTGTGAATCAGGAGAGTGTTTTTTTTTTGCTCAGATCAGTCTCTATAAAGCATGTGAACTCTGATTCCTCCACATTCCATATTGGTACCTGGTACAGTCATGAGAGAGGTTTTAGTCATATGCAATAGCTTTTTTTTTAGAAAAGTTTTGAGAAAATAAATATTTCTCAGTCAAAGATTTTTCTTTGCTAAGGCATGGCATTTTGCTAACTTTTGGTGGAAATCTTTCACTTAGGTATATTAACATTCCCTGTCCCCTCACATGTCCAAGTAACATTTTTACAGAAGTATTCTAACCAGTTTTCTTCCTTACCTTTCCAGGTAAAAATTTAGAAGTTCTGAAATTCACAATTTTCCTTTCAGAGACCAAGTCTAAATTACTAAAGTTTCCAAGCTTTTCAGTTCATTAAAATGGGCTTTGAGCAAAGGTTAAAACTGTGAGTGACACTGATGGCTATTTCATTTTCATTTCAATTTAAAAATGAGTAATTGCTTCTTTCATTTTTTTAAAAGTATTTTATGTACACATTTTTTTAATAAGCAACAGAAACAGCATTTTTTCTAAACTATTGCACATATAATTCTGTGATCTTTGTCATTACTTTCCAATTTTTTGTTTCTTTGTTTATGATTTCCCTTTCATTGTCATTGCAAGTAAAGGTTAGATATAGAAGGAAGGTAGCTATTTAGTTTTCACAACTAATACATTTTAAATGAAGAATATTTTTGCTACAGGAATGTAATAAGTATATGCATATAAATGTGTTCTGCGTCTATAAATAGGCATAAAAAAGCATAATGATATAAATGGTTTTATATAGATTTAAAGAATGATATTAATTTAAAGAATAATATTCAAATCTTCTTAAAAATAATTCAGAGGAAGATTTCAGAAAATACAACGGCAATTGGATATTAATGACCATTTTCATAGCAGATATTTTTACTGTATGACTTGGAATTAGAGCTGAAGCCCTTTAAGCCTTCCTTTTAAAATATTGTGCTGATACAAACATTTTTAGGTGGGTGCAATAGGTTTACATTGCGCTACAGAACCTTGTCTTTTTGGAGGTGTCCAGAATGAGTTTTGTAATATAATAAAGAACAGGAAAACAACATGCACATGTTAGATTGGAAATCAGTGCATGGTTTCAGGAAAAAAAACATATGCAAAGCCCTCTTGGACTTGTTAGAAACAAACATCCCCTGAATCCTATTTGTATTCTGCGAGTCTTTAAAAAGAGATGTGTCTAGGGAAAACTGCCTCCAAGCTACTGAAATTGACTCTGAAGCAGCAACACATGATGAATTGGACTAAAGTGTGGTTTAGCTATTACTCATCAGAAGGTTTCCTTGAGATGATTTTCTTCAGATGATTTTCTAATGTTCAGAGGATGAACAACAAAACTGAGACCTGGAGGGTAGATTATATCTCTACATGACACATGATTTGAGCTTCTTGCTCTAGCTAAGTTTTCGTCACCTGCCTGTATGTTGCAAGTAATTTGATTCTTATCTATACTGCAGCTGACTTTTAGATTTTTTGTTACAACATCATGGAAAATTAAAAATTTTCAATAGTAGTTTTTTTTTTTCTGTTATAAAATGCCAAATAGTAACTTAAGAAAATTTATACACAAATAGATAAGTGTCAGGAGACTCAGAACCCTGCATTTCACACATACGGACAAAAACTCTTGAAGTAGTAATACTGTAACAAATAAGCTAACAAATAACAAATTATTAGTGAGGCAGAATAACTGACTATAAAACAGACCCATGTTTACTTTACAGAATTTCATAACTTTGTCTGTGAATTGATTTCTTTCTCTTTAAGAGCTGAATTTAGAGAGTAATAGAATGTAAGAGTAACTCTGAGTTAAGAGAGTAACCCTGGATAATGAAAACTCACACATACCCATTCACTGTCCTCGTCCTTCTTCTCCCATCAATATGTCATGGAAGGAAAGCTCTTCCCTACTTAAAAGTTGCCTGGCACACTTCTTGTTGTAGTTACCCAGTCCAAGTGTCAAAGTTATCTTTAATCAGAGCTTTTAATGTCAAAGGAAGTCATGTTTTAGGGATTTTTTTTCACTTTTTTTTAGAGTAATCCTTATGCCCATTTGAAAGAAAGGTGTTGAAAATATATGGTGATTTTTTTAGTCTCAGAACCTGTTCACCTAATGTTCTTCTATCTATGCTAAAAGGCTCTGGTGAAGTTTTCTGAGCTCTGTCACTGACCTCTCCTTTTCTAACACTTAAGAGATTTATTTAGCAGTATCTCAGTTCCCCAGCACCTCATTTTCTATAGATAGATTGAAAAATTGGACAGTACATAAGCATTGCAAAAGTACTTCCATCACAGAAAAAATAATGTGTGTGATTGATAGTGAAAAGTTTTGTAGTGCTAAATCTGTTTAGCCATGAATATTAAAAATTACTAGAACAAAAGTAGTGATTTCATTAATTTATTTCTTCTGACACAAAGCAATGTTTTATTGCACTAGAGCATGTTAGAGATATTGTAAATTGTAAATATATAAATGAAAGATGGAGCTGGTAGGAGTAGAAATTTGTGAAGTAACAAAGCATGATTCTCTCTGCACAAAATCCTGGTAGACCTAGGAGAGGCAAAAATTCTACTTCAATAGGCCCTAAAGAATGTTCATCTGTTTAAAAAATAAAATTAGAATAATAATGCAATGATAACCCAAAACTCAAAATGGAAACTTTTTACCAGAATTTGTCTGTTTTTTATAAAACCAGAAGTAAGAGACTTTTGGGGTCAAACTATTTATTTTACTTTAAACTTTTCCATGGATAAGAGTTGCATTTATTTCTAGTTTAGGCCTCTTATACTGATGCTGTACTATAAACCAGAGTTTGAAGAAATGGAATTCACAGCAACTGAAATAATACTAAAAGAAAAGATGGTTTCTGAAGTTTTGACCTGTCTTGATGAACTGAAGGGAAGGCGATGAAAACTGCAATCTTCATAAATCTCCTGCAGCTAAAGGTTTAAAACTCACACTGTTTCAAATTAGTGAGGACAGCAATATT
>NW_010576440.1:227752-288899 GCF_000705375.1 Tinamus guttatus | reverse complement strand
TAAGACTTAAACTTACAATCACAGAAGTTGCAAACTAGTACTTAAACTATGCATAATAGGAGGGTTTTTATCTTAAAAAAGAAGATGAGTAAAACGGACTGCCCTCTCCTCCATCTTTCCAGACTCAGAAAGCTAGACATGTTTGCAAAATGTTCTAGAACTTGCTAAGTGGAAATGTCACCATACACATCAGATAGCATTACAGTCTATCACCTCCAAAGTTTTCTAGCAAGATGTCCATATGTCCATGTAAAATAGCAACACAGAAAGCATGTGTCCAGATGAGATGATTGTTCTTAATAATTTGTCTGGTTTTGTTTGTTTGTTTGTTTTATGCTGCAAAGGGAAACCAGATGATGAGGCAGCAGAAGGAAATGGGGCAAATTTCATCAGCAGAAGAAACAGCCACAGACAGCAGCATCGGTCACAGCAGATGCCAGAAGCAGCGCATAGCACTTGCCCCTTGATTAGTTTGTCTCGGGAAAGCAGGAGCAACCATGCTGAGGCAGCTTTGCACACCCGGCGTTATGCTCAGCCTGTTGTCCCTTCATGGCCTGACGTTCAGCTGCATGCCTAAGCTAATCTATGCTTCAAAAGAGGTGACAGGATTGACCCAAATAATTATCAGCCGCTCTCAGGACTCTCACTTGCCTTTCAAATCACTTTAAGGAACATGGCTCAGGCTCCATGGTTATTCTGCTCAAGAAGCTCCAAAGTTTTCTTTCTATATTGATTAGGTTTTGTCACTGAATTCACTGCCTTGGATGCCATAGCCTGATGTCCATACTCACCTCACCAGTGACAACAAGAGAGAATGACAACTGACTCGCTCCTAAGGACACACAGCCCTGATGCTGTCGTGGATTTCAATAGTTCAATGATAAACTGGCAGCTGCTGGAGGGAAAGCAGCAACTGAGCTCATCAAAGAATTTTCAGAGTCACAGGACAGGCATTTTCGTATTGATGAATAACACAGACTCCAGTCCTTTTTTTTTGACTAAAAGGTTTCAACTTGAATTTGCTTATCTGTTATTGGGATGTAACCCCCATATTCAAAGAGAACTTCTTAATTTAGCTACTATGGGATTAGAAGAGAAACACGCAAAGACCAAAAACCATTAATGCTACAATAGAAACCCTTTAATTCCTTTAAATCAATACTGATCCAGCAATTTAGGGGCAGAGACATTCCAGGTGGATATCTGCAGCCACTTGAAATTATGTTAACTGGTGATGTCAGTGGACTTAAAATGATGTAACTTCAGAGTAAATGAAAAGAAATTAGAAGTTTTCAAGGTTTTTTTTTCAATTAAAAATAATAGTAACAATATTTCAAAAGCTAAACACTTTAACAATATTTTAAAGGCCTAAAAAAGCAAACATGTCTGTGCTTATGATTATACCTCCTTTTAATGCAGATATGAAATATAATATTTCAATGGGCTGAAAGTAATGGAAGACTCAACCTTAAACAATCAGGGTTTCATATTCTGAAAATTTTCAACATAAAGTTATGCTTTTAAAAAACACTGCTTTCACTCTGCATGTGAAAAACAATTTTACATGACTCAGGAAATGCAAAATCCAGTTCAGACCTGTCTTATAAATGAATGAAGAGTACAGAGTACTGTCATTTGGATGACACATCCTCTAAATTTGGTGTGCTGGCCTTCTTCCAAAATGGATAATTACATTCTGCTTACCTGATATCCTCCTGCTGCTTCTCTTATGAGATGTATTCTTTGTTACATGCTGTTCCAAAATATTGTTAATGATACTGTCTTCAGGACACTCTTTTTGAAGCATTCAGGAATACACTTCGTATAGAATGCATTCCTTAGAACAACAAGCAATAAGAGATTCTCTCTGAAATATAAAAATTGTAATTGTGACTTCAGCAGCACAAAATAATTAAAAAAAAGGAGCAGACACCTGGCACACCAAAAACCTCTCTTTTTAAACAACTTCATGATCAACAGAGAACAAAAATGAAATCAAGAGGTTTTTTAGCTAGTGCAGCTAATTTTAAGGTCAAAGATATTACAGACATTTGCCTACTACAAAGAGAAGAATTTAACCCCCTGTATAAATTCTCTTTAGTAAAGAATCAAACATCTGTAATAGCAATGATACTATGTAATTGTCTAAATAAGTAAAATCCACTGCTTGTATTGATTAGTTCTCCCACCTACTCTCCAGTATTATACATCTGTGTTCTTAGTAAAATTTGAGTTGGACAGAGAGGAACCTCATGAGGTTCAACAAGGACAAGTGCAGGGTCCTGCACCTGGAGAAAAAATAACCCCAGGCACCAGTGCAGATTAGGGGTTGATCTGCTGGAAAGCAGCTCTGCAGAGGGGGATTTGGGAGTCCTGTCTGACAACAAGTTCCCCATGAGTCAGCAATGTGCCCTCATGGCCAAGGAGGCCAATGGGATCCTGGCCTGCCTCAGGAGGAGCGTTGCCAGCAGGTCGAGGGAGGAGATCCTGCCTCTCTCCTCAGCTCTGGTGAGGCCACACCTGGAGGAATGTGTGCTGTGCGGGGGTCCCCAGTACAAGAAGGAGATTGAGCTTCTAGAATGGGTCCAGCCTAGAGCAAGTAAGATAATTAAGGGAATGGAGTATCCACTGCATGAGGAAAGATTAAACAAGCTGGGCCTGTTTAGCCTAGAGAAGACTGAGAGGGGATCTGATCAATATGTATAAGGACCTGAAGGGAGAATGTAGGGAGGATGGGGCCAAACTCTTCTCAGTGCAGGCCGGTGATAGGACAAAGGGTAATGGATACAAGCTGAAACGCAGGAAGTTTAATCTCCATGTGAGGAAGAACTTCTTTACTGTAACAGAGGATAACAGAGCCCTGGAACAGGCTGCTCAGAGAGATTGTGGAGCCTCCTTCTCTGGAGATCTTCAAAACCTGCCTGGATGCCACCCAGAGCCATGTGCTCTAGGTGTCCCTGCTTGAGCAGGGTGGTTTGAGTAGATGATCTCTAGAGGTCCCTTCCAACCTCAACCATTCTGTGATTCTGTGAAAATTCAATAGCATAAAAGAAGGCTTTCCATGCATTATATCTATTTAAAGTTTGTAATTCTATTTCTCTGCAAATATTCTGTCACTATTTCATTTCTAAAATTCTAGTTTCTGCTAGGTTCTCTGTAAAAATCCATCCTGCTCTTTGTAGACTAGAAATGCTGTTGGACTGCCTTTCTCTTAATCATCTAAGCAAAACATCCAATTTATTTGTTTCAAGGTATCTTTGTTAGGAAACTTAAATATCTATTGTTTTAGGAGACAGACAACTTTTATGCTATTCCATTACTTTCCATCTACTGGGATTTCAACTATTTATATCATCCCAGAATTCAAACTGTAATTGTAAAAGTATTATATTTTATTGCCTAAGATCTGTAGTTTAGACTTTTTGATGAAGAGTCCCTTGCTAACTGCAAAAGCAATATATCCCGACCTATGAGATAGCAGAGAATAAATAAATACTAAGAAATAAACAGCATGTTCTCCAGGCAAGGGAGAAGATTGATAGCTTCTGTAGAGAGTAGGTGATATTTTAGATCTAAGGATAGAGAACCAGAAAAAATGTATATTCTCTTCCCCTTCCTCTTTCCCGTCCTTTTTTTTTTTTCCTCATGTTAGCAGGTGTGGCTCTTAGGCTTCACCCAGTGAGCTATCTACTACAAAGACAGAGGTTCTACGGTTGTTTTTAATAAATGTGAAATAAAAAATGTTTACAGGATTCCCAAGACTTGGCATTTATCCTCAGGAAAGGTTTCCTTCCACTACGGATTTTAAAACTGGTATTTAATTTTCATTTTCAGATTTATTTAGAGCAACACTTTCTCCAAATTTTGGCAGGCCTGGCTTTCATATGATAATCAGACATGCCATATGTTTAAGAGATTTGCTTCTCACTTAACTGCTTTAAGTTGCAGAAATAATCAGCATGACTCAAAGCCAAAATTCAATAGCTTGATGAAAAGAACACTCATGAAGCAACTGTCCATAAGTTTTTCATACTGTGACAAAATGCTTTTCATTTTACTGCAATTATTTTGAGCAGTTGTTGTTGTGTGTTCACAAGACTCTATTTTAAATTTCATTTTGAAAACAGAGCTGCGTTAATTTCGATGAAATAATTATTCCATTTGCGTATATACTTTCCTTATAGCACCATGGGCATAAAATTTTCCATGGACTGAAATAGTAATTTAGCTCACTTTAAATAGCAAAATTATGACAGTAATAGTATGACAGTATCTGTCCAAAGACACTGTGTTTCAGAGTTTAAATTTGTATCATAAGTCAAAACCTACTGTGCATACGTATAGATATGGATAGATATGTATAGACATATCTAAGGTAGGTCGTACTGAACTTTTAAATTTTTATCATATTTTTCAATATATTTATATAAAAACACATATTAAGTAACATCTTAAGAAGAAACACAGTCCAATTTTCACCTGCAAAGCATCTTAGTACAAAACTATATGTATATTATACATTCAACAAAGCATCAACAAAGAAACACCAGATACATCAAGAGAGAAACAGAATGATCGATGATTATGAATGGCTTCAATTTTGGGGGAAAAAATAACTAAAAGTTATACACCAAAACTTACATAACTTAATTATAAGGAATCATTTGCTAAAACACTTTTCTCCAGAGATCTGGAATTTTAATGTCTGAACCACTTGTTTCTTTCATAAATGTTAAGAATTAAACTAAACTTTCATTTTTCATGTATTTTAGCAAGTAAGGTTTCATCATATATAAATGTTCTTTTAGCCTTTGAGTAGGCGTAAGTATGAAATGGCATCAGCTTAACTATTTTCTAATGGTGCTGTCTTCTATCATTTTGAAGATATCAGAAACCAGCTAAAACTGGTTATATAGCCTATAGCATGTTATTTATAGCCATACAACATGCATGCAGTTTTGCTTCGCTTTTCTTATTTGGGTGCAGTTTTAAAACAGAAATGTAGAGCATGCAAGAGCATAGGGATCTAATTAATCCAAGACTGATCATAGTCAGGCGACTAAGACTGATAAGAAGACTAAGACTGACTAGTACTGGTGAAAGGAGACAAGTCCTGCTATTAATATGAAAGGTTGTTGTTCTTTTGGGAAGTAAAAAGAATAGTAATACAATGGCAAGGAGAAGGTAATGTGGTTATCTCACAGCTTCCTTGTCCACGTGTTTTATATCTTCCCTTGAACCATTAGTGTTGGCTGCTTTGACGAGCTTGTTACTGGACTGCATGAGCCTGCAGTTTGATCTGCTGTGGCATTTTCTTTATTTCCATGTTCCTTGGGGTCCTCCGTGTATTCATTTGGTGTCATTATTTCTTTACATAGAATGGAGAGCCCCAGACACAGGCGTAATATTTCTGACTTAAGGTCCAAGTGCCTGATGTAGTTCCATCCACACTAACCTCAAAGGACATCAGATCAGTTTCACAAAACTTGCATCATTTTTATCCATTACCTGGATTACTGGGGGCACTTTATTCTAGCAGAGAGGTGACTACTGACAAAGAGAATACAGATGACCGGTGTAAGTAATGCAGTCAGACGCTTGTATTACATGATAATGAAGTGTAACAAGATAAACCAGACGCTGAAGGCTATTTTGCTTGCAATGCAGTAACACTGGTTTGGAGCTTTGTAGCCTTGCAAGCCCTTTTCAGCTGTCTGGCCAGACATTAGATACATTGGGGTATGGCTGGGGGAGTGAACTTGTCATTTATAGAAGAAAGTCATTTTTCACTCACCCTCAGTACCATTTTGCATAGTGCTTGTAACCTGCTCACATCTGGAGTTGACACGTTTCAGTTGTGAGAAAAGTGATCCCAGTTATAAAGAATATAAAAGATTTTATTCTTTCCAGATGAAATTTGCTTTCTATTTAATTCACTACCAATTTGAGATGCTATTTAAAATGACCAAAGCTTTAGAAGCAAAATGATTTGTCATACGGGCAATGCTAATTTCATTTTTTACTTTGATCAAAATATCTGACACTGTTGGATAATGTAGTTATTGGCTATTTAAAAAGCTCATATAATTAACTGATAGGAATCATCAAAATATTAAATTACATATAAAAGAGAATACAAGAACAATCTTTTTTTATAAAAAATGACTGAATAAAGTAATTTTGCTCTGTCATTCATATGTTGTCTTTCTGCTGCCTAGAAAGATCTTTTCAGCTGCTGCTATTATTATTATTACTTTTCTTCCACTTGGAAGAACTAGGATATTTTCAAAGAAAATGTGCTCTTATCTTTTCTATGTATCAGATTTTTTTTTCTCCTTTTAAATTAAGATAGTCAGCTTCTCTATACTGCATAGACTGGCTCAAATTTCTCTTTATCTTAATCAGCTTTCATTTTAATAATGCTTCGAAAATCTACTTAGGTCCTCAGAATCATAAACACTACGTTGCACATAAATTGAAGAGTTGAACTATGTTGGAAAAAAAAAAAAAGTCAGACTAATGCAGGAATTTTTTGATAATGTTGGTTGGCAACTCCAGTCTAAAAAACTCTCTCTCCCACTGCCCGCACATCATGGCCATCTGAGTGCAGAAGCTCTCTCTCTCCTGTGTTGAATGAGCTGTTTGTGCAGTTGTCATCTATTGTGTACTTACATATAGTTATATATAAAGCATATTAATCATCATCAAGATCACATTCACAGCTGAAGCAAAATGTGTTGATAACATGAGGTAGGATTAATACAAACTCCTTACAAACAGGTTCATAAATGTGCCTGAGTAATAATGTGTATCATACGGATGTCAGACTGAAATGCTACTGCCTCGGTTCAAACACTGGAATCCAATGTTCAGCCCTTTCAGATGATAGGAACTTTCATAAAATTTAAAGCTGAATGTTGTCCTACATTTCTAACTGATAACAAATTTGTTTGTTCAATTTTATGAATATGGTATAGGAGTTTTTATTTTAGGCTTGCAAAAGAGATATTAGTAAGCTATATGAAAAGCAGGATATAATTTTGAGGCTTCGAATGGTGAACTCACAATGTTATTGGAAAAGTCTTCCCTCAGAGTGTGGACAAATCTTGAAAAATAATGTGTACTATTTTAGTACCTTAATGCAGGTACAATGTTGTTAAATCCAGAAAAAGGGCGGACCTGTACATTATTAAATGAACAACTGATTCTCTATTAAACATGTTTCTAGGTACTTAGTTTTACTATGTAAATCTGTGGTTGTTTAAAGTTGTTTTTAGTCTCCAGCAGAGATTTCTACTTAATAGCATTATGTGTCTAATTCCATTGGCAGTTTTCTGGAAATACAAAGGAGATGGATAGGCCATAAAATCAGGGTTTTATTTTAACTCTATAAGGATGTGACTTCCACGGAAACTAGGAGTTCAGCACTTAAATACATTTAGGAGCCTGATCCTGGAATGACGATGGCATTGCATGTTAGGTGCATGTCCCCTGTCTCGGAGTTCAGTTTGGCACCTCAGCTGCTCACATTGTGCACAAGCATGTTAAGTGTCTCAGTATGAGACACTGAGTAGGACGTGGCTTAATGCCAGATGAGGAGCCTGCTCTTTCCAAATGATTATAAGTTTCCCTTTCCATGTGTAGCTATCCCCTCACATCTAGTATTAAAAGCAAACCTATGAGCACTCCTCATTCACATTTAATCAAAAAGATTTGGGTTAACTTAAATACTTTCCTGCATAATTTTGATTCAACAGAGTAATGATGTGCTTATGGGTTGGTTCAGTTATGCTGACAAATACAGTGGAAACAGAGGACAGCCATGAATGCAACATGTTACTCCAACCTAAGATCATGATTCTGGTAATGGCTCCCTTTCGCCTAAAGCTGAACTGTATTTTAAATAAAACCAACTCATAAGTTATTTGTACACATGAAACTCAGAGAAAGGCTGCATTTTTGTATCTTGATGAGATTTGAGTAAGATAGATGCTTAGTAGCATCTCAGCTCTAGAATTAAGCTGCTCATCTCTGTCAAAACTGATGCATCATTTAGTATGTTTATAAGCAGAATTTCCTGGGAACGTCTTATGCATAAGAATACTCCAGATTAAAATGCCTAGGTCCTGACTAATTCCAGGTCTGAGTGCCCACATTCTTTTGTAGTTCGGAGTCCATATATTCACCTATAGTTTTACACATATCCCTTTACATACAGCACTTGAAAAATCTGATCTTGATTTCCTTAAATAAAACAAAACAATTTGACAGAATAGGCAGAAAAGTGAAGGACCAAGATTAAGTGACATCAGGCTCTTCTTTTATGCTAATAACTTGCCTCTTCTTCCCATTCAACTGGGTTCATTTGAATTATTTTCTAAATTTCCAGTCTTCAACAGAAAAAAATCCTTTCCCTAGATGCTGTACATTATAATTTCCAATTCCCTTTCCTTAGAAGTTGAGGACAAAAGAAATAAAGTTTATTTTTAAATGAAATTTTGCCTTTTTTCACTAGTATGAGGCTGAACATTGAAAAAAATATATAATCATGAAAGACGCAAAACAAAGACTTCTGAAATAAAGGAAGATATTTCAGAATTAGGACTAGTTTATTGTTAATCTAGTGGGATTAAGACTAGGTGAACATTGCTGAGCTGTGATTCAGTGATATAGTCCCTGAAATGCTTGGCAGTCAGTCCCTGGAAAAGGAGAATTGGTAGAGACATGGTGAAATATTTGAATCTGAATAGCCATTCCCTTGAAACCTGACTCAAGTTTTGTTACTTTTTGCAATCAATAAGAACACTATTGTTAAAAAGACAGAAGGTGAAATTAGAGTGGGTTGTTATATTAAAGAGAACATTTATTCATTTACCCAAAAGGCAGATCTTAAGTTGCTCCTTCAGTTTTATTCACCTTTGTCTACATTTGTGTCTCAGCTTGTCAAAATAGGTGTGTGTGTTAGTAGTGGGGTAAGCTGGGGCCTGAGGCTATCACTGAGTGTCTTTAACTGCTTGATGATTTTCTTTCAGTAAAAGACTGCTTATCACAAAAATAAGCAGTAAGCAAGCAATAAAAAGAACAAGAAAACCCTAATGTCGGAAATGTCTGGATGTACTAAAGCAGGTATATAGACACCAAACATACCTTTCACTCTAATTTCCTTCATTTCTAAATTTCCAAATTTCTTTTCACTCTAAATCCTATGCAGCTAGGAGAGTACAGTTGCAGGTACTGGGCAAAATTGTCTGGAACAACAATGCACAACAATGTATGCTAGTGACTTACACCAAAGTCTGTGTTACTATTTGTTACTGTTTTTGGTATTCCCATCTACCTAAATCAAAGCTAGCTTCTACATAGACCTACTGAAGTAAAATCCTCCAGGTAGGTATGTAGACATAGCTTAAATAAGGCAGATTTCTGATTTAAAAATACAGATAGACTTTTAAGGAGGGAGGAAGATAGTACAGTCACATGTATTCTGAATTTCTACTCAATTGCATTAGAGGATATAAAAAAACTTGAACTATTTTTTTTTAATCTGATTGATTTTTTAAATTTTCTTCCAACATCTTTCTCACTTAAATTAGTATTCAGGCTCAAGAGTATTTTTGATATGTTGCTAAAGATACATTAATCAAAATCTGAAACTAAAAACCCCACTGCAATCTCCAAGTAAGTTAGGTTTTATTCTGTTTTAGACAGTGATTTGGATGGCATTAGTCTGATATCTGTCACAAGAATATGCCAGTAATAGCATCTGGTTACTCAGTATACACATACATTAACATAACCATAAAAACAGTTATTTTATGTGTGTAGTACCAACATTTCAGGTTGATGTTCCTGAACACACCTTTCTCAAACAAATGTACTAAAATGACATGAAATTTTAGTTGTTTCAGATGAAACAACAGTGATGTAATTTCTGCCTCTATGAAGGATATTCCTGTGCATTGAGCTACTCTCTGACCTGGTTTTAATTGCACATTGTGCTGATAGATACATTTTTTCCTTGGGATTATAGATCACTTTTTTGTCATCGTTGTTTTTGGTTTTGTTTTCCATTCATTAGTCAGGAGAGCAAAGGGTTGACTAAAAATAATAACTTCTTCTCTTCCTGTTGCAACCCTCAAAACACATGGGACATATTTTCTATAACCTAGTACATGGTAGAGACCAACATCAAGCAACAAAGCTCAGGGTTCCATTGAACTGTGCCCATTTTGGGGCATAAGTCCTTTCATGCTATAGAAAGAGAGATTTTGCAACCTTATTCCTTTCTCATTGTATAATGAGCTCATTTCTTCATTTGTAGGCTTTTGTTCTTTGTCTTACACTCACCTTTGCAGAATCCTGAGTACAGTTTGTATAATACAGTCTAGGGCAGGGAGACCTTAGCCACTGGTTGCTTGAAATAAATGGAGTATGCAAAGATTTCTGACAAGGAATATCCACTCCACAGACATACAGTTTCTAGCAAAGCATGTGGCTGATGTGGAGAAAATCAGGGCCAGAGAAAGGGATAAAAATGTTTTGTTAAGATTCCAGTTTTGTTTACCTTTTTATCAGATGAGAAGCCAAGAAAAGATGTGAGGAAACTATAAAAGGAGAAAGAAAGAAAGAAAAAGTCTGGATAAGTATGATAAAATGGTGTGAATCAAGGACATGGTCTGACTGGAGACTAACAATTACCAAGAGGTAGATAAACTGCTGTCTGGCATTCTCAACTTTGTAAACTTAGACACCTTCATACTTCCGTGTTCCCAAAGGTATCTTCCAGATGACTTGATTGAAAATATATTGCAAAGAAGAAAATTTAAAGGGCAAGTCACTAAAAAAATCCATGAATTTATCTCTAGTGTTTTCACTGCAGACTTGAACTGCTCAGTGTATTACAGGAAAAAAAAAAGCACAAAAACTTATTCCAAAGCCTTGTGTAAAAGTAATGTTTTGTCCCATGTACCATTTTCACTCACAAAGATAAATGTACTTTAAGTCTGAATAAATGTGAAAGATCTGTTTTAAGAAGATAACATTATAAGCTTGCATACTGCAAAGTAATTAGAGGATACAATATCCCATTATGCAAGATCAATATGCTCTTGAGATCAGGGCAGGAACTATCTATGAAATGATATAGCACATACTGATTTCTTTCATATTTTCTGTATAGATCTGATGAGAAGATCCCTTACAGCTTGTTTGCAGAGGTTCGAAGATCATCTGTGTCAGCAGAGTGAAATTAAAGTCAAGGCTGTTTACACATTGACACAAACTGTTGCTAGTGCTGCCTCAGTCATAGATTTTGCAGTAAACAGGAAGTGTTATTTATTTGAAACTATCAGTCCCAGCTCTGTTTTAACAGTTTCTAACATGCTGGTTTTCCTGTAACAGTTCCTTGATGGACTGGAGAGTTCAGGAGACGTATAACTATAGTGTATTATTTTCTCTGACATATTGTTTATTCCTTTATATATAGAATTATAGAATCATGTGAAGAATTGTACAGTATTCTGATCGAATAAATTCTGGTGGGGAAGATTTGGAAATGATCCTGAGTTGGCTTTACTCCAGCATAAGTTTTAGCAATTATTTGGATCATCAGAACTGAGCTAAGAGAATGTAGCAAGGTATCGTTGCAACATTTCTTAGAGAAAATACTGTCAACAGAATAGGCCAATCTCATTTTTCTAAGCCCATCAGAATTAGAAACTCCATCAAGACCCTAGCAGGCTATCATTTACACACAGATCCAAGATTTGATTTCCCCTTCATCCTAAACTAAATCTTCTCTTTCTTTCTGTCATCTGAGAGGAATAGCAACATTGGAAAATGACCCACTTATATGGGGTCTTTGGTGAGGTAGGCCTGACTCCTAAAACTCTCAATTCCCTAAACTACCTCTAAGCTTCCACACAACACTGGAGGTACACAGATTCAAGTTATAGCATTTACTCTTACTCAGGTACCAGGGGAAGTCTAAATTTTATTCAAGATGTGAAGGGGGAAGACTGAAAAATACTGTTTAAAGTGGTTTCTACCTTTTGCTTACGCTGTCAGATTGGGATTTGTCAGATGGACAGAACCTCTGGCACATATTTAAACTAAAAATCATTAGAGAGATGTAATATACAATTATAAAAGAGACCAGTTTTTATTTTAAAGGACCAGTGGAAAAGCAGTTATTTCTCTCATCTCCCTATGTATCTAACATATAGATGTTGATGTGAGAGTGCTGGTTTCTAATCTGAATTTTTCTATAGGAGATTCAATGTTATAACTATGAGACATTAAGCTGTTTTGAAGAGGGTCCTCCCCCATCCTTGTAGAAGGACTCCAAAGTCACTGGCTTGAGTGATTAATGCAGCTGCTGCAGAGAGGTGAGATAATTACATGCAAGGTTTCACATAAAGTATATTCACACTCCCCTCAGAGGGAATGAAGTGTGTGGGAAGCAATGGGAGGAATGATGCTAAAACCCAAGCTAGAGAGTTAGGCTCTCATTTCCTGGCAGTGAATGTTGAATTCTTTTATACGAAGCAGAACAGCTTCATGACAAGGGAACAGGAGTAAAAGTGCTCCTCCCTACATCTTTGTCTTTGGCTTGGTGATAAGGATATTCCTGTGGGAGGTGAGACCCAGGGTTACAGGACCCAGGACTCCCACATGTAGTATGAGGTCTCTTATCCTCCATCATAAAATGAAAGGACCACAGTAACAGATTCTCCTCTATATGTCTCCTAAGGAAAACAGTGACTTATGCTCCATTTAGAAAGGCCACAGAGGCCTACAACAACTAGAAGGCCTGGCAAATAGAAACACTTCACAGTAGCATTCAGTACCAGGCCTCGCCTGTCAAGCATGACAGGATTTAACACAATGGCTGTTTATTTGAGATTCTTTGTTAGCTAGTGTAGGAAGCTTCCAGTTTAGTAAATTGTTGCATGTTTTTGCATGTAATACAATCCATTATTCATTGCCTAACTTCCACCAGGCTGATGGATTTCATTCCCCTCCCCTAAGCAGTTCATTCAAGGAATGTAGATTCCGTTACGAATCTCAGGGACTTCTGCGCCTTTTGGTATCTGGAGTTGTAATTGCTTAAATATTTTATTCCTTTTTTTTTTTCCTTCACAAAGGAGAAATGAAAGCTCTTGAACTTAAAAAAAAAACACAACTGTTCCACAAAGAGTCAAACATTTCTATGATGCTACATAAACAGTTACTTATATTTTATACATTACCTGAGGCTTTCTTCTGATATTTCTGGAACTCTTGTTTTTTGATCAGAATATAAGTTGTAAAATAAACCTTTCTGATATTATTTTGATATGCTGACATCCACCTAGAGTCCTCAAAAACAAAAAGCAATGTTAAAGAACAAACGCAGTTTAGGATTCTTTTTTTTTTTTTTTAATCTCAGCAGATTAAACTTCTATTTGTCTTGAGTTTCAGATAGATAGATCTGATTTTATCTTATTGATTTGCCCATTTTGATGGGAAGATACAGCTATCCACAAAAGAAGGAATAGCTTCTCAGTTGAGATAAATCAATGTAGTTCAATTGACTTTAGCATTATGCTAGACTACACAAACTGAGAACCTGGGCCAAAGCTAAGCTTGTTTAATTTGTGACCTAGAGTCATTTTATTTTATTTATTTTTATTTAAAAATGGTTTGTTTCTACTTTGTCTAGATTTTTAGTTATGTAAACAGCTGACATCCAGTGCCTGTAGTACTGTCTAATTGGTAGAAATTACTATAGACAGTGAAGGAAAAGATTTATAATTTACTCGACGTCTTCCTGCTCCTTAAATCTACATGATAAAAATGCCTAAATGTTGCAACATCTCCAGTAAATGAACATTAAAGAATGATTTATTCAGGTGAAATATTTAAATGCCTTATAAGGTTAATGAAAATTTTTAAGAGACTCAAGCTTGCAAAATATAGGCAGTAGAGTAATTTTTAAAAAACAAAAATGACAAAACTTGTCTATTTTAAGACAAAAGCACAAAGCTCCTCACAAACATATTCCACAATGAAAGAAAAAAGCAAAGATCATCAACTTGATTTAGCAATTCAACTTTGCTGATTGGCAAAGATTTCATCAAAATATACTGTTTGTGCATTGCAACATAAATAAGATATATAAAATAAATGTAGTGTACAGAGATAATTCCTTACAATAAAAATTGAGACTCTGCTTATGTGGATATATTGGAACCTAAGTGGAAACAAATTGGTGTGAATTCCACTTTATTTTAGAAAACTGATTGAGAAGGTTTTTAACTTTTACTCAATGGACAGAGACAGGGACTTGGAACCACCGTCTCTGCTGGAATCCAAGTTATGCTGCTATTCTGAACTGCAATTGGAAAAATGTGACTTGGTGTCTTGACTGTGTTCCTCCAGTGAATCAATACAAAAAATCTCCTCATCTGTCAATAAAAATGACTTTAGGTATAAGTTTCTACAGCGCATGGAAAATGTTTCTGTGCTGTCTTGAAGAAACCGACTATGAAACAAGAGTTGCTTGCATGTCATTCAATGCATATGTGTAGATTGCCTTAGATATAATCTGTTTGTGGATTTACTGCTGTTAGACTGCAACGACTACTACTGCAGTTTCCTACTGCTGCAAAGACAACAAGGTAGACTAAAACAGCCTGGGACTGGGAAATGGTGACATTTTTATATCTCCTTTAAAAAATACTGCAATTCTGAGAATGTTTTGTTTTCAGGTTGAAAAGGCCCTGCCAGCCCATTTACTTTTCAATCTAAAATATTTTTATGGGCATCTATGAACACCAAAGCTGTTGTTTTATTTCCTTTCACCACATTTTCATTTACTGTAATGTATATTTAGAAAATAGTTATTATATATGCATCACAAAAATTAAATCAAATTTATTCCATTTTTAGATGTAAAAGAAATCACCTATATATACATATATATATACAGGATTTACAGGATTTATAAATATATATAGCAGGATTTGCCTAAAACTTTGTATTGTTTGTGCATTTGCATCAGTATTAGCCATCATCTAAAAACAGGATGCTAGATGCTAAGGTTAAGATCAATTGTTTTTGTTGTAAAAACACAGGCAAAATGTTTTCCAACTTGTTTCAGCATGCTTTTGTAGTCTCAGTATTTAGAAATATTTCATCAAACTTTGGAAGATTAAATAAGATTTCAAGAAAATAAATTATTTTGAATGTATATTTGGCAAAGCATTGTTGATACGTTATTGCTTTATCAAACATCATCAGAAAATATAGAGTCAGTAGATTTAAAAGCATTATTATCTCCATGGGACAACTGAAGTTTCTACATTCCACTCTTTTCTGAGATCTTCCAACTGGCCTATGTGTTTTCTATGTCTACTTAGATTCTCACATTTTTCCCTGAGGCTAGATTTCCTCATTTCAGAAACTTCATTAGCAGAAGCAGGCTATCCAGGTGCAACTATTTCAAAAATACTTAAATGAACATTTAACATTTCTATTTCTACCAGTAGGATCAGTTTGCTTTCTGGATGAATGCTCAGATCTCTCCCTCTTTTTTTTTTTTTTTTTTTTTTTTAATGAAAACAGATTTACCCAGCCCCAATTACTACCTGCTTGGCATTCAGAATCACATCCCATATCTCACCATTTGTACGGAAGTTGTATGTCATCACTCCACTCTAATAAACATCTGTGAACCCAGCTTCCCTTAATTCTTAGCAACTGTGCAAACAAAAATGCAGAGGATAATCTAGGAGAGAAAAAATAATAAAGGGGGGAAATAAACCCTTTCACCTGTGAAACCTCAGTCTGTCCTGCTAGAAGGAAATAAGTTTAGTTTGGCTCCTATTCATTTCTTAACTTACATCCCAAAATTGTCATGCATAATTTGATCCAAATGGATTACTTTAGTTTCAGGAGGGGAAATGTACAGCTCAACTAGCAGAAAAGAGTGAATTACCTGTAAGTTATTGAGAAGTCAGACTCCCCCTCTGGGTCAGGGTTAGGGTAATTAGCTGGTCAGCCCAAACTGTGATTTGCCTGAGGAGAAACAAATGAATTGGATTTCCATGTTTTCTGCATGACCCTTGTCGTAATATTCTTGAATCCAACAACTCCTTCCTTATACATGACCAAAAAATTCTTAATTTGGCCATTGACTAAATAGTAATATTTCTTTCAAAGACAGAAGTGGGTGTCAGCACTCATCTTCATGAATGAATGTCTCTCTCTAATTGCTTGCTAATCTGCCACAGTTCTCACACTTTTCCCATTGATGTTGCAGACAAAGTCAGTTGTAAATAGATTATGCATGGCTTTTTTGCTTTTTTTTTTCCCATTTTTTTTCCGTTCCCATCATTTTCTGAGCAAGCACAGAAACTTGAGTTATTTGCTGTAGGACACACTCCTTTTTGAGAGGCTAGCAAATAATCAAGTGCCAAACTATTTTTACAGTAATTTGTCCAATATTATGTACACCTTGATTTGAAAAGTGTTGAAGTATCAATGGCTATATCTGCTATCACTTCCATGGTTCCAGAAAGATTAGTGATTGTTTTTGCTAGTTCTGCTACTCTCAGCCAGGCTATGAGTCTAAAAGGGGAAGAAAGGAAGAGCACAGGTTGTGGACCAGCATCCATCCAGAAAAGTTAGTTATGTATCAGATTTATATCCATGAGAGTATTCACCTCTCTGGTATTTCAAGCTCTCTGGGTTTATATAACCCTTGCAGTTGGATTTCAAGGCTATTTGATCCTTGTAGATAGGCCCAGCAGCAATATATCTCCCTCAAGATAAGAGATAAACAATTGCTATTAATCAGATTTTTTGTTCCCCAAGCTGCAATGTCTTTTGTCACAGGAGATGCAAATATAGTTGGTCACCATTTTATTACTTTTTCCATATCTCTCTGTCTTCTCTCTAATAAACAGTCAACTTTAGGTTTTAACTTAAATCAACAGTTATTATGCATAGATTTTATCATTTTCTTTTTCTTTCCTTTCTTCAAGGGAAGGTGTTAGCAACTTACTTAGGATTCTGAGTTTTACGAACATTAGGCCTCGCGTGAGTATCCATTCATATGTACCCATGCCATCTTCTGTTGATGTTCCCTTTGTTCTGGCTCCTCAATTAATTCAGTTATTCACACACTTGAACAAAATTCTAATCCCAACAATTCTATCATTATTTCTGTTGTCTTCTTTTCTAGTTGCTGTTCCTCAGAGGATCACTCTGCAAAACCCAAGCAAAAAGAAAAGCCTACCAAGGCCATTAGGTTGTTATATTTTGGCTTTAATTGTAACTGCTGAAACCATTTTTCTTCAGATTACTCATTTAAATCCATTTATTACTTAAATTTTAACTTTTTTTTCCACAAGTTTTCCTTTATAGTCAGATAATTTTACTACATCTTTAAGCATTTTCCAAGGCCCTTCTCTGTGCTTATTTCTTAGTGTGTGTGTGTGTGTGTGTGTGTGTAGTTAAAGATGCTGGCTATTCACATTATAGGTAACTATGCCCCTAAGGTCCTCATCTGCAAAGTCTAGTGCCCACCCTGAGTCCTGCTGTGCAGAGCAGTTATCTTGGTGGGGAAAAGAGCATATCCCACATTCCTGTGATTATCCTCTGCAGCAGCACAACCTTCAGCACTTATCATCCCTCCAGGAGCTTTGACATCCATTTCCCCAACGCTTAACTCTTCCATCTCTGTTCACGATCCCAGGAGGCAATTCTTTATCATTTCCTTCTTTTTTTGCATGCACCTTATTAGTAATGGATGTTATTTGCTTTCATAGGATGATAGAACTAAGCTTTGTGCCATTTTCCTCCCAAAGACTTGCTTTTCAACATAACTGTGAGTTTTGATTTTCTCACATAAAAGTCAACCTATATGGGACAAGACACCCCTCTGCAATTTTGTAATTCTCTATCCAATTTCCAGTAAGAAGATGAGTGCTCAGTTGTTCTAAGACTTGGGGCATATTTGCAAAAGGATGACTCCCCTGTGCCCTCACACTGGGCTTGTCCCCGCAATCTTGGGAATGCTCTTAGTTGCACCATCATGGAGCAGCAAGCAGGACACACTTCTGGAGCCAGGGAATTATCTCCCCCAGACAGCCCATAGCTACCCATTCATCTAAACACCTCAGTTCGGTTCAAGAATAATGGTGAAAGCCACTGAGGCCTCACCAGCACAGGAGGCCCCAACCATCCTGCAGGCACAAGCACTTGTGGCCCCAGAAGAGTATTGATTACAGGCACACACAGCACAGCATCTAGGTGTGAGCCTGCAGTGTCTGTTCTCCTTTATCTGGACTTCTCAGTCATGGGGTCATTAGAGGATGCACCCCTCCAAGCTGCAGCAACCTCACAGTGTGGTGACTCAGGCCCTGATGCACCCCAGGTTCCCTAACACTGTGGGAGCACCTCTGAGCAAGCTTCTCTTCTACGGGCTGCACCATCTGAAGACCCACACCTGCCTGTGTGGCACCTGCCAGATGCAGTTCTACTAACACTGAGAAAGAGAGTTCCATTTGGGGTTCTTAAGTCATAATTCCCTTTATACGCATACATACAGATGCATATGTACACGTGAGAAATGTGAAACGTGAAAAAATGATTAGATATTACATACTATTGGACAGATGAGGCACTTAGGAATATGGTTTAGCAGGTATGGTGTTGAAGGGTTTATGGTTGGACTTGATGATCTCGAAAGTCTTTTCCAACCATAATGATTCTATGATTCTATGTTTAAAGTTGTCTCTGCTTTGAGCAGGGACTCTGCCCAGATGCCTTCCAGAGGTTCCTTCTACCCTAAATTATTCTATGCTTGTAAGATATTAGCAGATGCTCTTGCCTATTTTTGTCCGGTTCTTTGAATCACTGAATTAGATGTAAATATTTCTACAGTTTGTAGCATCACAACTTCTTGTTCTTTTCTAGTGAACGTCTTTTGAGCATTAAAAATGGCAAAGGTTTTTCATCTATTTACTGTTAGTATTCTCATTAATACAATAAAGATCTTATCATGCTATTTACTGTGCTAGGATTTACGCAGAGACAGCCTAAAGTCTTAGACTAAACTAATTCTAAGGGCCTCTTCATGGAAATGGGGCCATGGCTTTGACTTGTGCGGGGAGTCAGACATTAAAGAATGAATATATAGTCTCAGTTGGCAGGAGATCCTGACACCATCAATAAAGATGGACAAGAGAGAAAAATGGTATTGTTTTCAGGTAAAGTAACACAGGTAAGATCATGCTATTAGTCTAAGTCGTCTTGGCACAAGCTGCATTGATGTGGATTCAGTCCATGGATTTTGCCTACATTTAAATGTACAAAACAGAACTAAAATTTTTCAAATGAATAAAATGACTTAGATCAAGAAGGACGGAGATTTTAAAACACCTACAAAGAAGTGAAGAAGGTGTGTTTGTCAGACTCGTAGATGTTCAAACTAATAAATCTATAATAGAAATTAAAAGAGCTTGAGAAACACAGTGTTGTGGAGAGTTTTGTTTTCCTCCCTGATGAATGGCACTGCTGGACCTTTGGTTCTGCCTTGACAACCAGCTCTTTTCCACATTGCTCAATGTGCATCAGAGTACCCGTAGAGCATTTGCAGGACTTACTTTTGTTGAAAAAGATCAACAAACAGCATTTGTGCACGAGGGAAAAATCATCTTTTTTTTTTTTTTTTGAAAAAGAAAAAAAAAGAAGAAGTTATTCAGACCTTCTGTACAGAAAGATTCCAATATTCCTATTAATCAGCCAGTATCCTCAAGTCAAGTCTAACCTTTCCAGATCATACCCTGTGGTTACCACTCAATTGGCTGTTTATTTGCACAGTTCACTTCATTAAGATATGGCACCATGAGCTACCTTGAACTTTTACAAAGCAGGGGGCCTAAATATCAGTAAGTCGATTTCATTTTCAGCCCTGCATGAAATGTGTTTTGTTTATATTTGTTTCCTTTTAGTAAACAATTTGTTCATTTCTATTTCACTTTTTCCTGACAAAAATATATCACTGTTGCTTGGAGTAACATCTAGGCAAAACTTCAGGTGGAAATTGTGTTTGCCCTTGGGGAAAAAGCAATTTTTATATATCATGTGAACACACAAACGTATATATGCCCACACTGTCAGTGACAGCTTGAGGCTTAGCATCATCCAGCTTGGACTGCTTCAGGAAAAATTCTCTGTGCTCCATTCTTACGATTCTTTTTTTGTTGTATTTTTTTTTAATTGTACATTAGGTGATGAAATAAGATTTTCGGGTCCTATTTGTAATCTTCAAATCATCCACAAAAGCACATTTAGCATTAACTGCTTTAACACTGCTGCTAAATTTGGAGGAAGTAACTTCCAATTTAAAAACAAATGACTGAAAGCCAGTATGCTTACATAGTGATTACCAGAGCAAATTCAATACACATTTAGAGTGCATGCCAGCCCATTCAGAAACATTTCAACTCACTGGCAAATTTGCCTTAGACTGCATTTAGACCTCATCAACAAGCTAGTCAATTTAAGGTTTAGTCCTTACTTTGTATGATAGGATGCAATAGTAAAACATTATCTTATTCAGTTATATTTATATACCACACAAAGTATACCAGACACCTTAAAGATCAAGATAAGTGTGCAATTTTATGGCTAAGGAATTCGTAAGAACAGGCAGCCTATCTTATGTGAAGATATCTTTCTCATCCCCTGCATTTTTATAGGGAAGAGGGAAGAGTTTAAGCTGCATTTTGACACAATACTTTGAAATAGAGCAATCTTTTGATGACTGCCTATGACAGCCACACCATGACAGTAATTGGGTTATCTGGCAGGGTAATGTCACTTTCTGGCCTCACAAGATCATGACTTGTATATAATTAGGTCATTCTTAATCAGATAGCTACTGTTCACTTTGCTGTATTTTCCAGGATCATGTAAAGACATAAAAAAAGGAGGGAAGCAGCTGGACAGTTGCTACCAGAGATGGCAGAAGCAAGACATCATGCAGTACATTTGATACTCGGGTAAACAGCTTTCCTGTACATTTATATGCCAGTAGATTAATTCAGTCTGAATTTTTCAAGGGGTAAGAGACATGTTGTCCTTCTGTAGCTACCAAGGGCAAAATGGCATTAAGCATATATATGTGCTCTGCATGTGCCAGCTAGGCATCCTATGATTAGTCGATATCCTCCCATGTTCAGACATGGAGCACTAGCAGCATGGAGCACTGGCGGATTTGTCCTTCCTGATAATTTTTCCCTAGGTTTGGCTAGCCTTAGTCCTGCCCAAGCCTTAAACCACTACTTTTTGTGACTGGCACAATTTTAGTGGCATGGTAACAGGTAATAAAACAAGTAAATATTTTTAAAGGATTGTGCAACTTGCCTATACCACTGAATTTCTGGGGAGAAAAAAAAAAGTTCATCAGAAGTGTTTTAAGAAGTGTTTAGATGTGTGTTTAAATCCATTCGTATTCACTAAAGAATAAAAGCTTGTTCTTAAAAATGAACATATGAAACTAACACACATTTACACATATGCTTAAATTCTGTGCTTATGAAGCATCTGGAATCTGTATATAAATACATGCAGAAGATTTCTATAAATTTTTCCTTACTTTATATTTGTAATAGAAATATTTCCTGAGATATTTTGGTTTTTTGTTTTGTTTTGTTTTGTAAACAAAGTAATGAATAACGAGATTCAATCCACCAAATAAAATGGGTAAATTGGAAGGATAATGATTGCACTGGTCAGAGTCTACAGTGGCTTCCCATGAAACTCATGGATACAGAGACATTTTTGGAGACATCAATACAAAGGGTGACAAAGCCTGCCAAGGAGCCAGATGTTGCTGTCAAAAAGATATACAAATTGTCTCCAGTTTCATATCTTTTTGCTGTGGTTAACAGCAACAGTACCAGTTCTCTCAGATTAATTAATTTAGAGTGAAGAGTCTCAGAAAACACATTTGTTCAAAGTAACATCTGTTTTAGGTTTCTCACTCTGTCCTCCCTTTAATTTCCCATAGATATCTTTCATTTCTTTTTGTTGTGAGTGTTCGCCAAAGTTTACTGAGACAATAAAGATGTCAAAGATTTGCCGAGTGAAAGTCATTTCTATGGGACAGTCCTGTAATTGTGTGTTATGTACTCTATTTCTTTTCCAAAAATTTATTCAGTGACAGTCCATTTCTACAACATAAGAATCATTTACCACTTTTGATCTGCCTAAGTAATACTTCTGAACTGTTTATTTGATTCCCGCTTTTTCCTCACTAACTGATGAACACATTTGTTCACAGATAAAATGTATTCATTATTTGCCTTCTTTGCAGATGGTCAAATAATAACACACGAAGAAATTATCATCTGGATTATTTATTCAGTCTGTGTTAATGTTGTCTGATTCTTATATCTCCCATTACTTGAACTTCCATTTTACCCATTACTCAACGCACACTTAGTGATTACTGTTGAATACGGAGACTTCTTAACTGAAAAAAAAAGCTCCCTAGATCACAGCAAGCTATCAAAATACAGCTTCTGTGTTTTTCTTTTACCTGTTCAAATGGTTTGCTGAGAACCACAGGACTCCTCATGGCGCATCAAGAACAGGTTCCCCAAAGTACAGGGTGCACCCTGTTCCCAGGTGTGTTCCTGCAGTGCTAGTCCAGGAGGCCTCAGGCCATCAGGCAGACGCTGGCGATGTTGAAGGGTGGTGAGCAGGAGGAGAATCAGAGAATCACAATGTGTCACGGTTTCCTGAGGTTCTGATCTCGTCCAACACTTCGGTCATAATCAAATGATATTGCCATTCATATCAAAGGATGTTCAAACAGAACTGCTGTCTGGATTTGTAGCTAAAAGCATTTGACCCAAAAGTTTATTTTTAGGACACAACGACTAAACTGCAAATGTTTGGGCCAGACACTTGCCATTGCTGTTATGAGTTTGTACATAGATTATCACAATGGGACTCTAATTTCAGTTGGGTTTCTAGGCACTGCAATAGAGCTGAAACAATAATGCTGATCATTAACAGAAATATATTACTACCTTTCATTTCCTTGGAGAGGGGAAGTTACAGGTTAGGAGCACCTTCTAATCATCTTGACAGATGCATAATGTGTCCTCTGTAGTGTTTGATTTAATTAGAATTACTAAGCTTGGTAAAAATCTCCTACTGCATAAACTATGCTTGTAAAAGCAAAGCCATAAATATTAATAATTCTACCTTAACTTGTGAGAAACTCTTCAAGTTCGCATTTTATTTCACCTTTGAAAGTCAGTCTCAGTATTTTTAAGATTGAGCTAACTTTGAGAGAAGAAAGCTTTGTGTATATATATATATATTTATGTATGTAATAAAGTAAAGCAAATTTTGGTTGCTTTACTTTGAAACAATAGCAAAGCACAATATGACTTTTCATGCACTGTGGAGGTTGAGTGGCTATTACACCGTAGACTTCTCTTGTTTCTGTTCTGTAAGTTGTACGATCTCAAGTAAATGCTATGAGCTTCTTTTAGTGTAGGAATTTCAGTTTCACACTGCCTTATGAAAGCCTTGTGAGAGTTTGAGAAAGACGTCTCCAGTGTAAACCTATGCAGTAACAAGGCGACACATCAATTTAAATTTGTCTAGAGAACTGTATGTGAGATGAACTTTCTGTACTATTGCAAAAATGTACATATATACATATATATGTACATTTTATATATATTTATATATTTTATATATACATATTTCTAGTAGTACATATGTACATATAGTACTATATTATAAAATCTGAATTAATTCCATAGATTTTTACATTTCAGTACATGTTAAATATGTTAAACAAGTATATTCTTACATTTTCAAAATACGCATAGATGCCCCTAGAAAGGAATAAAGTCAGATTATAACATTTGCTCTGCAGACTGACATTTTTGTTGGATGCTTTGGTTTCCTAAGAATCTCTGCTTTTACTTGAAAATAGAGCATTAGCAGCTGTAACATTTGCAAAGAAAAGCTTTAAAATAGAAGCAGAGATTACCTGATTCTCTGAGTTGAAGACTTTTCATTTTGTGTTGAAATGATTTTAACTTTCAAAATTACCATTTTGAACTCTCAAATTCACCACTTTTGTCTAGCTACCCTCATTTTTTTCTGATTAGAAGGGAGTTCTTGATGCCACTGCACAGGGCAGGGGAGAAACAGTAAAGCAGTAATGTCAGACTGTGTTTTTAAGGAAGACAGTATTCATTCCACACTAACTGGGGTACAAAACTATAGTTCTGATGGTCCTGTGTCAAGGAACTGGCTTTTCTTTCTTTTCTTTTTCCCCCTGTAATACTGGGGGGATCTTGATTTGATTTAGTGACAGGAAATTTTCTCTAATCTATTGGTGAGAACAGAATGGAAAAGAAGAGGAAGATCCTCACCTCTTAGAAGAAATTCTGTCTCAATTGACTTGTGGCAGTGAGGTGAAAGCCTGATAATTATGTTTCCTCTCCTCTCCTCTCCTCTCCTCTCCTCTCCTCATTAGAGTGTTTTCCTCCTATGTATTTTATATCTCTCAGTAATGACACTGATTTACTCTCCCTCTCATTGGTAGAGTTAGTTGGATTGCCTTTGGTGAGGAATCAAGAAGGATTTCTTTTCTCTCAGGTAAAAATGTCATGGGCCTGATGGATTTGCTCAGCTTCCTCAGATTTAAGGGAAGAAAGATTTTCTATTTCTTGGGTCTGTTTTCTTAGGGAGAAGTCAGCAATTGTAATTAATAATCTCCAACAATTTTGTGCCCAGCATGAATAAACACGAAATAACCAATTCTAATAAGTAAAGAAATTCTGGGGTGGAAATCCAGTGGACCTTAGAAGTGGAAGAATAGAGGAGAATCAAAGTAATTATAAAGAAAAATCTTCTGCTTCAGATCATTTCAACTACTGCACACCTATAAAATTGTTGGATAAAAAGAGTGATGAGAAGATATTTTGGAGGAGGCTGAAGAAAACACCCCTCCTGTAATACATTATACTATGAAAGTCTTGCAAGTCAACTCATTTAAAGATCTGGAACATGGAGTCAATACACTGAAATCAGATGCTTCCTGTTCTTAAATTACCTGTATATTAAATTACTTATGTATTTTGGTTAATGAGCTTTGTCTAGGAACTGTCTTTGGATTATGCTGTCATCACCATACTCTCTATAAGGCTTTTCAGACTCTATATTGCTGAGGTGAATAAGCTTCTTTTTATGACGGCTGCTAATCCCCAAATGGAACTGCTTCAGAAATGCAACTGCTTCAAAGTATCAGAGAAAGAGCAAGAAAAATGTCAGATATGGATTCTGAAATCTTTTAAATTTGGCCACAAACTTCTTGGTTCAGCTCCAATAACTCAGCCAGCAGAGGGAACTCTTATACAGCACAAAGTCTGACCAAAAGTATATTGTAGTAAAACAGTGATGTAAATATGCATGAGCAAAAATCTAAAAAAAAAAAAAAAAAAAAAAATTGTTTTTCTTCTTTATAGATGGCAATTTAATCTTTGTATTTTCATCTAACTGCAATCTAAAATTGAAAATATAACTATGCTAGATATCAGACAGCAACTGTTTGCAGTTCAATAGTGATCTAACATGGAAGTTCTGAATGTTAAGGGGAAAGAAGAGGGAACATCTGCTCACATTCTTTTGACTAAAACTGGCAATTTGAGAGTGGGAATTTGCTTTTATTCACTTCCTGAGAACATGTCTTAGAGACCTTTTGTTTTTAGAAAGTGTTTTATTCTGAAAATTTCAGTGTTGTGAACTCTATGATTTTTTTTAAATCTTTTTTCTCCTTTAATACAAAATGTTCAAATATAGAACACTAAAGAGAAAACCATATATCCTTATACAAGCTCCTGAAGATCAATTACAGCAGTAGGTCCTTGCAGAAGGCATCTAGATTTCTAAAGTGCCTTGAGCCATTAAGTACTTACAAATTTGTTTTCAGGAAACTAAAAATTTGTCCCCTTATCTCTGTTATCCTATTTTATCTAGACTCACTCTTTTATCACAGCGATCAAACACTTCTGAGTCTAATGTTACATTTTCTGAACCATGAACAGCCAACTGAAAGATGATATTCTTTATTGTCCAACCAATCCAAATATTTCTTCAGGACTCCTTCATTCAAGGTTTGGGAGAAATTCAGATTTCACATAAATAAAGATCCTTCTCTGTTTGTGTCTGATATTGATATCAGCCCTGAAGATAACTAAAAAACTATACTTGGATGAGCACTTATAATTATCTTCAGTGCCTTCTGTGATTCTACATCTCATTCCTATTTGGCATGCCTAATGCAGTATTTATTTTTCTTTTTCATGGCATTGAGTATGATTTATCTTTGGATCATGGCTGGTCTTTTACAGAAGAAAGGTCTTTTGGTAGCCAAAACCAAGTATATTTCTAACTTTATTTCCTATTTTCTTTTCCCCCAGCTTTGGGAGTCTGACGGATCATTTTGTGGCTGGCAATAGTAGCCTGTTTTCTGATGCATTTAAATGTATTTTAAATGACATTTTTTTAAGTCCTTTGTGGTGCCTTAGCTCTGCCTATGGAACCAGAACAAGAAAGAGATGCAGTAGACTGGGTTCTGCTTTCTCATTACTGTAAATTCAGATCAGCTTTTCTGAAAACACACATTCATCCAGTATTTAGTGAACAGATACTTTGTCTTAGCATTTACTCATTTTTTAAAGAAAGGCAGTATGTTCCCATACCAACCACTCACACTGTGATGGACACTTTGACATGTAAATAAGTGATCTTTTTTATCCCTCTCATGTCACTCAATCACTAAGCCTGATAATTATCTTTTTCTATGTTTCCATGGAGTTCAGAAAGCTCTTTTCAGCAAAGGATGTTGAAAACACAGCATGTAGGTCTCTTTTCACTTATTCATGATGTGTTTTGCAATTTCAGAATCTATTCTTTATGAAACCTTTCTTTTTCATTTGTCTCTGATTTAGACCTTTTTGTTATCTATTCCAGGGCTGGAGGTAGTAATGCTTAGGGCCTTTTGGCCTCTTGAGTTCAGAGGTACCACAAGTGACTGGCATTTGCAGCTGTGTTTTCTCATGCTGCACCCACGCTAATGATCTCTTCCAGGTAAGCATTGCCTATTAACCTTCTAAATGCAGCTCTATAATTTTCATACATGAGCTATGTGTCATTTAGCAGTACCGCATGGGCTTGTCAGATCAGATGTCTGCTAGTCTAGGCATCTGAATTGATATGCTTTTCATTATGTTAGTGACAGATTTTAATCCAAATCTGTGTAAATCCAAGCAGACAACACTGTAATAGCACTGAGGTAGAGATGATAAAAGGTCTCTAAATCTAATATTTTCATACTAATTATGTGGATTTTGTTTTCACATCTATATAAAGAAGCAAAAGAGATGTTGTTGAAGCCAGTCTGGCAAAGTCACTTTTATCCTTCATGTGACCTTTTTTTTTTGTGCTCCATTCAATAAAGGTTTGGTAGTTGGTTAGAACAAAACAAAAAGGAGACCCATGTCACAAGTAACTCAGTGGGAAAGAGGTAGGAAATAATAGAAATCACACTCTGTTCCCCCAGAAGCCACACTCTAGCCCCAACAGATCAAAGTCTTTCTATTTCAGAACCAAAGCTTCTTTATATTAAATACCAAGAAAGTATGTTTAGATATCATTAAGGGACTGACTTAAACCATAAAAGTCAGGAAATTCAAAATTAAGGCTGGCACTCTGGTTTTAAATCATACAGTGGAGAAAGGCAGGGGTGGGGATGGGAAGGTGAACGGAGGCACAACACTGTGAGCTGAGGCTGGAAAGTGAGACCTCGTTTGGCATCCTCCTACCTGGGTCACTGGAGAAACCTCCAGGGTGTTTTATTAATGTTCATTACACCGCTACTTGCCTTTTTTCTGGCATATTGGGTAAATAAATATGTATTTTGGCAGTTTAATAAAGTTTTCAGTATATGCCCATAAGAGATCAGCAGTGCTTTTTGCAGCTATCACATTCAGCAGGGGGAGGGAAAGTATGATGTGATTAGAACACTTTGTTTTCTTTTTTTTTTCTGAAATCATGCTGCTCTTGGCTATGCAGGTATCAAGTGATATCTACCCTGTCCTGAAGCCAGCTTTAAACTTTTTTAAAATTGAAATCCCATTTATAGCCCTATGGTTTCCTTATGAAACTTCAAAAGCATTCAGTTTTTCTCTTCCTAAATTTCTGAGTAGACAGTTGTTAAAAAAAAAGCTGAAAGTTTCCACTCTGAATGTGGCTGCATTTCTGTTGTAACTAAAGTGATTCCCACCTATAGGTATGCACTGTTTGTAAAATTTATATTATGCATGGCTGGGATTGTTTAGGATGAAGGACAAGTATAAAAGCCACAGTGTATATTCACTATAAGGAAAAAAAACCACTTTTTTTTACAGAATTGAGAATGAACTCTACTCCTCAATTATATTTTTTAACTGATATTAATGTCTTTGGTATGAAGCAATCCATCGGTCTGTAAGAGGGAAACTGACAGCGCTGAAAACTCAGTTAGTGTGAGAACTTACTATCTTTGTTTCATAGATTTACTTTAAGATTTTCCAATGTGTATTCCAGGTGTCCTGGTATTGTATGATGGTCTCAAAAGCTAGAATCCCTTTTATATTTATTAAAATCAGAAAAAAATCAGATTGTAATAACTTTAAATATGAAAAAATTGAATGTGGTTTCACTCAATATGTAGGTATAAACTATGAACAAGATAAAAATAACATTGCATCCTCCTTTTCTTCATAAAATTATTTTTGAAACCAAAAAAAATGAAATGTAAACTGACAGAAAATCCAGTAGTTATATGTTTCTGCTTATTCTCTGTGAACTTGAAGAAACATTAAGTGGAATATGATGGGTCTGTTCTTCCTTGGTTCTTGGGGATAGTAGCTGAGTGTTGGTAGCTGTTGTAAAGCAGCTTAGCTCTTATCATCAGCATTTCCTTTTTCTGCTTTTTGCTGCACAATTCCAGAAATATTATTTTACATTTTGAAACAAAAGGATCTTTGTATAAATTCCATTTTTGTATTTATACTTATTCCCATAAACTATAATGAGTTAACCAGGAAGACAATCTTGGAAAGAACTAATGGAAATAAGTCTGGTGTATTTGGAAAGCATAAACCACGAACAAAAACTATAGCCATGAACAAGAAGGAAAATCATAAGCATATTTGTACAGGAGAACTCATTTAAGAGAAAATATATCCAAGCAGGGTACAAATAAGAACACATGAGCAGAGCATGACAATGTGGAAAGGATGATATTTCTGTAGTATGGCAATGTTTGAGATATATAAACATTTCCCTTTTTCAGTCCAGATGGGAAATTTATCTCTATAATATTTTTAAAACTGTGGTTTGAAAAGAAATTATAATATTTTTCTGTTTTTTTCTCAACAATTTTGGAATATTATTCACTTGATCATTTGAATCAAAAAATAATTATCTTATATTTTGAAGAAAAAAAACAATTGCAACATCAACCAAATAACAAAACTAAACACTTTTCCATTTCCGTTTAAACATATAAAATGAGGTGTATCTGCAATTATAATTTTTTAATAACTTTTCAATTTTTTATTTTTAATTTAAAAAGAATAACTAGTTCTTTATATAGAACTCATTTTTGATGGACTACCAAATATGTAACAGTGAAACAAAATTAGGTCACAAATATTTGGCTACTGCTGCATGGAAAGCAAGGAGGAAATATTGGTTCATACCATGCAATAGCCAATATCCCACATACTCTAAACAAAACTTTTTGTGCAGTTTCTCTTCAACACAATCTAAATTCTCTGAGTATAAAATTTTGTATAATTGTATAACATGAGGTACAAGTTTTTTGACATAAATTAATTATAAATTGTTCCAAATACTAAAAGCATTTGAGATAAATCATTATTTTTCATCTGACACTAGCAATAAACAACAGGTTTATTTATTGATATACTGTTTTGCTTCTGAAAATTGAGAAAGTTTTCATGTTCTTGTAAATTACATAAAATGTAACAATATGTGTAGGAATATCTTTTAATTTTCCATCCACATGGTACTTTCCATTAGGGGGTCTCAAAGCACTTGCTGGAATTACAACATACTTGAGGATAACATGTACATATGATACTTCTTTTACTAGCGGATAGACCTCAGTGTAAAGAAATAAGCGCATTGATGCAATGCAATGAAGTGTCATGTAAACTTGGCCAAGATAGATACATATAAACTAGTTAGGATGCCAGAAGCAGTCAGGAGAGCTCTAAGGCCAATTCCCTTTAGCAACGTGTTTGCTGAGCTGCTATTTTTATTACACATTTAAATTGCCTAGCTCTGATACACTTCTGCAAAGTACTGCAGAGGGTATTGTGCCAGGTAGCCAAAGAATATGTGAATTTTTGGGGGCTTCTGAATGGATTCCGTAGCAAAACTAGGACAGGACTCAAAACTCCTGATTTTTATTTGATTTAGTCACAGGTTGGCAAATATAGGCAGAAGTATACAAAGAGCAGCACATACACTAAACCAAGTGTATAAGTAGTAGAATGATTCAGGCTGATTCAGGTGAAGCTGGAGTAACTTCATATTTAAAGCTAACTTAGTAAAATCATACTCCTCTAAGGAGATGCAAATATAACCAAAGTCAGTTTCATCTTAAACTGAATATCTATCAAAGATTATTTTGATGAAAAGTGAAATTTAGCTTTATGTCAAAAACCATATAGGTAAAATAGTCACGAGTTGAGCTTGATTATGTTCCACCTAAGTGTAAATAAGCTTTTATTTACATTTTGGTGTGTTTCCAGATGCGGCTCTTACCATTGTGGAATCTATAGCTTAGAGGCATCCAGAGTAATTTTTTCCCCTTTTTTTAAGTAGCTCAAAGATCTGTCCTAAATATGAGAAACCTGGCTGCTTAATTCCAGTCTGAGGCAACTCATACTGTAGAAACATAAACTTTTTAAGATACAAATAATTGTGGAAATGCTGACAAACCACTAACTGGCATTGAAAACAGGGATGTGGTAATCAGAGGGAATTAGGTTAACTACCTTTGATCCTCCCTTATTATGATTGGCTTCACCAATTTAAGACAACAATAAAATGAAGCTACCAACATACTTGCAATTGATCTTCACTGCTTTAATGTAATTAGTTCTTAATTCTCTCACTAGGGACTCTGGATCTGCTTAAATTTTGAGAACTATTAAAAGAGATGCCGTAATTATTACAGAATGCATCTTACCACAGGTTCTAGAGAGTCTCACCAGTGAAGACCTACAAGTCCCCTATCCATCCCTTCTCCCACTATCTGTATTCAATTTCCGTTGAATCAAAATCCAAGCATGTAGTCTCAACAGACCCCACAAAGCAAGTTAATCATTGTTTCACTGTGGCATGCACACATCCTGGCCTTGTCATTTGGCTGATTTATATGAAATATATATTTTTCTCTTTCTTTTTCTCTTTTCCACTCTCCTGGTATATAAAGTTGGCAATGTCTTTGCAATAAGTATTGTATCTTCTTTTTTACTTCTTTATTACGGATTAGACCCCATATGCTTTAGCAACATCCTGTTGAGAGCAACTTGTAGTGGGACTGATCTAAAACAGCTCTCTAAACTGGGCATTTGTTTCCTTTTTCAATATCTTCTAGACATAAGGGCATATCTCTCTTAAGCTTTTGACAATCCTAATTATAATCCGGCAGGATAAATTACAAATACTTCTACTAACCTGTAAAACATAAAGGATAACACAGCAGGATATATGTCATTTCTTTTGTTTAGAAATATTCTCTGCCATTTTAAAAGCTGTGATAATGATGATTCTCTAAAAGGCTCTATTGATACATATCACTTCATATCAAGAGGATATATTACCTTGTCTTTTAAACATTTGATATAAGGCCATAGGATCATAAATTCAAGAGATAGTGCAAAACTAAAAAAACATGACTCAGTAAGATGCCTGAAGTTTTGTGCAGGAGAGAATCAGATCTAATTCAGTTGGCTTAATTAAATTTTCATGCTTTAACTATGCTGTTTAATTGAGCCAAAAAGCTATCAGGACCCATTGAAATCACATGCTTGTGTATGAGTTTTTAGCAGAAAACTTTGTCTTGTTTTGCAAGTTCACTTAAATGGTTTCTGGTTTAGCGATATTCAGATACGACATTCAGATATTACAAAGACAAGTATGGAGTTTGCATAGTATATTAAAATAAGATGAATGAATATATAAACAAATGGATATATTTAAAACTGCTTAAGATTACCACCTGAAGACATAAAGGGGAGGAGCAAATAAAACAAGGTGTAAGAAAAAAGGTTTTAAATTACATTGGAACAGTAACAAAGGGTATCAATAAAGTGTGGAGGCTTGTTCAAAGACAATAGTACCTTGTTAGCAGATAGTTAACCACAAGGGTGTCAGTCTTTGCAGCAGATGGGGGACAGAGCCGAGAAAGACGAGGACTGAGGAACACCTCCCCCTGCCTCGTGTGCGACGTGTCTTGCCAGAAGAAAAGAAACAAAGCCAGACAACCGCGCAGGTGGCCAGATGCTGATTGGTTGTGCGCTTTGCAACACTTGTGTTAAGAAAGTATAAAAAGAAGTCGGTTTGGAAATAAAGTTGTCTCACTCTGCACCCCAGACTGAGTCCGTTTCTTCACAAGGTGCAACAAATGGCGCCCAACGTGGGGCACGAAGACTAGCTGTCTCTCCGGTAGCACCGCCCAGCTGAACTCCCGGGAATCACGCTGAATCCCTTCCCCATCAGCCTTTTTGCTTTAACTAATGAAAAATGGGAAGACATATATATATTTCCCCCACCCCTTTCTTTTTTTTTTTTTTTCTAGATGTGAATTGTAACACAGAAGACTTGATTAGACTTTATTTCAGCATTAGAATTTAGAAAGAGTTATTTTACATTTTGTGACAATGAAGGTGCAGGAATGTATGTTAATCGATACGTAGCATTGTGCTGCTGTTGTTACCCTTAAAAGAAAGCCTTTATGGTTAGCTAATTTGTGCTAGGTCGTCTTTGATACTTCTTGGGTCAAAAATATAAATTAAGTTGGTTCTAATCAGTAACAAAGGGTATCAATAAAGTGTGGAGGCTTGTTCAAAGACAATAGTACCTTGTTAGCAGATAGTTAACCACAAGGGTGTCAGTCTTTGCAGCAGATGGGGGACAGAGCCGAGAAAGACGAGGACTGAGGAACACCTCCCCCTGCCTCGTGTGCGACGTGTCTTGCCAGAAGAAAAGAAACAAAGCCAGACAACCGCGCAGGTGGCCAGATGCTGATTGGTTGTGCGCTTTGCAACACTTGTGTTAAGAAAGTATAAAAAGAAGTCGGTTTGGAAATAAAGTTGTCTCACTCTGCACCCCAGACTGAGTCCGTTTCTTCACAAGGTGCAACAATAAAGTACCAAATAATTTAAGGAGCAATTTCCATTTATTTCAGACCATTTCTAATTAAAGTTTTACTGGGAAGAAAGTCCTTGATGATAATTGGTTCATTTAAGAAAAAGATAATCTCTAAAAATCAAAGGGTTAGAACTAATCCTTTATTTTTTAGACAGAAATTGCACCTTGCTGACATTAAATATACTTTTGTACATGTTTAAAAGGAAAGGAAATTATTTAATAGGAACATGTTCTATGGGAAAGCGTAAAATAAGGGAATTTTCAAATTTATTCTTATTTGTATTAACTTTGAAACATATTTTATCTACTTATCTTTAAGGGTGCCTACAATAACATACAGTGCTATTGTACTCATGACTACTATAAAACTGCTGTGCTTTTGCATCAGAACTTAGAAATCCCAGTTCTCATCTTTTTTTGTAATGTCAGTAAATAGTATTTCATATGGGTAAATGCAGTCTATGGTTTAGACCAGTACTGTGGGAGGTTAATCTAGTTTTTCAATAAGCTTTTTCTTCTTTAATTATCAGATGTCTCCTTCTGGATACCATGAGCTTGCCTTTGAGTGATAATGAAGTGTATTTATAGAGTGAAAACAAACCCATGCTGAAACCTGTGAATTTTCCAGTTACAGACAGAAATTTCTTTTAGAATTTCTTTTTCTTTTTCATTCTGAATTGACCAGATCCATATATATTATACTTTTGATGGCATATTAGCCCTGATGCTAATACATGCAAGGGGGCATGTATCTGAAAAGAAGAAGGGAAGGTCTAACCTATCTTCTCTGAAGAGGAACAGTGATACTGTCTCATCTAATTTTATTTTTCTTCTCTTCAATTGTAAATTCTAGGTACAACAGATCTGAATTAGTGTAACAGCTATATGGTAATGGATGCAAATTCTTTTCAAGCCAATGTTGCTTTGGATGAGATCTCATGTTATGTTTTCTGTAACATTTATTAGAGTTGGATGAGCTGTTGATAATCAATTAGGAAGAAGTCCTACTCATCCTCTTGTTTGCATCTTACTTCATGAGATCTCTCATCGATTTAACTTAAATTCCTCATCAGACTGTATTGGTCCAGTCTGACTGTGGATCAGTTAAGTGCATAAAATGGTGATTTCCAGAACCAAGCTTTGCCCACAGCATTATGTTGTATATTGGTTACAAAATCTTGCTGCTTGTTCATGCAGCCGAAGCTCAAACATATTGCCAGTGCTCACAGGCAATTTATGAACTTTAAATAGTCCCATTGGAACCTGCTTAAGTATCTTGGTTGAGCTGGACCACTTTGATTCACCTTCCTAAAATTAAAACAGCAAAGTATGCTTAAAGCTTTTAAATTCAAGCCTCAAATAACAGATTTCTACATTTAAAACATAATTTATTCCTTCATCTTTATTTTAAATTTTTCATCCTTTCCTGTTAGACATTAATCTGCCCCTCATTAATAAAAAATATTGAAGGAAAAAAGGGGTACTAGTAGTCTTATGTTATTCACAGGAAAGGCAGATAATTTCTTCACTAATTGAATTAAGGATTACGGGGGGCAGGCATTTCACTGTAATTCTGACTTGATTCCATAATCATGCTTCCAGTGTTGACCATTTGAAATCATAATCTTAACAAATATTTGACCTTCATGAGAGATCATTATCTTAAAAATATGGGCAAATATACTTTCATTCGGTAACATCAGTACCTTGTTTTTTTCCTTTAATATGTAGGAAAATATTTGCCATAAAAAAAAGAAGATTACACTAGATGGTAGTATAAACCCTCATAAACATCCAACTTTCTTGCAAAGAGTGAGAGAGAAAGTGGATGTAATGAGAAAAGGCCTTCACTTGATAAATAATGTGGCAAAAAATGTAAATCTAATCTTTGATGCAAACTTTACCTTCTGTTTGGATAGGGGTGTATACGAGCAAGTTGAAGGTATTTTCTTGATATTCTTTCCTATTTTATATTCATATCACAGTAAGAAAAAAATCACTATTCACAATCACAAATTCACAAAATCACAAAATCACAAAATCACAACATCACAAAATCACAAAATGACAAAATCACAATATTTTGTCTACATTTCCTTTATGTTTTGTGGAGGACAGAACTAGATTCTGAACAGAGCAAGTTACTTAGCATCTCTGTCTGCAAATACATTTTCAGTTACCCATAAAGAGATATCAGTTATAATCTAAAAAACAGCAATAGCATTAACAGTTGCTACTCTTGCAGGGACTGTTAAAAGGAAAAAAAAAAAACCCTCCTTCTGTGCTAATATGTTGTTGTCACACAGTCTGCAGAAAACAATGTGAAATATTGTTTATGCAGCTTCTAAAGTGACATTTCAACAGTTGGATAGCATGACTGGCAAAGTCGAAGCATACTATAATCTCCTGCGCAGTCTCCTGTTTCCTGAATATTTTACTGATTTTTACAATCCATTACTAGAGGCCTAGAGCAGTTACCATGAAACATTATTGAGAAACAAGACTTGATCTTTGTCAAATATTGCTATTTACAAGATATTTCTATTCTCTTCTTTAATTATGTAAAAAATGCCATATTTCATATTTTTAGTATGTAAGGTTCAAAGATTTAGATGTACTATCTTAAATAAGATCATTACTTCTTTTTATGAAAACATAGTGTTGCAGCCTACTTGATGCACATTTCTTAGGGGGGGGGAACAAGACTGGCCCTATAGTGATGGGTTCTACCTAAACAATTTTAGAAATCACAATTAATTAATTAATTAATTATCTCAGAAACATATATTTAGAGACACATAGATCACACTAAATGAGAACACTACAGATTAGTGCTGAATGTCATAGTTTAAATTCTCTTCATATATATTCAATTAAATGACACAAGCACAACAGGTTCATGACATCTTTGCTTTCCAAAGGCATATATTTCCTAAAATAAAAGACCTAATCCACAGCCTAATTACTATTTGGCTGGAATACTGAAGATGCTAACAGAATTACAGCTATTTTGTATTGAGGCTGTGATAGTTTAGGTCAAAAAGAAAGAAAAAGCCTATTGTATCACATACACACACAGAAAAATTTACATACATGCATGTGCACACACCAACACAGCATTGAGGCTCACATCCCACTTGGAAGTTTTTGAAGTCTTTCCTTGAAAGTACATGTCCATTTTTAGGAATGCTACAAGGTGGCACTGGCAGTGCAAATAATAAAAGTACAATGGCCAGCAATAATATAAGAAAAAGTGTTCCTTCAAGCAAAGAAAAAAAAGAATTTTAAAATGAAGGTTAGAGGGAGAGAAGAAAGAAAAGGAAGAATCTACTCACAAAATTCAGTTACTGGAAAAAAGAGATTTAATTTCTCAGCCAATATAAATCAGTTCAGCTTCCCTGGCATGAGCACAGTCCTGCCAGTAAATAATAGTTGCAAATGTAGATTAATAAAGAGAATGATTGTTATGGAGGAAATGAAAGGATTGCAACAAGAGATGATTCAGAAACATCCTTGATTTTACTGCATTCATGTCTCTGTATTTCTTCAATACATGGATGTGTATTTGAAACCAGATGTAATGTTTAGGTTTAGATGTTGTTTTTTTTTACTTTAGTATTCAGATAACTTGAAAAACATATGGTTTACATGCAGAAATATCAATATTCTCAGAAATCTGAGAAATGCATGCAGAAATACACGCTTTCTTCCTTGAGAAAGACGAGGGAGACAGAAGTGCCCTAACAAGTGTCCTATCTCTTCTCTGACAAAACAGATAAATCAAAACATGATCATATGTTGGCAGAAATGGCATTGTCATATCATTTTCAACTGCTGCAAACATGATTTGAATTTTGGACACCAAGCCACGGTGGCCTTGCTATTCTGGCAGAATATGTTATAATGCCTGTTATTTGTCTCAGTCTTCAACAGGAAACTATGATAGGCATCAAAGATTATGGGGTTGAGGAAAGCATGAAATAAAGGTTTCCTACTGCAAAAGGGTTTCCTACTGTGAAAGAGTTGCCATTATCATTGCAGGGAAGAGAACTTGGATCAAATAGGCAGACAGTTATTATGTGGTTAATAAAGATAATGTTAGGTTACATCTAGTAATTCTGGAATCAATTTTATTTATTTCTAGGATTTAATATAATCCAGCAAATGCCTATTTCCTTGGGTGCAGACACACACACATATAAGTTAAGTGTTAAATCATAAACAATGAAGATAGAAGCACTCTCTCAGGTCACTTAAGTTCTACTCACACATTCTTAACTGGACTGATTCCAGTTATTCCATTTACCCTAAAATCTCTCTTGTTAAGATAGAAAATTATGTTCTTCCTTTTTAAAGGTAAAATACACACACACACACATATGTTTGTCTTCAACACTGTTTCTTTCTTACAACTATTAAGGTAGCCTGTGCATTCCATCACTGCAGTGTTTCTGGGATAGTGGTACCAACAATACATATATTTGTGAATACACATAGTTCTGTCCCCTGCATCATTAGGGTTTAAGTATGTGTCTGTTAAGTAACATGACTCTGAATTAAAAGCATTACTTACACAGGTAGCTCATATTATTCTCTTATTTGCTCTCATGCAAATTATTATTGTTGGTACATTTGTTTTTCCTTTCTTTGCTTTTACTTCTGATCCAAAAAAAAAACCTCCCATTTTTATCTGCCTTTTGTATTAGACATTAATAATCCCGAGACGAAGACAAGAACTGAGAACAGTGTGTGCTAGCCGATTAATCTAACTAGTAGGGTCTATGTGTCATGCTCAGTGCTTTGTCACACTTTCTAGCTCTTGGCTATGGCCTTCTTGGATGTACATGCATGTCCTAGTTCAGACTGCTCTACAGTCAAGCAGTTAAATTAAGATTTTAAGAAGTGAGAGATGTGGGTTTGAAACTCTTCAGGCTGAAGCGAAAATGAAAAGCAAGGCTCCTGCTTGCAGAGTGAATATTTCCCCTAATATGTTGTTAGCATGGCACATTAGAGATATGCACTATGTTTGAATCATATTAAAGGTCTTCAGAAACTTCATGGATATAAATGGCTTTAGGTTATTCTCCAAAAGACAATGAACAATTCAGCTTAGGCAGAAGCGATGTTCCCAGGCTGTATGTACTCCTGGTATTTAGTTTGCAAGATCATTATCTGTTTTAAGAAAAAGTATTGTGAATAGATTTCTGGGTATTGAGCAATTAAATTCCACCCAAGTTCTATTTGAGGAAACCAAAGTAGGAATTCTGGATCTCGTTTCCCATCTCTGTTCCTTGATCATCCACTGACTTTTCTATGTAATTCCAAGCAGGTCACCACATTGCCTGCTATCTTCTGACATGTCTGTCGATGGAGTTTCAGAGAAACAAAACAAATTCACTGCTGTTGTTTGTGAAGCATGTATTTTAAAGGATCCCCAACCTAGGTGCTATTTCAATGAAAATCAATGTTGCTTTTTGTGATTGTTGATTGGAACATGATGTTCCACATCTGGTAAGGTACTGCCAAAGTCACATATGCCTGTTGGCCAGTTGGGAAGCAGTAAATAAATGAGAGATAAATCAGTCAGAAGAGTAAAGGAAAAAGATATATACACATTTTCAAATTGTTTCCATTTTCATTTTGACCTGATTCACACAAGTGCAGTGTTCTGGCTCACTGGATACTGTTTAATCACTTGGACTTCAGCCAGTACATTCTTGTATACGCTTGAAGTTTCGCCTGTTTGCCAAATGTATCGCTGCAGCCTCTTAGACCTTGTACATGTGGTAGGCTCAGCAACAGGACCCAACAGGGCCCATATATGGGCACTGTTTGATGGGAGCAATATAAGTCCAGTAAAATTTTTTAAAGTTACTTAATCATTACTTATTCTTTCTCTATCTTTTTTCTAATTCAGTCCTTTACAATATATAGCTCAACAAAAACATCCGCCTTGCAGCACCAAGAAAAAGAAATCAAGCGATACAAGGATGTACCTTTAAATAATATAGAATACATTATAAAGGCATAATACAAATCAGTGGTTCTTCAATATCCTGAATATGTTTTATCTCTCTGAATGCAGTGATAAAACTGCTTATATTTGTCAAGCTATTTGTCATGTTTCTGTCATCTGTTTATTATATACGCATGATTAATATAAGAAATAGGCATAATCTTTTTTATGAAGATAAATATGGAAGACTAATATTTTCAGTCTTAAAACAAGACAGTTCAGCTATCCTATGAAGGAAGGGCATGACTAAGAAAAACACTAGCAATGGCTATAAAAACAGATGGATGAAAAGTTTAGGTTCAGCTCTTTCTAAATTCCTTCAACCACTACTTCTATTTAGCCAAAAATATCAAAACAACAACAACAAAAAAAACTAATGCAATCACTTATAACATAATATTCTCTTGTGTCATACTAGAAGCACATTTTGTTTTTAAATTCATGCACCTGTAATTCAAGCTGCAAAGCCTTTCAAACACAGTGGTAGAAATGAGCAATGCACCAATTAATTTAAGTTTTATACACAAAACCAGTGCTAAAAAAAAAATAAAAATAAAAATAATAAAAAAAAACAGACAATGTTACAAGATACAGAAGAAAAGGGTGCTCCAGAAGCCAGGCTGATACTTTTTTTTTTTTTTTTTTTTTTTTTTTTTTTTTTTTTTTTCCACAGGCATGATGAAGTATTTTAAGGACAGTAATGAAATGTCATAACAGTTGGCTGCTTTGAAAATATTTCTGAGAAATTCCTCCCATGTATGAGTGGAAGCATGTAGCTTATTTGAAAATATAAAAAATATTTTGATGCATTCATCTGAGGTGTGAGTTGACATTTTATCATAAACAAGATATGATAGGTAGGGTGTTTCAAGGTTGTGAAGAGCCTTGAAAATGAAGGGAAATGCTGGTGGTAAAGAGATGAAGTAGATGGTGGAAGAATTTAAAAAGAGAGGAGAAAAAACAATGAAGAAAAAACAGTGAATGAACATGAGTGCGTCAGAATTGGACCTCAGATCAGACAAAAGAAAACACTGCAGTAATTGAAAAGCTAGCAGACAAGATTATAGACAAGAGTTTTATCTCTATAATTTGTAGGAATCTGCACCTTCACAGGCTATAAAGAAAAGTGGGCTCTGAGGAGACAGAGTGAAATCCAAGGCAAAAGATGGCACTTAAGAAGCAGGCTGCTCTCAGGGAGAAAGTATTAGAGTAAGAACTCTGCTTTAGAGCCTGTGCTGATCCTATTACTATGAGATGATATTATGGGAAAGACTTTCATTTGTCAGAGAAGAAAGTTGCGCTGAAGCCATCAGTACAACTTCAGTACTGAAGTTCCTATATTCCCTTGTCCATTTATAACTTCATTTCTCTTTCAGAGATGCTTAATTATTGAATACATGATATATTCAGAACTTTCTTTGCCCTTTATATTTTTTTTAACTGCTTTTACTATGCATTTGAAAGTAGTGGATTGGATGCAGGCTTCCTGAATCCAAGAAAAAAATCAGAAAGAATTAAGTAATCTACTAGATTATATAAAGTGGTCCAAGATTAACAATGAGTTCATATTCAATGAGTTCATTCAATGTAGAAATATAATAAAAAGTAACATGAAATAGAAGCAAATTCCTTTTAGAGGAAGATCATCTTTAGCACACCTCCCAAAGACTCTACCATTTTCATTTTTGGAAAAGGCTCTGATTAGGTCTATAAAACTAGATAATCAACTAATCATTAGAACTATATAAAACACAAATGAAAGAGCGTTTTAGCCCCCATCAGACCTCCTAGGAAATTACACCCTTTTGGAGAGCCAGACTCAAAAAAAAAAAAAAAAAAAAAAAAAAACAGTATTTTGAATATATCAGACAGCTCTTATTTCATGTGAACTATAGTAACCATCCCAGCAGAAATTTTTAGAAATAGAAATAGAGCTTTGATATACTGGTAAAATACTAGAAATGCATAAACTCTTGATAAATTTTCTTTTTGTTTTCTTGCAGATTCTAGGTTTGTTTTGCGTTAACAGCATTTAGGGGCGAAGGTGCAGATTTCTGGAGATTTTTAGGCATGTAGGGTATATATCCACTAGAATTTGCAGTAAGTTTCACCACCTGAACTTCATTGAGTGTCTGGCAATCAAACTAGTAAAATGTTTTTATAAATCTCATTTGGCACAGCTTCTATACTTTTAGCCACTTAAATACCTTTAGAAGTCTGGCTCAAGGTGTTTTTCATTACATACGGATCTTACCACGGCCATCTTTGTCATCCCAAAATCAAAATCCTGTACAATTTCATGCTTCTTTCATTTCTGTATTTCAACACCATGTAAATATAGCAGTTAGTACAGAATGCACACACTCATTTGTTATTTTAACACTTCTTGCCAAAAATCCTTTACTCTTTGTTCCTGCACCTGTTGCTTCTTAATTTCCAGGTGAAACTGAACATGTGGGATTTGAACATTTGCATCCTAGAGGACTTGATGTCTAGCCATCTCAGACATTGCATCAGTAATGTCTGTGGTTTTAATTTTGCTTCATCCTTTAATCGTTTCCTTGGATCCAGAAAGTGCACTGTAGAATGTCCAGTATTGGTCTCAAACAGTTGTATATGCTACTGTACGCAGATTGGAAAATTGCAGTTATCAACATTTTTTCCATGTTCACCATTTTAACCTGCCATTGATCTAGCTATCAATGGCTTCTCTTCTGTGGCACTGAGGAGGATAAATAATCAATGTTAAAAAGTGACTACAAATGCATTTCTCAAACAGCTACCCTCTTCTCAGCTCAAGTTCTTTCACAGACAGACTGTCACGTAAAACTCCTGACAGAATTCATGCTTCAAGAGAAAAAATCCTTAACTGACTAATTGTAGATTAACATTTGCTGCACACCAGTTCTAGTAAAGAGTTTCAGTGTCTCAAGTATCCTGTAGCTGACCAGGAGCAAAATGCACAGGTATAAGTAACATCTATTAAGGTGATGATTTCATGTGGCTTTCCACCGATTTGGTGCAAGGAAAATATTGGATGTAGCTGGTGGGCTGAGTTTCACCAGCCTGTGAAAGTACGGAATGTGTTATGTTGAAGTGAAATCTTAGATTGGAGCCATAGAACGTTTGCAAGGACGTAAAATACGCTATAAAATTAAGCTAAAGGACCCCAGGTAAACTTCTAGGTAAATGGAAAGAAGAATAAAAATAAAATCATTTGACCTATTTAAGATTCAAAATTGGTTTCAAGGAATGAAAAGAAACATGACTATTCAGTTCCTGTTTCCAGAGTTTATTTTATTATTTGAGAATTTTAATGCATTAAATGCTTTGTTGGTTTTTAAAAAAAAAATTAAAAAAATGTCCTTTTTCTGCATACATGACTGCTTAGATCCCTTTTTGTCCAACCTTAAACTCTAGCGAGTCTTAGATATTTTACTTTGCACGACAGCCTCTTTAGCTATAGATATCAGGAGATGCAGTTCTAGTCTATGTGTCTTTACCAGATTTCTCTGTGTTCATGCTTCATCTGTAATCATATCTTATCTCCATAGGTTTTGCTTGCTTTTTGTCTGCATACATTGCAGTATACCAGGCATATTATATTGGAACAGTTGAGAAATAGTAAAAATGGGAGATTTCTTGTCAACCAGCATTTTTTCTTCAAAATTTACATTTTTTAAATATTTCTTTCTAATTCTCTGTGTCAGCTAATCAAAACGGAAATATGACACTAGAGAAACAGTCCAGCTTCAAACTTCACTTAAAGGGAGATTTTAAAGGTGAGTTATTTGAACAAATAGTTAAATAATGGGGCTCAAGTGTGTCAAATTAAATCTGACATTAACTTTCCAAATTAAGTAAAAATCAGGACCAGATGTTTCAGTATTTCAGGTTTTTGAAGGAAAAAAAAAATGGGTCAAATAACATGAAATCTTCCCTCCTATATAGGAGTCTTTGTAAGCATCACCGTAGAATAGATGTGAGAAAAAAAGGGCACAATAATTCCTCTCTTCTTGATCTCTGTTGCTCTGGAGTCTTAGTCTTAGGGTTGGAGCACTAGTGGTATGTTAGTATCACAGAAAATTGTAATTAGAGAGGACACTTGTCCTTGAGTATAAAGAAGATGCTTCCTCAAGTAATAGGTCAGCTCTATGGATCATTATGGATAGGATGCATTTGTGGCTGTTTCTCAGGCTTCATGCTTTTTGAGGACCTTTGGCGCTGTGTTCTTACACTGTGATTAGCTCTACTTTCTCGTGCTTGTGGCCCTCTCCTGTATCCTATGCACAGGTAATCACTGTCTTGATTAAAAACTAAGATAAGAAAATATGTATGCACAACGGTGAGACTGGTGTCAGGTACAATTAAGCATGTCATAAATTGGCATCTCAGTTAAAATTTCTCAATTGTACTTGTTATCTGAAAATTACTCTCCTGAAATAGTCTTTAAAGAGCTAGTTTCCATAGTTACTTCATGTTTCATTATTAAAATTCAACCCAAATGAATTCCCTGCATATGTGCATATATATAAATGCATGTAATATTTGTGAAATGCCAAGTTAATTTCTTTGACATTTTGAAGTCTGCATAACCTAAGTCCTAAGCAAAAGCATCTTAATAATGTTAATTCAGAACCAGACATAGATAAAGTCTTAATACACCACTGTGTTGCTCAAGCTACAGGTTAGTCCAGTGCCACTGGAATTGTTTTAACAAACAATCTAAAAAAAAAAAGGTATACAAAAAAATTCTGTAGTATTAATCATTTAATATTTTCTTCACAAGATTAATATTTTATTTTAAATTGCATTTTTTAGTCTTCCGTGTTGTTATTTTTTTCTATAAGTAGACCAATACCAGACAATTTATTTTGTAAGTTGAAATAAGAGTTTGAGTCATCTTTAATATTCTGTTAAAGAAAACCACATATGTCTATTCATATATCAGTACCCTAAACTTGCCATTTCATTGGTGACATAACAGTGATCAGAATGACTACTATAATTTGGTTTACACTGGTAGATTTTTAAAACTTTTTTTGAAATTCTTTTTAATTTTTTGAATTCTTTTATACATGTTCATCCAGATATTACTTACATTTAAAAAAAAAAAAAAAAAGAGAGAGAGAGAGAGAGACAGTCAACATATACTTTCATAAGGAACAAGAAATAGCTTGGCAAGAAGCAGAAATTAGACCCAAAATGAAAAGGTTATGAAGTTATGAAATGATGCCATTAAGAAAATAAAAATTGCATCTGTGTTTAAAAATATAGTGGTTTTTGTTGCATTTGTTTGTTTGTTTGTTTTGCACATGAGAAAAACCTGAGCTGGACATAGTGAAGTTTGAACAGAAATAAACACATTTTCATTTTGATCCCATGGGTTAACTTGATAATGAATTTCAGAGGATTATATCATTTTAAATCTAACACAAGGAAAAATATTTTTATATAAAACAGGAAAAATCCAGCAATGAAAATACTCTAATGATATGAACTCTATGTTAAGGGATATAATGGCATGACAATTTTGCCTATTAGGTATTATTATAAAAGTATAATATAAATGGTGAAGTTTTCCTTTTAGCCCCATTTTACACAGAAATGGTTACGATTCTTTGCATTCTCAGAATAAAGTCTATTGTTCTATTGTTGACATTGGTATAAAAGCATTTTTAGATTAAAGTAGAGAAGATTTTGAGAAAGGAGTGAAAATTTTCAAAAAACTCCAAACTGAAAGCCTTGAGTTCCTCAGTGAACCAGTTATTAGAAGTCATTCTACCAAGATGAGATTTTTCTATCTCAGGAAAACAATATACTCAGTAATAAATGAATTTCACACTAAAATATGGTGCAAGTATACTTTAACACAGTCAGGCACCACATCCTCTCTGCTGAGCCTTCCTAACCTGCAGTTTGGGCTTTTTTACCTTATAACATAAACATCTAGGCTAAAAGGTAAACTAGACTGAAACCAGAACAGAAGTAAAGGCAACTGGAAAGGAAAAGAGTGAATAGAAGAGTAGAGATAATGATGCAGGCTTTGCTGAGCTGTTCAGATGTCCATAAAAACTATGGTCTTATGTTTGTACTAAAGGTGAGAAAATGCTTACGCTTATAATAGAATGAGGGATTGGTCAACAGGTAGGCCAGCTTTTCACTGTTTTTGCTTAAATCAGAAAGCTGAATGTGCAAACACCTATTTGCATTTGAAAACCACTAATTTGCATGTATGCAAATTACCTCATGAGCTGGTTTTATGGAGGATGTGCATAGTAATTAACTTTAAAGTGGTACATGACTGAATAGATCATTTATTTTACATATGTCACTGATCAGCCAGCAGTGAGTGCCTTAAAACATCAGACCTGTTTATTTAGGTCATCTTCTCTGACACAAATACATTTATCTGAGGTAACTGTGCCATAAGTAAATAAATAAATATATGTAGGTATATGATACATATCTAAAGTAAGTAAAGTAAGAATCATATATTAAGTACTTTAAGAAGATTGAAATATGTATGTCATCCTTTTCAATCAGTGCTTATATAACTGTAAGATGAACCAAAATCAAATACATACTATCAAATTTGTAAACAATTCAACTGTCCACAGCCTTCCAAATTTTTCAATTCACAGTAATTGGGAATACTTCAGTCTTATTAGCATAACATAATACTTTAGAAAGAGTTATTCAATGCTAACAGTTAAATTTGCAGATGATAATAACTTGGAAATAGTTGTGAATACTAGTAAAAACCATATTATCTCAAGGAGTCCAGATAAGAAGCATTGGCTAAAGCATTATAAAACAAGACTGAGCATAGAAGAAATCAGCTGAATGCAAAATCTGCTGTAAGATGATCTGAAATACAGATAGTACCTAATGTGAGAAGCACTCAGAAAACAGTAATACTGGAAGAGACCATAATGGAAAGCAAATTGGACATGAGATTATAATGAGTTGCAGCAAAAAACCCTGGGTAGTAACGATGCTTCGTTCAGCAGAGTCAGAGGACCATTAGGTGAAGTGATTGCAGCAGAAGAAAGAGAAAAATCCTAATAGTAGTAAAACTTGAAGGAAAGGAGGCACCAGCAAGGTAAATATAACTTTTGATGTTGGAATATTATATCAGAATTTGTCCCATGCATTCTTGAATGGACTGTTGCAGAATATTCTCTTTTGAGGAATAATAAAAAAGATGTGCTGGCATTTAAGAAAATACATTTAAAAAATATAAGTTTCATATGCACAATCTTCACATTAAGGTATATAGAAGTTAAACCGTAGACTTCCTTGAGAGTTAAAAAAAGGAATTATGATAGGAGGGTTGAGATATAGGAGGGTTGAGATGTTCTTTAGTATTGGATGGTAGACTTTATCCAGCAAAATTGTTCCATAAACTTGTGTGGTCTGAGACCTTTTTCTCTGGCAAAGAAAAACTCTCTGTGTTCCGATTTAAGTGACGATAAGTGCTTTACTTCTGCAATAAGCTCAGAAACTGCAGAGACTGAGTTTTGAAGTCCATTAAAAAATTCAAAATATTTCACTCTGTGAAAACTCCTGTACTTATTCTCTTGTTCCCCCTTCTTCCCAAATACATTAAAAATTCAAGAAGTTTGAAAGCAATATTCTTGTGGCTGTGGAAAAGCTTTTATTGGCAAGTTTTGCGTTGTTTCTTTAGCAAATGGAATTTTTTTTTTAAATCTTAATGAACTCTCTGGAATTGCTACCCACCCCATTATTTCTGCTAAAGAAACAAACCATCTGGACAACAGGTTGATTTGTATTTATTTAAATTAACAGTAGTGTATGTCGTTTTCAGCCATCACCAACTCTTTCCATTCAGGTGAATTCTCTGAAGTCTTTAAACTTTATGGCTAGATGTATTAAAGCTATAGTGTGCACATTGAAACAATTAAACTGAGGTAAAGGTAGCCATAAAACCAAGTCTGTCTGCCCCTCCACTAGATGCGAAGAAAACAGAAAGAGAAGACAGACCAGGACCAAGGGTAACCAAAACCTGCTACCGCGTGCAATTGAGGAGAAAAAAAATCAGACTTGCTCTCATTAAGATGGTGCTACTTGGAAAGATGATACAAAGAACAAAAATTAGATTGTCCAGAAGGGGCTTCTGGGCTTCTGTATCTTTTTTTTTTTTTTTTTTCAGTTGTGCCGGTTTCTAAAACTTTTACATATTGAGCAGAGAGGATTTAGTAACCCTTATCATATATTAGACCATTAAAATGGGCCGAGTACAATAATTGAGTGGCCATATAGACATAACCTCAATTATCCAGATGCTATTTTAAGATAACCTCTTTTCTTCAAACTGTATCTGCTTGATTTCAGTCCTTTTTTTTTTCTGCCTTCCTTTCCCAGTGCCACCTATCCAGGGGAAAAACATTCTCACTTTCAATACTTCATGAATTTTTCTTTTGCTGCACATAAGGCTATGCTTTAGCATTGGCAATGACAAAGCTCAGATAGGTGGTTTTTTCCACTTTAAGAATACAGTACTGCCCCCACTTCTCACAAGTTTCACAATGATATTCACTACAAAGAGTTTGTCTCTTGCATCTCCTATACATTCACAAACACACACACACAAAGACTTTCAAATTACAACGTAGTTGTGCCGAATCATGGAAAAAAAAATAAAATAAAAAATAAAAAACCTAGAAACCTAGAAATGAACATAAATGAACGTAAGTTATAAAGCCATAAAGCCACACAGTATCATCTCCCCAAAATCTGAAAATGTTTAGACAGCAAGCTTTAATTCATTAACTACATTTATAGATGGTCACAAAATCAGGAATTAATACTGAATGCAGATTGTTATTGCTGTTTTTGCTTTTTTGTTTGTTTTTCTGTGATTTTCATGCGTGCTTTATACATTAAATTTATCTGTAGATGTACTTCCTCAGCCCATGCTGACACTTTTGAAATAAAAGTGGATTTGCCTCCAAAAGGTATTAGGCTACTGTGAGTGGTTTAATGGCTAAAATGGCAATGAAAGAAAAACAAACAAACAAACAAACAAACAAAAACCCTTTCTATTATATCTAGACAATTTGCTTTTGGATCCCTTTTTAGAAGAGGGGGGATCCCTCTTTTATAGGCCCATGGGAACAGTTATTCACAGACAGTAAAAAGTATAGCACCTACTGACTTTCTACCACTGGAGGGTTAAGTTCAGCTCTGGTATAGATGAATACCAGCCAAATGAAAACAGTGGGATTAGTTCCACAAATACAAAGTCTGAATTTGGTTCCAAGAAACTGCTTTGTGTAGACAGGCTACAGAAAATCCAAACGATTCTACTACCTCCAGAATTTCACCCTTTGAATCTTTGTGTTTGTCTGATCCAAGTCTCTGAACACTGCAAAGTTCACCTATCACTCATCAAATCACATTACCAAAACAGACAAGACTAAAATGCTGATCTGCTTTTATTCAGTTCAAGTTATTTCCTAGGCTGGCTGCTGGCTGCATTCTGCAGTTAAATTTTGCCATCAAAGATCACTGTAGAAAACAAGCTTTACAATGCAGAAGCAATAAGTTTCTTAAGAAAATAGTATTCAGGCACTGAAATTCATGAGTTTCCAACAGGCAGGGCTTCATTTAACAGATTGGCCTCTATTCTCAGCCTTGCATTTTGCTGGTGTCTTGACAGCTTAACAGCTGTTGCCGAAAATTTCCATAAATCTATGTGTTTTGAAGAAGAAAGATGAAAATACTCTACTTTCCTCTTCAACTCCAACAAAAACAAGGCCATTCAGAACCATTTTTGCTCTACAGGAGGTGAAGGTAAGAAGAGAAAAAGAATGATTAGATGCTTTGAACCATCTACCTCATAATTCAGTGGCTTTCTCCATAATCTCCACTGAAGAAATAAGGGCTATTCTTCCAGTATTTTTCTCTAGAAAAGGGGTAGATCAGAGGGAAGAATTCAAGGCTGTAAATTTCAAATGCTTAAAAGGTGATCTCCCTTGAGCTCACCAATGGGAGTCCTAGACCAAGGAAAGGTCCTTTCTACATTTTCTGCAGAGGTGTCTATTAGTTAGCTGAGATGGTACCACATTTTGGAGACTGAATTGCTGGGTGAATTTTGAATCTCTACTCTTGATGCCCAGAGGTCTACTACCACATGAGTTAAAACTGCAAATTTCATTTGAGCAACAAGCACTTAGGAATTAGGCATTGCACTGAATGTTGGAAGTTAATTTGTGGATGTTGTCCTTTCCTCCCCCTCGCCCCCCATATCTCTCTTTCTAACAAATAAATAGGGATAAAAGCAATTCCTACAATTTTTTTAAACTGTTCACAGCAATTTGAAGATGCTGAGACATACTCTGCTCTTTTAGTAATTCAATCCATAACAATAGCTTTAGCATTACCAAACTCACATGAAGAATTTATATAAATAAATGAAACCACCATATGCACTAAGCTGATGTTCTTTGCTGTGTTCCCTGGTGCAGTCACTACTTGATACTTCAAAATAAGAAGCATAGTTACCGCCAATATGCTCAAGGGTTTAAAATTAGAAGATCTTTGTAAAGATACAGAAGCCAGCAGAAATGCCAAACCCCAAGGTAACAATGGCTTAAAAAGAAAACACGGTATCATAATCTCATGCCCGTGACTACCATTTTTTGTGGTTTTAATTATTTGACTTAATTCTAATTGAGCTTGTCCTTGCACGGATAATTTAATAATGTAAATAAATAAATAAAGCAAGCTTGCTGGCCAGACTTGTTTGCTGGCTTATTATATCCTACTGTGCATTCCCATAGGCAACTCACTTAAGTTTTTAGGACTTGGACATAAATCCATGATCTGTTTTTCTTTTATAAAAATATGTATTACAGTGATGAGAAGATTTCTTATCCCATATGGCTTCACCTTATAATCCTTCCTTCAGGGAAAATGGAATTCATAATATTTTGCAAGTTGCAGTGTAGAGACTACAAAAGATGAGGAAGACATGCCTTTAAGACTTCAGCCAGACTCAGAAAGAGCAGAATGAGACTTATGCAGAAAAAGAAGTATGAATCTTCAGACATTTAAACTCTTCCTTTAGGGGGAATCTATCATAGACTTAGTAAGGATAAGTAAGTAAATAAGTATAAGTAAAAAATACCAAAAATGACATATTCGATTTCAGTTGTTTATTCTTAAGAATCCCTGAATCATCTTCCCTATAGTATTCAAATATAACATGGAAATTTCCCCAAACTCAACATCCTTCCATAAAAATATTTTTTACTACAATTAAACAGTACCTTAAAAATTCTAGCAGACCTTTGTGAGTACCACTTAAGCTTAAGAATTTCTGATAATTAAAATAGTGTTGAAGCGAAAAACTTTTAATGTGTGTGTGTATTATTTTGTAACTAACTCAAGTGTTATTTTGCTGTGTCTTCCCCAATATGAGCTAGAGTAAGAATATACACTGTAGCTGGTTTAAAATGGAATGCCTGTTAGTGAAGAGAAATAAGAGACTAGTGTGCATTATAACTCTAATCTTATGTATGCACTCTCATCTTATATATGTGCTACTTTCAGATGGAAGGGAACATATCATAGAAAATCCTAATCATAACAAATGAAAGGAAAAAAAAATCCCTGAGTGATTAGTTCAGATATGGCTGATATGGTTGGTGCATTTTTACAGTAAGTCAGCAATAAAGTTTTGAAAGAATCAAGTCTCTTGCTTTCTCTCTCCCCTTATTTCTCTCTGATAAACAAAAGCACCTTAGAGATTGCAACTCTCCCTTTTCTTTTCCAACACATTTAAAAGTACTGATAAAGAATGTTACCTAACTTTTTGCCCATGTGTAAGAAATGACAATTTCAAAAAAAAACTTAGTAGAAAATGCTGCATATCAGCTGGGTCACTAGCACCTTGTACCAGATGCAATCATCTGGAGCCATTGAGATAGGACTTAAAAGCTTGTACGTCCTGAACATTGTAACCTTTGGTACAGTGGTGAGGCTGTCAGCAAGCTATTACCCAACACATCCCCTCAAGTGACTGTATCTTGTCCTTTCTTCATTGCTGACTTCCATCAACTCAAGCATTAAGTGCTCACCCAAAATATCACTGCAGTTATGTAAAGCTTTTTAAGAAACATCACTTCAGACAGATGTTTAACCTGAGAGCCCTGAAGGGTTAGCTCTGCCAGTTGCCAGGCTTGTCGATTAATTTTACATTGACAATCATGCTAATGTAGTTTGACACAGAGGAGAGCTTTTATCGCCAGCCAGTTGCATTAGATATACAAGGTAGTTGAGCATAATTCGCTGCAAAATTAATCTGAACGCACAACACATCACAACATATGTCTCTTAAATGGTACTGCTCAATTTTCTCTCAACTTCCACCCCAGGTCACCAGAAATAGTTAAAATTACTTTCTTTTGCTCATCTGTGAGTAGTTTTTTTTTCATTTCTTTTGTTTTTGTGTTACTATCAGGGTATGAAGGAATCATGAAAGGCTAATATAGCTTAATATTTGGCTTACTTTATAAACTACAGAGCCAAATGTGCACTGCTGAGATGTCCCTGAGAAAAGTGCTTTCAACCAGAGGCATCTCCTCATTTAAATCATGTCAACAAACTGGAAGGTATTCAGAGAAGAGCAAAAAAAATATTAAGGGACTGAAAAGAACGATTTATGAGAATAGTTTAAATAAGTTATATGTGTGTAACTTGGCTCATGAATGAAAGGAGTGATGAGACTGGGCTAACCATCTAGAATTACCTGCTAGTAAAAGCAAGGACAACAGATGCAGTATAAGAAAATGAAAGTAGGAGATACTGGATTAAAACAAGAAAAATATCAATATCCAAATTCCAAAAATATTTGGCACCAAAGAGAAAGTTTGGACTAATCCCCACAAGATAAATTAAGTGACATCATCTGGAAAATTTAACATGAGACTGAACAGAGATGCAATCCAGAGCCAATCAGCTACTGGCTAATGAAAAGCTTTCAATATATCCTTTTCTCTAACTTCAAATTCTGTGAGTCTCATGATTAAGAATTCTTAATTTTCTGCTTGGAGGAGACTGAAAATTGTAGGGTCACCTTTTCTCCCCACTCTTTTATTTTAACACTGAATTCATTATAAACAAAATTCTCATTTTTAAAAATGGTTTGAACATGCATAAAGCTTTAATCTCTCTTAAGATGTTAAATAACTAGGAGAGAGCAGTGAAATGAGAAATGTTTTCCCTCTGTGAGACCACAGAAGAAAATATGAAATTCTTAAACTGAATACAGTGATGAATATAAATGAGTCTAGTGCAAGATCTGTGAATATAAATTTAAATATCATTCCTCGATACTTCCCAATTACTGCATACCCGCTTCATGAGCTTGATGATCTTGACTATGAACTAGTCTGTGTCCTCCTTTTCATGGTTATGTCATGCAGATGATGTAGGCTGCTCTACATTCATATCTACAACTTATAATTAAAAAAAAAAAAGAGAGATAAGTTATAAGACAGCATAAGGTCTTGAAAAGTATTACAGTTTTTTCATGAAAGCAAAATTTCTTTTTTCTCTCAGCCAGATGGCTGTAATCCTTAACCATGGAAAAGATCAGTTCATTAAGGTCTTTGAGCATCTGCCTTTCATGTTCTGAGGCAGAAGGGATGAGTACTCGATCACTGGTATCTACCATTTTCCTGGTAGGTAAGAAAGGCAGAATTTTATGACAAGCAAACAGTCAAGGAAAGGTTAAATAGATAATGAAGCATTTGCAAGAAACAATAGGCAGATGCTTACAAAAAGAAGGCACTGCAAACAAAACCCTAGGTGTCATACCTAATGCAAACACCTTCCTGCTTACATCTGCAATACAGCTCATCAGTTCTGTCTTGGAGTGTAAGATCTCAACATGGAGACTGTATTTCTGCTCATTTCTTACACACTGTCCAATACAGTGGGCCAGGCCTTTAGTCAACAATATTGAGCAACTGTAAACTGCAGAAAATATGTACTTTCTCCATTGACCTCAATTGTACTAATGGCAGCCTCCGCTTTAAGCTTTTAATTTACCAGGATCGTGAGCAGCAACGGGGTTCATGTGTACAAGGCATTCATGAATTGCAAGTTCAGACCATTTATGTATCACAATGCATCTCTGGTCTTTGTCTCAGCAATAGCTATAACAATTATTATTATTTATTAAAATATATATCCTTTTTGTTACTCTGAATTATTTTTCTATTCTGTCTATTTTTATGCAGCTGTGGCTGATTAAAAAGCTGGAGAAATATATCAGAACAAGCTAGGCGGGTAACAGATAAATTAGAGATAAATTATGTACAAACTTACTTCATACTCATTTAATTAGAAGCTATTCAAATTCTGTATTGAAACAAATAATTCTTGGTCTGTGCATGTTTGTAACCATATGATGTAAATATTACAGATCAATAATATGCTGGTGTTAGGCAGCACTGCAGGAAAGATGGTTTGGAGCCAAAGAAGACTTAAATTAATAAAAAAATCTGTAATCAGCGCGACTCAGATACAGTCTACAGCTGATCCTGTGTTGTTAAGACAGAAATCAGAGGGCTGACTGATGGTGTATTGTAGATGTGAAGGGATGTAGATCTCTCCATCCTTCAGGGGCAGCCAGAAGAGGAGATCTGACTGACAGTGAGTCTGACTGACTGAGTGATAGGTGGGTCTGGAGAAGAGAGACCATGATATACTTTGGGAACAGAAGAGTGAAGAAGATAAAAAATACAAAAGAATCCAGAAAGATAGGTGAAGATGAGGGTGGTGGTGAGGAAGATTCTTTGGAAACTAGACTGATATTAAAATAGGTTGTCTAGAAGAGAAAGCAGAGTAATGTACTAATTCCTAAACATATTATTTTTATTATTGTTGATTAATCAATTAAATTTGAATGCTATAAGCTTTAACTATACACTACTCTTCCTGCTCCCTGAATTGCTTGCTTATGTACTTAAACAGTTTGCATGAACATGCTTTTGTTTGTATATTCAAAAAGCAAAAAAACCTATAAAAGTAGAATCTGCATTCTTGTTGATTAGTTGAGCAATTTTCAAGCATTTGTTTGAAATGCATTATTCAAGAGTGTTCTTCCTTGTAGAATGTGTTTGTCAATATAGTTTTGTAATCTGAAGACATAAGAAAATCTATCCGGGCAATTAAAGTAAATACATTTAGAATACAAATGCACTGCCAGGTGTAATTTTGTCGCTAACACTCCCCCAGTAAATCTACCCACCTCAAAATTCATTTCCTCTTGTGACTGAGAAAAAAAGCGAAAAATCTCATAGTTCAAATCCTCAGACAACACAAAGTCATACCACGTGCTAAGCAATAGTGAGCTCTGAGCATCTCTTGAGAATTTTCGGTTCTTTCTAAATAAAAGCAGAATTTGTCGTAAATCATTCTTATGGATTACTGTCATCTTTTTTAGAAAAACTAGGAATTAATTGAAGGAAATAATAAAGATGAAATGTCTGTTAAAGAAGCTCAGTTCTTCTGTGTTTCTGCTTACAGGAGCAAGTTTTCTCTTCTCCAATTTAGAAACCTAACATTTAGAAATCAGAAGTTTCCTATCTGGTGTCACTTCCCTGTTCTTCCTCATTTTCTTCCTCTTGCTGAAAACAATTTTTAAAAACTGTGCCAGAAGATCTCCAAACTCTTCATCATTGTTAGAAAGAAATCTAGAGCTGGCACGTTCTGACACTGGACAAACATGTCAACAACCTTGAAATAGGGCTGCCTCCGAGCAGCAGAGTAAACTAGTGCCATGTCTGCTCCAGCTTGCCGCTGCTCAGCTTCTTCAGGCACATTGACAGTTTTAAACACCATCATGGTAGTATTATGTGATACAAATCAAATCTAGTAGCAACCACAGAAAGCTCTCTGTCCCTGCTGAAGACATATATCAGCTTTTGAGGTTAAAGATTTGATTGCATTTACTGCCTGAAGGAAAAAACTGCAAGGAGCAGATTCTAAACTGAACAAAGTGAATGGGAAAGTTCTCCTTTGATGGCAGTGGGTTCAGACTTAAGCTATAAAATATCAAATTGAACTTGCCTCACTCTCAAGATATATACACATTAAAAGCTACAGTTCACATACAAAATGCACAGAGAGCAAGTAATGCTATAGGTGTAACCACAATAAATAAATAAATAAATAGATAAATAAATAAATATTCTACTGTCAGCCAGTAGCTCACATAATGAACCTGGCCAAGCCTGTGCAAAGCAGATAAATCCACCTTTGACTTGCAAAACCATCTTTGACTTTAGGCACATAAATGGCCAACATTCAGACAGTGAATTGTCTACTATGTGCATATATTACGAGTATTGCCTTGCTATGGTCCTTCTCTGGTCAATGCACACAAAGACATTTAAATAGCTCAGTACACTTTAGGAGGGCTACTTGCTATCTGGAATGGCTTGTTCTTTCTCCATTGAAAGGAGGAGGGCATTAGATTTCAAACTAAAGTTGATGCCTAGGAGAAATTAAAACAATTCTGCAATATAAGTAAAGTGTGTGTAAATCAATTCTTCTTTCAGGCTCTCCTAGTTCTTTTTCTTATGAAGTAGTTATACACTATCATTCATGAATACCCTTGAATTTTGAAGCAAGGACAGAACTCCTATGCAGGAAGGGTTCCAGAGGATTTATAGAAACACTCCATTATTCCAGATACACGCTTTCATACCTTATTCTGCCACTAACTGGTAGAGTTATTGGAATAGGAAGACTTCTAGGCGTAGACTGATCTCAGTATACACTAAGCTGGACTAATTCCAGAATCACGAATCTGCAACAGACAGGAAAAAATGTTTTTTATCTTTACAAATTGTCTCGAAGACTATGAGAGGCAAGCTTCCATTTACTGGGTTTTGTGGGTCAGATCTTTAAAAATCTTAGAAACCTTTTCTGAGTGGTTTTATTATTGCCAGCTCAGAAGTTCTATTAAAATATGTTATCAAGTGAGAGATTTAAAATAGCTGGAAAAGTTGGAAAAAAAAAACTTTTAAAATGTGAACTACAGAATTTATTACAAAACCAGAGAAAACAAGTACATTTACAATGTGGAAATGACATAGGCTGCTGTTTTCACACCCATGTACCTCTGGTTAACAGCCTTACTTCCTATTTAGGCATCAAACCAGAATGAGCATGTTTTTAACATAATAAATAACTGCAAGGCAATTACATCAGAAATTACATTGACATAAAAATGTCTTCAGAAAGCATTCATAGCATGACATAAAAATAGCAGCCAACGGCATCTGGATAGCTATGTACTGATTCCCTTTGAAAATGTGAAGCCACATCTAAATATCTACTTTTGGAATTCAGGTATGAATCACTCAGGTAGTAAAACATGCTTTTAACTTCAGGTGTCTACTTAAATACATCTTTATTCAGAAAAGCATAAACTTACTTGTTCTTAATTTCAATGGGACTTATGTATACATTATACATATGTTTGTCACATTGGTTACCTAAGTAAGTGCCTGATTTAAGTACTTGTAAAGGAAAATTAGTAGCAGTTCAGTTAGTTACTTCAGGGAACAAATTTCCTTTGTAAATATTCTTTCCTAAAGTATGCAGCTTGCTTGCTAACAATGGAGAGCATATCAATACCAACACCTTTGGTGATTTTGCAAGCCATTTGGTTTTGCAAAGATTTTAGTAGGGCCAATGTTTGGTTGTTGGATAATATACGCTTATATGTAGTGGCATTTATCCATTTTGCTGATTTTTTGCAAAACAGTTACTTCAAAGCTTTATCCACTACTTGCCAGTGTTGTCCCCACTTTGTTAAGTTTTTAAATAAACAGTATCTATTTTTGTAAGATCATCTTTCATTTATGGGATTTGCTCCAGTTTTATGTTGGCAGGCGCTTTTAGTTTTTGCTTGTTTTTTATTTCCATACAAAATTGACAGTAGCTAAAATGTCCTGATTTCTAAAGATGTACTAAAGAGAAACAGCAGGAAAAGGAAAGAAAAACTCCATATATTCGGGAACAGAGTAACACTGCCACCAACAATGAAAACTTTATAGGGCAGCACTTTATTAACTCTGTCCATTTCAAGCTACTAATAATTAGCTCAGCACAAAATGATCACTTACTATTCAGTAGAGTAGGCAGCATTTCTCCAGAAGGGAATTTGTTATTGGAGACTGTTTTTATAAATGCATAGTTTCCTTAATTCCTATATAATGATCTTTCCTGACTTAGTTATTGTTGTTCTAAGTGGCTAAAATAAACACTCTTGTTCATGTACTTTCAAATGAAAACATGAGTGTTCATGGCTTTATATTACTGAAGTTTTCCCTTATTCCCTCTACCCCCATACTGTGTTCTTTTTTCAGACTACAGTCTCTGAGTACTTTGATAGTTTATACTTTCTTCTCAGAGTGAGGCGTTGTAGTAAAAAAGCTCTTTTGGCAGCTACCAAAACATGTCATATTGTCTGTAACCTTTTCAAAAGAAAATGCTCTAAAGAGCTTTGATTGTGTAAACAGTGTGTTCTGTCCTGAAAACAGGGACATTGTAAAAGGAGAAATAGCATAAAGGAAAATAAGTTTTTTCTACCCTGAGTGTGACACTTAAAGGTGGCTTTGGGCTGTGCACAGCTGCTGCTAAGATAACTTAGTACATTCTTGATTTTTATTACTTTTATTATGATGAGTAGATGCATCAGTCCCAAAATGAGTGAATTCACCTGAAGAAACAATGATCTTCATACAGTATTCGCATAGAAATGGTTATAGTTTTTCTCATGGTAAGTTGTGTACTTCCTAGTTCATTTTTTTTTCTTTACTTTTCCCCTTAATCTCTGAATTTTGCATACTTGACTTCTGCCTTTGGCTTTTCAAAGGAGTCACTGTAACTATTTTTGTCATTATGTTGGCTTGCACAACCGTCTTGACCTAAAAATTAACATTTCTTCAGTTTCTAGGTATTAATTGCTTCAACTTCTACAAGATAATTCACTGCTCTTACAAAGATTTCCTGTGAACCGATGGTGCTGTTAGGATCTTCTCCGGCAATGTCTTAATTTGTAACCCCACGAAACAGAGTTATTCCCTTGAACTACTTGCATCTTCACCCCCAAATCAGGCATGCATTCTTCTAGACTATGTTTGACACAATATGTATGCCTGCATGTGTACTGGTTTGCAGGCTGTGATTTCCAAGTGCAGCTTTCTAAAGTTTAGAGAGAGCAACCCCTCTCTCTTTTTCACAACTGTTTTTGCTAAAGCAACATGACAGAGGCAGAAGTGCTGGGATGGGTTGAGTGATTGTGAACTATTAGGACAGATGATCTAAATATAATTAACCAGAGTTATTATAGATATATGAAGTGTATTTTTCACTGACACTAATTATATATCTGTGTGTGTGCATATACATATATATACATGGTGCCGTGTTTGTATATTACTAGTGTTGGTCAACTATCAATTTCATATATTAGAAAAGAACAACCAAAAAAAAAAAAAAAAAAAAACACACACTCCAAAAAAGGGAAACAATTGTACCTTTTCTAGAATTTTAAATTGTGTAACTTCATAACTTCACTGACTTAGGAGATTTGCACTGATTCTCGTTGTTCTGTATCTTATTCATAACTGAAGAGAGGGTTTTGATATGCTGGGCTATCCTCCCTAGCCCTTCTTAGCAACTTCAATTTACAAAGAGAAAAAAAAAAAAGGTGTTTTTCACAAAATTCCTACCTCTTGCACATTCCAAAAAGAGAATAAAATACTGCAAAGGCAGATCACATATTTCTAAGAACATTTATTCTCACCAGGGCTGTGAATAAGCTCATAGAGCTTAGAATTTTATTACTCAGGTAAAAAGGTTATACAGCACTCAGTAACACAGGTTTTATGCACTTCCTCAAATGGTATAATTAAACTTGCTGAAATAACAGGCGCCCATGTTTTTCCCTTGCCTGGCATCTCCTTAGAGTATTTCGGCGCTATATCCACAACTTCCAAAAAAGTATTAAAAATTGCCAACTTGAGGCTAAAATAGAAACCTTGAGCTAAGCTACTTCCACCCTGTCAGAACGCACAAGGTTTCATCATCTGTAGAGGAGAGAAAAGTTCAGATTTCATCCCATGCAAATGATTTCATTTAGAGTCAGCTAGATTAAACCATGATGATATACCTGCAATATAAATGAACCTCCTTCACCTTCAAAGAACAGTTTATCTCCCTGAAAAAAGATTTGCTGGCAATCTCACCAGCAGCCTTCTTGTTTCTGACTGTGAATATTACTTCTGAATATTCTAATGGTCTCTTTTAACTTTAGGGCCACACAGTAACTGGCTAGAAAGTCATGTCCTCTCTGAGAAGGAAAGCTGATTTTACTTCATCTGTCACCTAGGAAGGCTGGTGAGACACGACTGCATCACATCATTGTCCTCTGCATTTTCAGAGAGATTCTAGATGACAATGTGTCATATAAAAAGAAAAGTAACCGGGGTGCACCATAAACTAAATGCTTAATTTTGCTGCTACGCTCTTCTGTTACACAAAGTGGATAGCATATTAAAGTCTTTAGACTTTCCTTCCTCCAGATTGGTCTCATGCAGATCTTCCAAAGAACATATATAATTAACAGCCTATAGGTGAAGTAATTGAAAAAACAAAGCAAAACACACAAAAAAAAAAAATGGGGGGAGGAGGGGGAATCTCCAAACTGTTGCAATCTCTTTGTTTGGAAATCAAATGTACCCTGTAGCATTTCTTAAGGAGAGTTTTCTTTTTCATTCTCCTCTCTTCTTTTCTCCTCTCCTCTCTTCTCCTCTTCTCCTCTTCTTTTTGTTTGTTTGTTTATTTTTTTGTTTTGAAGCATGTTTAGCTGAACTTTAAAAATTCTTCCCAGAATGCCTTAGGTTTGAAACTGGGCTGTTCTTTCTACTTTTATTTATGCTGGGAATACCTGAGATACTGCCCTTTTAAGCATATAGTACTTTTGGTCTTCTAGCTTATGAAGTCAAAAAGGTAGAAAAAAAAATCATGCCTGAAAAATTATTTTTTGAAAGATTGAGACATTTATTTCTTTCAAAATATAATTCCCCATTCCCAATAATTACTACGCAGAACTGTTAGAATATAAACTGAGAATTGAAAGACAGAATATTTTTTTTCTTCTTTTCTTCTTTTTTCTGTTCTGTCTGCTTGCTTTTCTTCCTTCCTCCCTCCCTTCTTCCCTTCCTTTTCCATTTCCTCTCACTCTTGTCCTCACTCCTTTTCTTCCTCCCTCCTTCCCTTTCTGCATTCCTTCATTCCTCCCTTTCTCCTTCTTTTCTTCCTCAATCCATCCCTCCCTCCCTTCCTCCTTTCTTTCATGCTCTTTATTTCTCTCCTTTCTCTTTCCTTTTTTTCTTTCTTTCTCTCCTTCCTTCTTTCTCTCCCACTTTCTCTTTCTCTCCTGCCTTATTCCTCTGAACTTGCTTATGCCTTTTCTGTGTTTTTTTTTTCTCTCTCACAGTATGTGTTAAAACTTTTTTGAATATATATCCTTATTTT
>NW_010576440.1:202631-227728 GCF_000705375.1 Tinamus guttatus | reverse complement strand
CCACTTGAGTAACTTTAATTGCAGAAAAACTCTGTGAAAGTCAATGCAAAATATTCTGAAAAGCTTTTCAGAATATCTTCAGAGAGCAACTCATTTATCCTCCAATTTTAACCTTTGGTTTTAAGCAGGCCCACGTGCGCACATTGGAGTAGCTGAATGAGTAAGAGAGGAAAAAAAAACAAGCAAACAAACAAAAAAGATCAATGGATACACTCCAGTCATGTTTGATTCAATTGTTTTTCCACCAGGATAAGCCACCAGGTTATTGCAGCAGCGGTAAAACACCAGAGGTATTTTAGCTACTGTCTTACTTTTTTCTTATACTTGCTTGTACTGCAAGAAAAAGAAACTTAGGAATATCCTGCAGTAACGATAGAGGTCAGGTTTGGCTAGGTCCCCCGGAAGTCTTAATCCAATATATTGCCAGATGCAAGTTTTCCAACTTGAATTTGGGGTTGAATTTACAGCAGATCATCTCAAAATCTGAACTTGGATTGGATTTCGTCTTGGACCTTAGAGCTCCCTTCACAGTTTACAATCCTTGAAACCACTAGACTAAACTGCACTCTTTATTAATACATTCCTAGCCTGCAGCCTACTCTTCTGTTTCTATAATTTATGCACAAAGTCGGTTACCATTTTAGCCTGCTTCTAGTGTGTTCATTTTCCAATCATTTCCTTAGTTGCCTTCATTACTCACACCCATTCACTATTTACCAAACATGACTTACGATTTCTACCAGTTCTTTACCTTTATTGTCACATTTTTATCACTGAATCACAGCTGAACCCAGGGGAGGAAGTTGTTATGTGCTACTGAAATAGATACCAGCTCTGCATTTTCAAAGAACAATGCTACACAAACGAAAGTTCTGCACAGCGAAGTAATAACTAATGAAAAAGAAAACCCTCATCCAGGAAAAGTCTTTACAATTCAGAAGGGATCTGAACTATTGTACATAGTTAACCTATATGGAGCACAGCATTAGCAGTATGTTTTGTTAATCAACATGCTGTGGTTGCTTTTAGGAAGAAGGAACTGTTATTGTTGCCAGCAAAGAGTTTCATTCCTTTAGGTATATTCTGAATACTGTCAGTGACCTTAAGATGCATTCGCCTGAATAAGATGTGCACATGCATAAAACATGATTTCATTTTCTTTATATTGCTTAAAGGATTTCCCAGTGGCCAGGTAAATGGGTGCACATATTCTGAAAAGCATATACTGAAAGTGACCAGTAATAACCCCTGCTTCCCTTGCCTCTGTTAACTGAGTTCTCTAATCACTTTTCATATATTAGTTAAGATTCATACATAGTCCATGAGATAAAGCAGTATTATAGCTCTGTTTTACATCATGGATCGGACACATGAGGAAAGTAACTTTTCTGGTGACAAATGTTGCACTAAAACAAGGAATTCCCTCAACTGAACACTCCATTTCCTTTCTGTTGTGACTTTAAAATAAACAACCAAACAAGACTAGAACTTTTTCTAAGTAAGTTCTGTGTTCACATCTTCTGAAAGAAGAAAAAAAATATAGCAGCCAGCTTCATAGTCCTGACTTCTTGGAAGCAACCTTTTGGAAAAGAAAGGAGAAGGAAAGAATGAGTGTGGAGCTTTGACCATGATCTGCGACACAGAAGCAGGTCACACCTACTTAGTTAAACAGGGGAAGAGAAGAAATCAGTCCACATTTTCTTTACATTTTGTAAATTCATCCTATCTGGAACAGACTTCAAGAAGCTGGAAAAGAGCTATTTACAGGAATTTGCTGCTATTCAATATTCTTTACTTTCCAAAGCAGGAAGACCAAGAAAAACACAAAGAATTTGAAACCTCTTAAAGGTTCAAAAGGTAATCAACTGTTTTAATATTTTTGGCAAATGCCAGAATCGTGTACATGTATATACATATATATATATACACATGCATACATATATACATACATATTTATATATTTAAATTCCACCTTTTTAAAAATGCTTTCCAAAACTCTGTCGAACATCCTTTAAAAGATCTGTTTGGAAAAGTGAATCCAAAAATATTCCATAACTCGGACATACTATTCATCTGTGTATGACCCTGGAAATTCCTTCTAATGCCTTAAATATATATATATATATATATATATATTTACATTTTTCCCTTGTTGCATTTGATCCATAAGAACAAGCAGTTTTAAAAACATTTTTTGTCTTTTTTTTTGTCTTTCTTTTATTTTGTTCCTGAGTTCCCTAGAACATTTTCTTAGACTTCAGCAGTTTTATTCAGGAAATACGGGATTAAGAGTTTCTGGGGTTCTCCTGTCCCCTAATTTCTATGCTTCCTTCCCTCTTCAACCCTGTCTGCAGCTAATGTATAATAAAGGTTAATTTTGAAAACCCAGCTCCATAATATTTATACAATGAAGTCAAACACTGAATGAAACACACTTGTAAAAACAACAGTGGCCTTTTCCTTGTGCAATATAGGATGTGGTCAATCATTTGGCAATTCAGTTTTGGCACATCATGAACTATTTATTTGTTAAGTCCAGTTCTTGAGACTGCAAAAGCTCTGTGAGGTTTTTCTTTTCATTTCTTTTTTCTTTATTCCTTCCCACTCCCTTCACTAGAAACTTAAATTTACAAAGCCTGATGTTTATTTCACATTGAAACATGTACTATCATATCGATAAATATTTAACGGTGCTGGAGTTCAGTGGATATAGCCTCATATGTTTCTTTTAAAAGGTATTTTATTACCTGGTGAGTGCACTGTGGTCAATTAAGCATGAAAAAAACAAACCCAATACAAAAACTTTCCACTAAAAGATGACACAGGGTTCAGTTTCAGTTTGAAGAGGGTATGAAGGAAACAAGCAACCATATATTTTTCTGAGGCTCTCAGGCTCAGCACTGCACAGACAGTTCCATTTGGGATAAACATCAAGGGCATTACATAGATGATAAAAGTTTGAGCTGAGAAACGACAAGAGCTAGAAAAGACAAAATACTATGAAGAAGCTTTCAGGAACAGCCTATAAAATTTTTGAGGAAAATTCACTTTTCCTTCCCTAAGCCATGTACCTTCTGTGATAGTTTTGCAGCAACATGCAGTTTACAGACTCAGACTATAAGAAGTTTATGCAAAGTGATTTCAAGACTTTCTGGACAAATATTTATTGAAATGAAATTTTAGATCTGAGATCTGATGTTAAATTATTTAAGCACATATGTGCAACTTATAAAAGAAGAAAATGCACTAATATTCAAGAGTAAAAATATTTTTTGTTTACTTTTTATTGCTTATTTTATTTATGCTTCAGTTTCATTAATTCTCTAAACATACTTGGAAACCTAAATTTCATCTCATCTAATTTTAAAAATTATCTTTAAAATGTCTGAGAAAAGCATAATTTCCAGCAAGGAGGTTAAACTTTTTTTTTTTCAGCTAGTTATCTATTCTTAAGTTCAGATGAAAGTCATATTAATGTGTAATGTCCTCAACCTGAAAAGTGGTTCGTATTTTTTAAGAAAGCTCGTATGGATTAGTAATCCTACACAAACTTCATAAAGACGTAAAAAAAAAAATGTAATGACTTCTAGAAATGACCTCTAGAAAAAGATCTCTAGAAAACACAAAGACAAAGAGTTGTTCATTATATCCTGTAGGCAATGTTGCCTTCTTATTTAGGGCCAACACTCAGCAGCTATTAAACTAACACTTCTACTCAACAAATTTAGTTATAAAATAAATATTTTAAGTCTAATTGAAACATTTTCGAGGATATTTTCTCTGCCTCTGTGGATATGTTAGGCAAGGACCATACAGAGTTTGCTTGAAAGGTGCTTCACAAAAGAATAAAAAAAATCATTCGGTCAAAGAACCTGATGGGAAATGTAAACTTTTGAAAAAAAAAAAAAAAAAAAAGGAAAGGAAAGGAAAAAAAGCACCAAAAAAAAAAAAAGGACCCTTAAAATCATAGTACCAAAATGAAGCTCCTGAGCTCTTTACTCTTTTATTTTATTTCTTATAGGAGGCTTCTTAACAAGATAAGCTAATGAAAATACAGGTTAAACTCAAGTTTTTTACTATCCAATCAGTAATCAGGGATAATAAATATCTCAAATTCTGCAAACATTCGCAAATAGGACAAGGCATCTCCACAAAACAAGTATGGATTGAGTTTATTGTGCTAAATACGGGGGAAAAGAAACTCGCAAGCAAGCTGTCTATCAGCCCAACATCTCTGAATTCTTGTCTTTACAGATTTTAGTTAGATACTTAGCCTAATTTGGGTATTGAAAGCGGTAGATAATTTTGGAATGTACTGAACTACAAATGAAGCTTTTTAAATTAAGATTCTGCTGGGCACTACAAATATCATCCAGAAAATGGCCTCTAAATAAATAAATTGATTTTCCTGAAACCATATTCATACATTGCCCAAATCCTCAGATCACCATCACAGACAATGATCTGGGTTTTTCCCAGCATTAGTCTAGTACAAACATGAACCTGACAACCAAATGGAGTCATTTGCAGCAATGTCTTTTTTTCCTCATTGAAAAAGAAAAGGTGATAAATATCTTACCTTTTCATTCAGCTTGTAATTCAGGGATTTTATGTCTTTTTTTTTTTTTTTAATAGAAATCTGTTTTATCTTGATATCACTACAAATAGGAACTGGTCAATCCAGCTTTATGTCACAAAGGAAATGACCTTTCTAAACAGAGATGTGAATATTTCTTTGTCTCCTTTGTACTTTCACTCCAAGAAGACAATCAGGATCCCTTGTGACTGTTAAAAGCTATAGAGAAAAAGCCCATACAATGATATTAAATGTCAGTGAAGAGCCCAAAGAGTACTGAAGAGCTGAAGCAATCTGAAGACAAAAAAAAGTTCATTTTTAATATTTTGCTATTGGAAATCAACATCTCAAGGCCAGAGAATTGTTTAGAAATTGTGCTGTGCATTTCACTGCCTATATGAAAAGTATTATTTTCATGAAAGCTGCAAATTGTAATGCAGGTGAGAAATGAGCATTTTGTTCCTAAGACATGATGGTTTTATCACAGAAACAGTACCATTTCATTTTCTATTCAAAATGAGCAATCTGACCCAAACAAGAATTTGCCTAGATGTGACATATTTTCACCTTCTTTAAATCATAACTGTTTCATTTCAAAATCAGACGAACTGATGTCAGCTCCCATTGGTTAAATGGGAGAGATGGTATATCTCACAAGAAGACCTCAGAGCCAGTGCCTCCCCTGCCCAATCTCTATGACTTTTATGGCTTTCACAGAGAGATTTATCCAGTTATTCTGGCTTTGGTTTTAGCTAAAAGTAAATGCTACCATCTTTAATGTATTTCTAAACAGAAGGAAAGTGCAAAATACTGTAAATCATTCAAGGCAACCTTTACCTACAGGATTGCTAGAGCCTTTAAATTAGAAACTTGGGTTTGTTTCAATAAGAATATGTACCGAACCTCTGAAACTTGGCAGATTAACCTGCTACAATGAAGGACGTGTCTATATATGCACATGGACAAGAATGAGAAAAAAAAAGATATTCTCTTAAGTGGCTGCCTCACACAGCAGGTAAAGTACACCTTATTTTCTTTTGAGGAAGATACTCTGTAGACCAAAGGTCAAAAGAGTAAGACTTTGAAGCTTAGAGAAAAGATTAGGTCTGATTCTGAATGCATGCAATTTTTAACATATTTGTGATTCGTGCATTAATTCTCTCATTTTACTGCTATTCTCTCATTTTCTTTGCTATAGCCATTAATTTAGCACTGTTTGCATTAAACATCTTCAGTGGTAGATCCTTTAGAATGTAATTGATAATGAAAGACAAGGAAAGAGTATCCACAGTGGTAGTGACTGGAGTTTTAGCAAGAACTAGTGGTGTTGGTATTATCTAAATTCTGTGTTTCAAGTGAAAACTAAATTGAATGGACTTTTTGCAATGTAATAAAAGCAGAGATACAAGGAGATAGAGTTGACATAAATAGAAGAGATCTAAAAATGGTATGAAGGAGAGGACTGTGCTGAGACCTAGTTTTTTTTTTTTTTTTTTTATCTCTCTGGAGAGCAGGCCACATCCATGACCTTCTTAACTCTCTAATTACATAGAAACTTTGATCTGTGGATTTATATTTTGCTTTGGACTAGATGTGTACATTGCCTTTGTCCAGCCTAGCTACCTCCTCCCATTCTCCTGCAGTCATCCTAGGTACAACATGCAGCTGCTATTTTCTTGTCTCCCTCTTGGACTCACCAGGGTGAGTAAATCATCTTTAAAGCTCTACATTGAATTCATCTCCCTAACGTCATCATAGCTGTTTGGCAAAACCAGAACGTGAACCTCTAAGCTTTTTCCACAGGTTGGCCCTTGGATGCAGCCTTATTGAGTTACCCTGGCTGATTTTTTTAAATCTTTGTTTCACTACTCTGTCATTTTCATAAACTAAAAGCTTTAGACTAAGAAGTCATACATAAATCTTAAGGAAAATTGCTGACAATAATACAGTTTACTGGGTCATATTTCTACTAGAACTCTTCCTAGAATATCCAAGTGTGGAGGCTTGTTCAAAGACAATAGTACCTTGTTAGCAGATAGTTAACCACAAGGGTGTCAGTCTTTGCAGCAGATGGGGGACAGAGCCGAGAAAGACGAGGACTGAGGAACACCTCCCCCTGCCTCGTGTGCGACGTGTCTTGCCAGAAGAAAAGAAACAAAGCCAGACAACCGCGCAGGTGGCCAGATGCTGATTGGTTGTGCGCTTTGCAACACTTGTGTTAAGAAAGTATAAAAAGAAGTCGGTTTGGAAATAAAGTTGTCTCACTCTGCACCCCAGACTGAGTCCGTTTCTTCACAAGGTGCAACAAATGGCGCCCAACGTGGGGCACGAAGACTAGCTGTCTCTCCGGTTGCACCGCCCAGCTGAACTCCCGGGAATCACGCTGAAAGGAAGCGTAAGGATCAAGCTGAAAGGAAGCTTACTTTGTGTGCACACTAAAAGCCTCTTGAAAGGAAAGAGGTAAGCGGCTGGGAACTATGGGTTCATACCTAATGAAGGAACAAAAGGACGATTTAGAAGCTTCTCCTAAAAACTTGAAACCGCAAAGAAAAAAATTAGGTGAAGAAGAGCCGCAAAAGGTTCTTGCGTGGGCTTCTAAAGACGATCCTTCGGTGAATAGTAAGAATGTTTTTAATCTGGAAAGATGGGACCAAATTGGGGTCCGACTGTGGGATAGTGCCACGCGCGGTGATAAGGCTGCTGCTAACCTGTTGCCACAATGGCGAGTTGTACTCGAAATATTGAAATCTCATAGTGGGTTGCAGTCGAACATAAATGACGGGATCGGGGCCCTTGAGCCCTTTTTGTGTCATTCAAAGGTTTATTTTTTTTGGTAAAAGGCTTCCCCTTAAAAGGTATATGAAATGTACGCGTTTTTTTTTTTTTTTTTTTTTTTATCTCTCTGGAGAGCAGGTCACATCCATGACCTTCTTAACTCTCTAATTACATAGAAACTTTGATCTGTGGATTTATATTTTGCTTTGGACTAGATGTGTACATTGCCTTTGTCCAGCCTAGCTACCTCCTCCCATTCTCCTGCAGTCATCCTAGGTACAACATGCAGCTGCTATTTTCTTGTCTCCCTCTTGGACTCACCAGGGTGAGTAAATCATCTTTAAAGCTCTACATTGAATTCATCTCCCTAACGTCATCATAGCTGTTTGGCAAAACCAGAACGTGAACCTCTAAGCTTTTTCCACAGGTTGGCCCTTGGATGCAGCCTTATTGAGTTACCCTGGCTGATTTTTTTAAATCTTTGTTTCACTACTCTGTCATTTTCATAAACTAAAAGCTTTAGACTAAGTAATACATAAATCTTAAGGAAAATTGCTGACAATAATACAGTTTACTGGGTCATATTTCTACTAGAACTCTTCCTAGAATATCCAAGCATTTAGTGGATGGAATAAAGTCCTGCAAAACACTTTTGCCTTTTACTAAAGTAGACCTGAAATAAAATGAGAGGCAGAGAGCTGAGAACACCTGGTTTAAAGTCATGTTGTAATGAATCAAAAGCTGGATTTCCCCAGCTCTTGCAGTCCAAGTCCAAATCAGAGCATATAGATGCTGTGTATAAATATGGGGGAAAAAAAAAGTACAAGAAAGAGGATGAAAAGGTGGGAGAAATAGCTAGAGGGAGCAATCTTTCCAAAGTAAAGCAGCAGTTTGGACTTGATCAGATATCACCTACAATTAGAAGAAATCTCTCACTGTCACTTTTAATAGAAAGCATCAGTCAGCTCTGGGCTGAAGAAATAGAGAGGATTTCATGTTTAGTCTCTACAACACTATTTTTCAAGGGAAATAAATATTGAAGAAGACCAGAGGCAGACCAAGAGTTACTTTTCAAAATGTTGCCAAATAAAGACACTAATTTAAAAGGTTTTGAGTGTCACTTTGAAACTGATTTCTTTTCTTCCATTGAAATTAGAAGTGGAGCTATTTTGTTTCCCCTGCAGAGAATAATTTTGATCAGACTTTGAGCAGAAGTCTTAAGTTTCTTGTACCTGTTTGTGCTCAGTGTTTGTTTCATTCACCAGCTGATGCCAAGCAGACGGGCAGTCATATCTGCTGGCAACCAATGTAGTGGTGAATAATTTCTAGCTATACGAGGTTTTTCAATGTGTTAAGTGTCAAAGCAGCTCAGCAACATAGCTAAAATAAACTGTTCACACTTCATTTCTGTGTGATCTAGCTTCATCTAGCTTTGTAGATCCTCTGTAGAGAATCTTAACTTCTGTGAATTACTTACAGGTGAAAACAAGCTTGGCTTATTTCAGTGCTAAATATCCTTGCATGCAGTACTTTAGATTTGTGGTGCATGGTAGATCTTGCATTACTAGGATCATCATGATGAGGATTACTACCAACCTATGGAATCCAAGAGCTCTCCCAGTGTCCTGTATAAGAGCACCTGGAAAGCAGAGCTATTCAGATCCCTCACTGTGTGACAGATGCTCTCACCACTACATCTTTTTTATTAGGGGAGAGTAGGAGGCAGATGAATGAAAAATACGCCCATTCCTTAAGGTAGCTGAATTAGTCTGAAATAGGCCATGTAGTTGCCTATGTCTTCCTGATCTTGCTAGAAAGTGTGTGTGGGCAGGAAGAGATGAGACTGGAATTTTTCTGCAACATGCTCTCTGGAGGCTCACAAATCTGGTCATTTAAAATTGATTTATTTGGTCTTACTGGTCTTCTACTTTGCAGTTCAAATTTGTCTTTGCTCCTTTCATATTATTCTTGACCCCTTTGTGAAACACCCAGACTAATACAGATAGTTCTCTTTAACATTTCAAGTAAGCCTTCTTTATTCATTTAACAATGTTGTTTTTTCTTTTTCTTTCTTTCTTTTTTTTTGTCTTTTTTGTTTTTTTTGGTCTTGTTTGTTTTCCTAGGAGTTTTTCTCAGAGCTCTTCCCTTTCAGCTATTGATTTATAATTTCTCCAGAGACATCAATAATGGTAGAAGAAAATACTGGATTACTTTGAAGAAGAAGAATATTTTACAATTTATCACATTCCACTGAGGCACTTTCCTAACAAATGATCAAGAATTATTGTTCTCCTGTGTGGTCAGGCAATACTACTCTCCCTTTTGTGTAGATGAAGCAGACACAGAGAATGGCATAACCATGGTCATGCAGCAAGCTGGAGAGTGCACTTTGCATAATAGCAAAGCATCCAGATGTTTGATCAGAAGCTAAACAGGAGATCACACTCTTTATATTCAAACTGCCATATCGCTGTGACAAAACATTTAGGTAGAAACTGAGCTTTAAAAAAAAATAAAGACAAAAATAAAAATTAAGACTAGAAAACAGAGCTCTGAAGAAAGCAGTAGAAAATCTTACCCTGCCATTGGCAGAGAAACAAAGGACCTGGCAGCAAATGTTCAGGCTATTTTCTGCTCATTGTGGTGTTTTTGATCTATGTTTTCTCAAAGCTGGTATGGAAAGTAATGCATTATTATTGGCCAAATGCAATGCATAAGTTACATCTACAAATTGTTTGTGTATGTGAAATATCATATTTTCAAATGTGATTTTATCTTAACAATAATGGTTTGGCCATTGCCCATTAGGATCAGCAGGGTCAGCGTTCCTGGCATGTGTCGTCACAGCAGCTGCTACCTCAGACTTCTTATTTATTCTGCCCACCCCCTGCCCATATGGACAGCAAACCAGTAAACCCTATCTTAAAGAACACAGGTTAAACAAATCAACTGAAAATTTTACAATAGCTATGACTGCTCCTTTATATTGAAATTTACTGCTTAAAATTTACTGTCTTTGCCAGACTTTCCAAGCTCCCTGTTGAGATTCTTCAGCAGGCACTTGTTTTCTCTATGTGGTCCCATCTCTGCTAAAAATACAAGACGGGATGGAAAATTGTGCTGTTAAGGGACAAAAGTCCAAGAGCAAGAAAAAAATAATTATGAAAATGTGTGAAGAAATGGAGCAAACCAGCATGACAGATGTGAAGTATTTTAAATATATGCAGCCCACTACTTTCCTGGCCAGAAGAAGACATTCTCCTGTCCTCTGACAGTGCAAGTTAATGTTTGTATTTGATTTAGGAGCAGGACTCCTTATTCGCTACAGGAAGGCACCAGATGCCAAAGGACTCCCACTCTATATATTTTACTTCTGGCTCAGAAGTGCATTTTAGTAGTCCATAAATTAATTTTATAGAAGATCTTCAAATGCAATCACTTGGGGAAGGGTAGAAAATTTTGAGCTAGATCACAGAGCTAAGATCACATAGTTCTCTCCTGTTTTACAGAACGCTGCTGCCATAGCTAGGGTCTAAAAAGTGGAAAAGATCATAGAATCATAGAATCATAGAATGTTTAAGGTTGGAAGGGACCTCTAGTCCAACCCCCCTGCACACACACGGTCACCTAGAGCACGTGGCACAGGACTGCGTCCAAGCGGGTTTGGAAGATCTCCAGAGAAGGAGACTCCACAACCTCTCTGGGCAGCCTGTTCCAGTGCTCTGTCACCCTCACCGCTAAGGAATTTGTCTGTAAGTTCCTGTGGAACTTTTGATACATATTTTGTACCAGTTTTAGTAGTACAGTTAAATTTCAGGAAAAACAATAAAGCACTACTCACTAGAAATACAAATATAAGCAGATTGAAAGAATTATCATATTCAGAGTTTGGGAGGTTGTAAATCTCTCTGTATCTGTCTTCCAGCCTTTCTCTAAGATAATAAAATTATTAGCTGAGTCCTCAACATCTGAGTTTTAATTTTAAAATTTCATAATGTTTTCTGGTTGTGTTTCTTAAATATTTTTGTTTCCTTGGAGTATTTTTTAATCAGATTTTAAATTTTGTAACTTTTAGAATATTTATTTACAAGTTTTTCTTCACCATAATTTGTCTTGGAAAGAGACCACATTCAAAATGAAAGCTTTCACCATTGTGGAATAAAACAGCTTCAGAAATGGGGAATTTTACAAAAAAAAAAAAAAAAAAAGTGACTCATTTTTCACAATGTCCATGCTTAAATCACTTAGTAAAGATTACACATGAAATTTCTGTGAGTTTTGGACTGTAGTGTAGTTTATACCGCAGTCCAAGTAGTCTATAGTATAGAAAGAGCATAATTCAGGCAACTCACTCATCCAGGCAACTCTCAGTTATAGAATCATAGAATCATAGAATGCTTAGGGTTGGAAGGGACCTCCAGAGATCATCTAGTCCAACCCCCCTGCACACGCAGGGTCACCTAGAGCCACCTAGAGCACGTGGCACAGGACTGCATCCAAGCGGATTTTGAAGATCTCCAGAGAAGGAGACTCCACAACCTCTCTGGGCAGCCTGTTCCAGTGCTCTGTATGCTTTAGGTGAAGAAGCTTTGTGTATATGTGGCATACATACCAAATATCAAATAATTTTAGGTTAACGTATTATGTAATGCTTTCTTTATAAGCTTTTGAAAATAATTTTTCATCCTGCGTTTGGACAGCTAGTAAGGCAGGATCCCAGGGCATTTTCACTCTGCCATGCAATTGCCTAAAATATTCACTATTACTTCAGACACACTGGCTGTTGAAACAGAACCACTGAATCCAAAGTAGCATTTCATTACATTGCCATCTAGTGTCAACATCTGTATATTCTTTGACTCCAGTCTTCCAAGGTATATTTTTGCACTCTGTCCATCTGACTTATGTGAAAGTTATCATTGGTCCTTGCTATCAGAGGAAAACAACTCAGATAATTGAGTAAGAACTGTGGTCTGACTCATTCCAGCTGACTTCCTTTACTAAATTACATTTTGACTACATTTCTGTGGCATGTGTGATATTGGTTCCAGTAGTCTCTCAAATCATTTCCAAGACAGTTTATAAAACAGATAACAAGCAACATAGGAAACAGGCACCAGTGGCAAGAGAAAAAATGTGGGTTTTTGTGGCTTTGGTTCTCTTCCTGCCATGATAAACTGTGTGACCTTGAATAGGTTGCTTAAATTTTTTTTTTTTTTTTTTTTTTTTTCCTGCCAAGTATCCCCTTGTGAAATTCAGCTCACATTATCTTCTGAAGGAGTTTCTGGGGTTTAATTATTGAATGTCATGGTAAGTAGTTTCAAAAAACTGCAAATGAAAGTGCCTATAGATATGCTGTCTTTAGCATTATTTGTTTACTGGTGTGATGCGTTTTCCATTTTATCGATGCTCTATAACTGCACTCCTCCCTCAGGTACTACCCAAAATAAATTTTTCCCACAGAGGAAGGGGGAGTGGAGAACATATATGTTTTCCAGTCATGAAACTTTGCCCATTGCAATGGCAGGACATTCATTTCTACATTTTCCCTGTTTCTGAGGGCTAAGTTTTTAGTTCTTTTTTCTCCTCTATCATGGACTTGGTTGGCCATGGTTGTTGAACAATTGGGCCACAATCTTTTATCTCTGTGACCTCACCTCCGCTAAAAATACAGGATTGACAAGGAGGGATGGAAAATTGTCCTGCTAAGGGACAAAAGTCTAAGAACTAGAAATAAAAATAATAAACATTTTTGGTTGATGAAGTTCTTGGACTAAAGAACTTCAAAATGATATTGATATACCCCTTTTTATAAACTATTCATTATTTATTTACTTATTGAGTATTTAAATCAGCTGGAATACTAGCAGTGCTATGTGTCATTAGTCTAATATTTGCATCTGTGACAGACTACCTGGTTTGAGCAAGAAGTCAAATTTTCTAGCTCTTTCATGGAGAGGATATTGTGAACATGAACATTAAAAAAATAAAAGATTAAAATCTCTGAGGAGATGTGAATATAATTGTCACTGTCTGCTGAAGCAGGATTTAGGAGAGAGACAGTACACCTAAATATATTACATGAAAGTGCAGAGGTTTTGCCATTGTATTGCAACTGGGGAATAGATTGCAACAAAAAGACTGTTCTTACTGTAGGTTTTTGAGCATCTGTACTACATCTTGGTAATGCAGCTCCTGAAATCAGAAGTAACTAATAGGGATATTTTAGGGAGAAAAGCTGACTCAGGAGAAAGCTTACATGCAAAACAGATTACGGGAAGGGGAAGGGGAAGGGGAAGGGAAAGGGAAAGGGAAAGGGAAAGGGGAAGGGGAAGGGGAAGGGGAAGGGAAGGGAAGGGAAGGGAAGGGAAGGGAAGGGAAGGGAAAGGAGACAGCTCTGAATTCTAGCAGCTTGTGAATGCATCCACAATACTACTTCACATATGTTTATAGGAGTCTTTAAGAGATACTGATAACATGGTAAGACATTTTTTTCTAACCTATAACTTGTTAGAACTGAACATCACGAATTGAAAGAGAGGGATTTTTCAAGCTAGGCACTGCCTGACCCAGTGGTTGCAATAGCGAGTAGCTTAATTTACCCTCTTGTACTTACAAGTACAATGTACTTTGACAAAGCACTTACTTAGACTAAGATCCCAAAAAACATACAATTTTCCTAAACTGCAAGTGGATGTTGCCTGAATTTCAGGCCATAGTGTGAAATCCAAATACCCAAGTAAGCTATTTAGAATCCCCATTTTATACTTAGGTTTAAATACCTCAAAATGACAATGTAGCAAGACCACAAATATAGTATAGTCCAGTCAAAAGCAGGAAGAAGAGAGAACGGTGTAGATGCCTGCTACTTCCCCAAAGTCTGGAGTCTCTGGAGCTCTAGAAAAGTCTTAGATAGAGAGGAACTCTTTTTTATTATTTTTTTTTTCTGGAGAGTAAATATCTGCACATGTACAATTGTGACAAAATCTAATTCCCTTTTTTTCTTTCTTCTTATTTCTGCCATATTTCTCACTCAGTCTTAAAGAAGAAAGAGGATTGCAGAGAAGCAAGATTTTCTACAACAGTAGCTTTCTTTTCCTGAGAGGTAAGTCTCATGAGTCTTGATTTCTCAAATTAACAAGTACTTTGAACAATGGATCTTGCATAAAAGCATTGTTTAAGAAAAAAAAAATCTAAACTGGCTTGGGAACCACCACCACTTTCAAGTAGAAATATCCATACATAATATGACCCTCTTCTCACTCAATACTTTAGAAGAATCTATCAAATGATGTTTCTCAAAGAGTTTGGTAGTTCTTAGAGTGTAGTATAGACATCTAGACAGCACAAACCTCTAAAAGAAGGTTTCCTATTCCTATTTCCTTAACATAAACATACTCGGTCCCTGAAAGATTTGGAAAAGGTCTATGTTTCAATGAGCTATTGCCCTTTTTTTTTTTTTCTATTCTATAGGTGATTGCTGACCCTCTCACCCACTTGCTTCTCAAGGCTTTGTAATTACAAAATTCAAACAAGCTATGGTTGACTTGGATTCATGATTGCTCTAACCTGCTCAGGAACAAGAAGATCCTTAGAAATTTTGACCCAGCTACTACCTTTTTTTCCTGAGCTTTCTTATATTTTTCCTTAAGTTGTTTATTTCCATCTCCCCACATGCATGTAGAAAATGAAATATGAATACCTGATTCTAATTTTGCTGGTTCTCTAAAACAGAGCTGCATAATTAAATGAGTCCAAATAAGATTAGATTCAATTTTTCTTATGAATAGGAAATTTAGAAGTAGTTCAGATTTAATCACAGAAAATGGCTAAATGCTTAGATCTTTGGGCTATGTAAAATAGAACAGCTATTAGGTTTCTCTTGGTTTTAGTAGAAAGGCATTTGTATAAAAAATATACATAATCTTCCCAAGGTAAAAGGACTTATTCAGTCCTTAGGGGCAAGATTTAAAGCCAACATTCACCTCTGATTCTCTGCTGGCTCTGTTCCTTTCTGGCACTAGAGCCCCTCTTGAGCATTGCTGCCAGTGTGACTACTCAGTATTGTTTGATTTGAGTCTCATTAATTTCTGGCTGGAGTTTTTGAGCAGATATCCAGAATTCCTGGAAGGCTTGGAGACCAACAGCAAGAGCAAGCATCACCTGATATATGATAATGCCAGCTCCAAACTCCCACCACAAGCAGATAGTTCCTAAGAATGCTAATGATTGTTATAAAACCCTGAAAAACAGCAATTGGTGGAAATTGCCTCTTTTTCAGTTAGAAAAGCAAAATCAGATTTTTGTAACTGAGAGAATCTCAATATGGAACCGGAAATTAAACAATCTAGATTCCTAGAGAACTTCCTAGCCTCCTTTGTTTTATTTTTTAATAAGGTGTTTGAGAATGAGATATCCTCCTGAGCACGCCACTGAATTGTAAATTCTACTATATTTTTCTGATCATAGCTTTCCTTTCCTCTCAGTCATGTCATGACCTTGAGGAATTATGATGATTTAATCATCATTTCCTTGTACAGCCTTGAAGCAGTGATACCAAAATTCCTTTTCACAAGTGACAGATGAATTCACTTACTCCATTGCCTTCTGTGAAGTAGTGCTTTACAAATAAGCTAAAGTTTATCCTTCCCAATAAGGCAGTGTTTATCTGCCCAGTGACCTTCTAGGACATCACTACAGTCTTGAAGCTCTCTGCTTAGAGAATAACAGAGGACTAAACTTGGAGCTGAGCTATAATTTGCAGTAAATATCTGCTTCTAGAATGTTTAAAGTGGACAATCTGTGATCTACCTCCAAATAAACTGCACAATTTTGGAAGATACTTAGCTATTTGGCCAGTAGCAAAATGACATATTTCCAATAAGTGTTTCTGCCATATTATGTCTTTAACTATGCTGGGAACTAGTGTAAAACTAGCTACCATGCAAATTTTAGTTCTTCTGTACTATCTCCCTGGTGATTTTTCCCCAAAATTTTCATTGCTTAGTTTAATCCATCTGCAAAATAAATTAGAGAAACACTCCTATTATGGTAAAAATGGGTGCATCTACACCACTGTGTAGTGACAAACTTAGGTTGAGCTGGAAGCCTATTTCCATTACACACATAATGAAGCATGTTTTTGGTCACTGCAGAAAGGTCTACTTGGTAGATCTAAGAGGAGTTTGCAGGTGCTATTGCACCTAGAGAATACTTAGACCTCCCTTCACACCATGGGTTCTGTGTGAAGCTTGATCATCTCCACCTACCGCTTCTTGCCTTCGGAGATATAATGTTCAACAGCAGCTCTGGCATTACCTGACCCAGAGACAAATGAGGGTAATCAGAGCTTACGTTCTTGGTGGGTTTGGATGACCTACAAGGCAGTGGATATTTATAAATCTGAATCTCAGGAGTATCCATTATTTTAGAGTCATTATATGATCCCCAAGCTCTCCTAAAAATAAACATAGGCAGTGTTCAGGCATGTGAGGCAAGAGAAAAGGAGGGTATTTATTTACATATCCATGCTGCAAAATACATTCTCTGCTATTGCCTCACATAGAAAAAATCATAATATAAGCTGTAAAACTAAGATCCAGAATAGGCTGAAATGTTCCTTGAAAATTAAAGAAGGCAGTGGCTGAGCTTGCAGAACACAGGATTTTAATCAATGGGTTTTAGGGGAAATGTCATATTTAACAAATGGAAGTTAAAAAGTGGTTTGGTGGAGCATAGCGTAAAGTTCAATTTGAATACTTGAATGGAAACAGTTTTTGCAAGGAAACGTTTCATTATAAACTCCACAACTGTAAAAAAAGGAATAAAGTTGTTCTTCAAGTGGGATTTTTGGGTGTGGAAAGAAATGTCTTTTTGGTTTATGATTTTTGCCACTCTTGGGAAAACAAAAGCATTTTGTGAGCACAGAAAGAAAGACCAAACAGCCCAGTCACTTGTTTGAAAGTGAGGATTTTTGTTTTCTTTTGACTTCTTTCAATCCTAGAGATTTGTTTTATGCTACATCTGAAAACGATTGTTGAGAAAAAAATGGAGCACTTCTTTGGCATTAGTTCTACCAATGATGCTTGAGGAAGTAGAGGGGATTTACAAGTATAACTCCCCATTAAAACTAACGAGAGCTAAGTGTATAAATTCTAAGCTCATCAAAAGGGAAGAATAGACCCCTTTGTGTGAGTTTCAGTAGAAATTTTACAGAGAGTATACACATATGCACTGACAATAATCTCAATTTAATATTGTGTATTCACCAATGTAGAGGTACTGTTTCTTTCATGTGGGCATAGGTAACATGGTAAAGAAAACATGAACACAATTGCAAATTAAGACACTCAGGGTTAGACAAGTTGAGATCAGACCCCACTGTCACAAAATGTGGCCAATTTCATTTCATGTAATTGCACTGTGCCTCAGTTTTGTACCAATAGACATAATAATGTTTCCTTTCACTCACCCTTCATTTGTCTTGACATTTTATATTGTCAACTCTTTGGGATTTGGATATGTGAAAATCAGTACATTTCCAAGCAAATGTAAAATAATCTAAATTAGCTATAATCATCTGTATCATTCGGGAATTTCAAACTGTTGAATTAAATTTGAGACTATGTTGATTGCTGTATGTACCAAGATATGTGCCTTTCTTTTTTAATCTGTATTTTGGATTTAATTTCTTCCAGAATTGCTAATTTACCTGTATAGTGTTTGTCTTGCCAACCTGAACTGGGAGCTTATCCAGGCTCTTACAGAGCCTCCAGAAGTGACATATACTTGAGGATTTTATAAAATAGTTGTCTACCTGAGATTCACAGGAAAGCAATATCACAGGGCCACAGAGTAATTTCATTTGGAAGAGACCTTGGGAGGTCTCTGTTCAATCCTTTGCTCAAAGCAATCTTGGCTAGGAGGTTAGGCCAGGCTGCACAGGGCTTATCCAGTTGGGTTTTGAAAACCTCCAAGGATGCCGACTGCACAACCCCTCTCTGAGCCATTCAGACTGACTGTCCTCATAGAGAGAAGGTTCTTACACCGAGTCTGAACCATTGTTGTTTTAGCCTGTGTCTGAACTTCTTTCTTCATCTTGTGCTGTTGTCCTCCCACCTTGCACTGCTGCGAGAAAACTGGATCTGTCTTTTTTACAATCCATCTTCTCCTCCTTAGGTCCTCCCAATCCACCACTATTTACAGCTGAACAAGCCTTGTTCCTTCAGCCTCTGGTCACAGAGCAAGTGCTCCATTTCCAGACCACCTTGGTGGATAGGTGCATGGATCAATAACAGAGGTTATTTCTTTTTGTTTTTGGTTGTCTTTGTTTCTCTTTGCTCTGAGAAAAACACACAGAAGCCAAATAGTGAAAGGTTTAATTTTTGCTCACAAATTTTACATGAAATCCAGACAGGGACTTGGACACATGTTAATTCTTGGTCTCAAAATAATGAACTTTGTTAAGTCCTGGTTTTCAGAGGTAGCTGATGTTTTTTGAATTGAAGTCGTATAGCTGATAATAGATGCCTTGTACTCTGTCACAGAGTGTTTGCTTCAGTTTTCTCTTCTACTGTTTTCTTTAATGAAAATTAAGAGTAAATCATAGTGAAAGCTGAGATTTATTCTCTGTGTATAGCAATAGTAACTTTTAAATATCTCATGTGTAATAGGACTTTCACTTCATACAGATCAAATCTGATTATATACATCACTGAGAGTTCTTTCCCAGAGGAATTTCTGTACAGCTAAGGCTGAGAATAAGAATTAGAAAAAAGAATGTTGTTTTACTCAAGGTTTGTTTAATGTCATTCAGCACAACATGAAACAAACAGTAGAGATATAAAAGTATGCACGGAACCAATGACACAGCATATGGGAAAAATGAAGCAATAAAAAAGTCTGAGAGATTGTCACAACTTCTTTTCTTTCGCATGGACTTTTAAAGTGAGCAATATTAAAATAATTAAATAATTAAAATAATCTGTTACAGAGAAAGAATACATGCACAAGTAGGACAGTAAAACAAGATTTTCAGCAAATGACTGGATAGAGTTCTACAGAAAAATTGACAAAATAATATTTCCTCAACTATGTGCATTAGCCCTCAGGGTGTTGGTTGTACAATGAGCAAAACCTAACCTCAGGGAGCAAAACTATATTGTACACATATGTAATGCACTAAAAGCAAAACAGCAGAGCAACAGTTCTAATATAGGCTGCAGGGCAACATCCTACAATGAGAATGGAATTGCTTTGAGTCTGAAATTTCAGGGAAATCAAATAACTTACTATCATGCGGCTGTGAAAATCTCATCATTTTCATTGTTTTCCAGTCTATCCCTTGCAAATATTTTAAGTTTGTCCTGGAGTAGCCAGAAGCCATTTAGGTTCTAGAGACAGATAGAAAACTGACAGTTCAGCACATTCCTCTTATAATGTAAAGCAGACAAGAATATGGTGCCATTGCTATGCATTCTTTGCATTTCCCCTCTTCTTTCTGCATCCTTCTGTTTTATGTATTATATGCTTTTATCTGAATGGGAATTTATTCACCATGAAAGTGAGCTATGGGGAAGTAACAGAGGTAACAGAAGGAAACCAAAGTTTCTGTCAGTTCTACCTGAAAGAAAATCAACTTTTACACAATACTAATATTTGGTGAATCCTCTTTTGAATGTAGATAATACTCAGGTGACTGGACTTTCAAAATGGTTGTTCAAGTGACAATGTGAGATTTCCTGTTAGAGCAATTATTTTGAAATTCCGTGATTACACAGTATTTTAAATATGTAGAAGGAAAATGGAATTTCTTTTGAAGAATGCCATTTCAAATTGCTGGTATTTACTATTTACATTGTGACCACTTTCTGTCAAATCTAAGTATGATGGGTTGCACACTAAAAGGGTGATAACCTAAATACAACATGAAAGACAAAGACAAATACTGAAAGACTGCACAGTAACACAGCAAATAGTCTGTTTCCTCTCAAGTGCTAGTTTGTTGAATCCGATTCTCTTCCTAAACTAGTTTCACATGGGTGTGTTTCACATAAGTCATGAGTGAGTCACACCTACCAACTTTAGTGCAACACACAAGAAAGATCAGAATCAAGTATCTTAATTGCTTTTTGCACATTTTAAGCTGCAAACTGGTGGATTCTTCTGTTCTTTAGTTCGTCTTGTTTTCTGAAAATCACTTCATACCAAACATGAAGCATAATAACTCAAAAAAAAAAAAAGGAATACTTCTCTGACATGCTGATTTCTGACATTCTGCAAAACAGAACTCCAAAGATCCCATTTTATTTTTATTGGCCCGCATTACTAATAGACTGCTAGTGGGTTGCTGAGTGCCTAGGTTTTCAGAAATACGAGTTCATTCTTTGAAACCTATCTGGAATATGATCACTTGACTCAAACATTATAGCCTACGGCTTATAATGTAAATGGACTAAGTTCAACATATTTAGGTAACATATGTAGGTCAGCAGACAGAGTTCCCATTGAAATCAATACTAGAAAAAAAAATGCTCCAATTGATATATCCTGTCTGTCTGCATTTGATTTGCTGATGTATGATTACACTGAACTGTTAGCCTCGTTTACTTGTATTGACTGCTACTGTGAAATGCTTACTAATTGTGCATTAGATTTTTAAAGAGAACTAATTGCATACTTTACAATAATTTTGAGCTCCATGCATGGTGTAGCTGTAAAATATGTTCTGCAGAGTTAGAACTTTATGCTGTGCATGTTTTTTTTTTTTTTTTTAAATTAGTGGCCAAGTCATTAACTCTGAGAAATATGAGTTCTTAATAGGAGCTACGTGGTTGGAGAAAAAAGAGAATATAGCCCAATTTTTAGGAATTAAAAATTCCTAAATATTTCCTAAATTCCCTAAATCCTTTGCTGGTGGGATCTCACCACAGGCAAAAGCAAAAGGTTTTTTTTAGAAGTGTGAGATCCAGGTCAGACCTGAATGCTGTAAAGTCCAAGGGATCTCTCTCTCTCTCGGAAGAAGGGTTACCGCTACATCTAACCCCACAGTAACTAAACGACGCTTATGTGCCTAAGTCTTAGAGTCAGACCCTTTAGCTACCTAAATAAGAACTCATTCTCCATTCCAGTTTTCTTCTGAAAAGTTAGAAATATCCATTCTGAGGGGATTCTGAAAGGTAAATAGCTTGCCAGTTCCCTGGGAGTCTGTAGAATAATCACATAGTAGTCAAATAGTGTCATCATTAGTCCTGGGTTTAGTGGTCATAGCTGAGAATCAGTGGTTTGTCTCATATTCAGTGAGAGAAATATCAGATGGGTCTATTCACGAGATTACAGGACGTAGGTGTCACTTTTGCTGCCATACAGAGCACATTCGGAGTCATGAATTATCTGGTTAACATGGAGTAGTGCCTGCCCCAAGAATTAAACCAAACAAGGAAATGGGGATTGTACAGGATTTGTTTTTGTGTTGTGTATGTACTTTTACTGTAAATGATATGTAACTTCATTTAGTTCATCTTTTAGATATCCAAATCACTCTTGATGTTATCTACTTCAGTTTGATTGAAAGCATTATTTACAAATAGGAAAAACAAATAGGTTTGATTTTTGTGCCCACGATGTTTGTTCTTTCTCTGTCTTGCAAAGTTTCTCCAAAAATAAGAACTTTTTTTTTACTTCTATCCTGTTTAAGTTTGATCTTTTTTTTTCAAGTGACATCCCACTAAATACATCAGTAGACTTTTGAGAGGTATAAGTGAAAATAGAAAGACACTGCAAAAAAAGCCAATAATATGACTGGGAAATTAACCGGTCAATTTCAAATCTGGAAAAAAAAAAGTTTGAGATTTAGCTTGTTCTTATTTTGCTCAAATCACTTTGCTAATCTCTACAAAAGTATAAATCATTTGTGTTTAAATACCTAGAGTTTTGTATGCCTTATTAATATGTTCTATCTGGAGACTATTAAATCATTTCGCAATAATATTGTCCTGGATTACTTTGTGAGCAATGTGCGTTTACAAAAGGCTGATGGTCAAGACTATCTGAAATGTGTCACAGAAACAAGATCTAATTGAGGCAAATACTGGAGAAACATGTTAGATCTGCCAGCTTTCCCATTATAACACTAGGTAAAAATTTTCCCTTGGGCACTACTTGTCATAAGAGTTCTCAGGTCTGAGGGAAAGTAAAAAGTGCTCAAAATTTTTTGAGTCACAAAAACATACACTAACTAAGACACCTTTTTGTTTGTTTGTTTCTGTGAATTGGGGAATAAAGAGCTTGATTTATTTTTAAAATGACTCTTTTCTTTTGTTTTGTTTTGTAGCAAATAGTCCAAAACAAATGAATTTCTGTTCTTGCTGAGGCCTCTGAGATAAGAAGTTAGATCAGACGTGATGACAGATAGTCTGGTATTTTAGTTCAGATTTATTAAATGTTTGAGGGTATATTCTATCTATGTGAATGTATAGATAATCTTTCTAATGTGTTTTATATTGTTATCCAGGACTTCTGGTTTTGGGAGCAGAAAGAAGGATGATGTAGCAGTCATAAGGTCACTATTCTAGTCTAAGGTCAGATATAGCTGAGTCACTGACCTCTCTGTGCTCTGCAGATGCAGATGGAATCAATGGGTTGGTTTGGTCCTCTGCTCAGGTCTTCAGGTGGAAAGTGGGCATGTCCTCTCTTGCCTCCAAAGTGTGCCAAATACTGCAATGAGTGGAAAATAATCATCATGGTCTGAACAGCACCCCTTAAACAACCTTTAATTGCTTCTTGGACTAAAATGCTGTAGCAATGACTAACAACATAGTTAATTATTGAGAAAGCAGAGAGAGCAATATATTGCCACAAGGTGAAGTATTAACCAGAAACCCAAAATCATTTTCATGGTTTTGAAGCAGGTAGATATTTTTTTCTGCCAGATTTCCAGACAGGAAAGGAAAAGGAAAGGAGGAAGGAGTGACCAGGTAACCAACTTCTCTATATTCAATTAGGAGGCATATGGATTGCAAGCAGTAAACTTTTTCCTTGGGGAACAAAGGAAAAAAAAAAAAAGAAAGAAAGAAAGAAAAAAAACTTGAAAGCTTGGCTGTTTTTTGCACTAATGTGGAACTTTGAACATTTGGCTACAAGCTGTTTCTGGGAAAAGAACTGCTGAAAGAAAGCTTTCTCATATGGTATTTCTCTGACATGGGTAGGAGTAGAAATGCTGTAAGTTTTATGAGAAAGATTATTCTGTGGTGATTCATGCCCCGAATGTGAAGGGCTACTTATTGAAGAGAACCTTTTAGGTACTTATCCCTATGAAAAGCTGGGAGTTGGATTCTCAGCCACACTTGCTTCTATCCTCCATCCTCTTGGATAAAGGTGTGTGGCCGTTGTCAAAGTGGGAAGAGCTCTAGCAATCCTCGCCACCTCCCTCAACAGGATGTTGTGAATATGAGCAGCTCTAAGTCTTCTCTAATTTTGTTCACAGACAAATCAGCTCTTTAAAATATGGGAGCCTACTTAGGCTGCAAATGAAGATCTGTTACCTGAATCTGCATTATATACAGTTATCACTATCCAAATGATATCCACCAGGTATAGCAGACATTTAAAGGGAATTAATAACACTATTAAATGAATTACTAGGACCTCCTTTGAAATATTTTGGTCTACTCTTTATAAACATATTTTTGATCCCCTGTGCTCAGAGAAACTTAGTTTGGAAATATCAAGAGAAAAGTCAGCAAAAATTACAAAAGCAGAAAAAAAGAACCTAGGAAAGGCTATAGAAGAGAAAATTTATGTTTACGACTAGAAGTGGAGAGCATCAGAAAAACACCAGTGATTTATAAAATCTATTCAAGTACAAGAAGAATAGAATATAAAATATCCATGTTTGTTTGCCGGAGAAATCAGAAGAACAGTATGAGAGTGTTTTGTCTGTGCAAGTCATTGCTTAGAAATGGGAGCAAGAACGCCAAGTACTGTTAGTTAGAATTCGAAGACTTTACAGTGGTTTCTGAAACAACAGCAAAAAGACTTCTAAGTCCATGGATATTTGGTGATAAAAACATACTAGAAATTAAAAGAATGCCATGAACTCTCATCATTTTTTTCACGTACTAATAGTAAGTGAGAACTGTTCTTCACTGCACATGATAATTAGCACCAGAGCTCATAGCAAAAGTGAATTGGCAAAAAATATGGCAAAACTCTCATTCAGTAAGGGTCATATGAGGACAATATGCTTGCAGTAAGCCTTGAAATGCAAGAGTCAGCAGCTTTGGCCTGCTAGAAGCAAAGAAGTGAATTGCAAAGGCACTGGTAAAGAATGGGTGGCCAGTGGCCCTTTCCTCTCTTGGCTGTGCTACACCGGCTCCAGCAGCTCTGATGGCCTCCACCACAACTGTCTGAAGTTAGCAGCTCTTACATCAAAGAAAATCCCCTAAAATCCAGTCTGTTGGCAGTCAGCTCAGACCACATGCTCTATGAACACACATTTCGTACCATTCTTGCTTTCCAGAGCAGTTACAAGCCACTGTTCTAAATAGCATTCAGTGCAGCAAAATAATCTTGATCAGGGATATCTGCCACAGACAGTTGCAGCTGAGGGTGCTTGTAAATATCCAAACTCATTTACCTGTAGAAAAATATTTATTTACTTAATACTAAATATGTTCAGAATAAAATATTGCTTTCATTTTTTTTCTTATTTTGCTTTTCTTCACCAATTTCTGCTTGCAAAGGAAAA
>NW_010576440.1:168000-188254 GCF_000705375.1 Tinamus guttatus | reverse complement strand
GCAGAAAAGACATTTAGCAAACAAGGAATTAAGTTTCCCAAATAAAGTGCATGTACAGTAATTTAATCATCTTCCTGTATATCATTATTTTGTCTAACGGTAACCATCAGTGCTAAAGGAACAGACCAGAGTTGAACCAAATCATTAGAAGCTTTACCACTTCAGCATTCAGGAGTGCTATATAGGCCAGGTGAGCAACAAGAGAGCATATTTATTATGCACATCAATATAAGATGCTATAATAATAGGAATCACTTTGGATATCATTACTTCACTTTGGATATTGTTTTTTTTCTCTATACAGATATTTCCAAAACATTATTTTAGGAATAGTGCAGGAGATACATATATTAGCTCCAACTGTCAGATAAATTGAATTACTGACTTAATCCAATAGAAGAGAAGTTATAAGCAATGCATGCTCTCTTTTCAAAACAGGATCTTTTCACTCCATACATATTGCTGTGAAACATGTCAGATTAAATACCCAAGAGCAAGAATGTCACTTGTTTTAAAATATCTCACAAGAGAATAAAGAATAAGTAGCATTTTTCTACCTTGCAGTCCAGTAGGTTCCAGGATGATTGAAAAAATAATCCTGGAGGTGTTCTTACCCAGTTTCACAAGGCTTAGAGGAGGAGACAGGGTATACAGGAGAAGTGTGTTGTTCTAACCACAGCACTCCAGCCACACTCTGTCTCTCATTTTGGGTCACAAGTTCTGCACAGACACCCACCTTCCCCTGCCCTCTTCCTGAAAAATAAAAAAGTCAGAAAAGTTTTTTGTTTGTTTTTGTTTTTGTGGAGGTGCATGAAAAAATACAGTATTTTGGGGAAAAGTATCGACCTCAAGGTACCAATATTTTCCAATGGAAAATATCTAAAACTTGCCAACCAGCTCCTACTCAAAATTTAATTGTATTCTCTGAGGACATGTTTGCTCTTCAGTCATAGCTGTATTCTAGCTCTGGGTTGTGTGGAAGTGACTAATTTAGCCTCAAATGTGCTCTAAATTAGCTGCTTTTCATTAAGAAACCCAACATGCAAAGTGCAGAGCTGCAGCGGGATTGTCGGCTTTCCAAGGTATACGGTCTGAAGCTTTGGCCTGGACCCAGGCCAGTGACCAAGGTCAGAGAATGAGCTAGACTGAAATCTTAAACACCCTCTTAAAGTTCCACAGTTTGGCTCAGCATCACTTCAATTTTCAGTACTGAAATATGTCTATATCCCATGGTTTGTGGAGAAAATATTAGGAGTATTAATTACCTTTGGGTTTTGATATGGGATTTTATTTTGCCGTTTGATAGATTTTTGTGGAGTTGTGAGGTAGGGGCTTATGAGACCCCTAAATCTGCATAAATTCATACCTCTCTGAAGAAGCAGCTAGATCTTTGGAAATCATCTATATTCTGGGTTATCTGACTTTGTTAGGAAAGGGAATAAGTGAGAAATGCTTTAGAGAAAGACTTGGCAAGAGCTAGGAGACCTGGCCATTTCCATTTGTTCCTCTCTCCAGAGGAATGAAAAGGACATTTCTATCAGTTATTTATATGGGTCCCAGATTTTAAAATGACCATCTTGTGTGCACTTAGGTCATGTATAGCTCATAACTGCCTGCAAATATCACATTCAGGCCAAAGGAACTGCTATTCCATCAAATCACGAGCCATATTTATGGGACACTTTCTGAAAAACTTGATTCTTCCACTATTGTTGAAACTGGTCATGCTGCCAATGCCAGTACATATGATGTAGTCCCATTACCTAGGAATAAGAAGTGTCCAATTCTTTTCTGTGTCAGTTCCACTGTGAAAGACCTGAACCAATATTTTTGTTGAGTTTGGTTCTTTTTCATGTTGTTTTTCAAGGCCATGACATTTTTTGGCTAATTTAAATTAGCCATCAATATTTTTGGTCAGAAAAAAACAAGTTTATAGTTCTTTAATGAACTCGCTAGAACTGCTAGCTTCAGCTACTTTAACTATTTTACTATTTGACTGCCAAAAAAGCAATCCAAAACTAACTGTGTGATTTATGAAGACAGCCTTGCTCTCTGTTTCTTTTTTTTTCTCAGGCCCACCCTCCACTGTCTGAACAACAAGAATCTCTACAGCAGTGAAACATTAGGTATTATTTACTTACTCTACCATTTTTTATGAAACACATTTATTCTAAAATCACATCAAGGAAAGGATTTCTGAACTCAATTTGCAGAAATAATAGATTCATTTAATTTGTGTTAAAGTTGACTGATTCATATACCAGAAATACTATCCAGCTATGGCAGCCTGGAGTGACTATCATTTAATAGGAGCCATAAAGACTGGGCGCAAATACTTTTTTTTTTCTTTTTAAAGAAGAGAACACATTTTCCTTGATTTATTAATGTATAATCCTCTTTCACATGGCAAGAAGTGAAACCATTAGCATAACAGATCACTCCAGTTAATAAAAGTTGTCTTTAATGCATTTCTCTCTAGTGTGCATCTAGGCATACAATTAAAAACCACAGAAGTACCCCGATGATGGAACAATTCCTTTCTGACACTAAAAGTGACCTCACAATCAGTTGACAGGGAAGTCACAGTAAAATCATTTTTAAAGGGACCCTGTAGAAGCTGTGACATAAATATTAATTTGTCATAGTGCACCCAAGTGAACAATCATTCACTTTTGAGGACTGTGTCTTGTGTTCTGGGCATGACAGATATCTTGTTGTATTTTAAAGTATCCTGTGCTTTCAATTTAATTATTGTGAAATTGCCAGTCATTCCTCTTATTTTTTGTTTATTGATATTGTTCTGTTATGTCAACACCTACTATTGTACATTTTATCAGCTATGGATAGAAATTGATTAAATTTCTATAAATATCCTGAGTAACATGCTGAAAGGAGTCAGAAATGCCTGAAGAGGATGCAACCACTCAAACAAGGCTTATTCTTAAAACAGACAACCTTTCAAGTCTATGGTTCACTGTGGCATTGTCCAACAGTTATGTTCCAGCCTGCTCACGACTTAGGAAGATCACAATAGATCTGTTCATGTCAGCAGAGTTTTATTGATTTACATTGTCTGAAAATTTGTTTCAGAACTGTCTTATCAAAATTACACTTAATGGCAATTTCTTTCTTCTTCCAATTCCCTAGGATATAATTATCACTTACAATTAGAACTATTTCAGCTTGGTGCTTTAAAGTAAAATGTTGCAGACTAAAACATTTTAAATTTACAATGAGATGGAACACACTTCTGCAGAAAAAAATAGACAAAATATTTTCCTAATATACCTGTCCTTGACTCTGCTAGAGAATCCCTCCTGGGCAAATGATTTAATCTTTCTTTGCCTCAGCTTTCTACCTGAAAAATGATAATAACAATATTTTCCAACTGCCTTCTATCAATCTTGTCTGATTAAAATATAAGCTCTACAGTGCAGCAACAGTAATTACATTTTCCTCCATAACCATTTCCCAAATTCAGCCAAAGGTCTTATAGGAATAAGCCAGACAGAAAATTTTGGGCCAAATGTGTAACTTTTCCTTATTTTCAAATCTTTGACGGAATAAGTAATGGAATAAGGATTCAGATCATTTTTTGAATTCTTTTCTTTTCTGAAGATAACTAATGAAAAATTACAGTTGGAGGCTGTGAAGTATTTATGAGATTCACATGAGAGGAGAATAGGGAGCAAGAACTATATGATGGTCTCCAGACTCATCTGTGTAGGACAGTAAGATACAGGTATCTGCCTGTTCATTTTACAGATAAGTTAAATTCACTTTTCTCAGACATGGAACAGAGAAGCGATAAATATGCATCTGCTCTTTATGCAAAGACAGAAACAGGGCAGAATATGGGAATGATATGTTAGCTTGCACATTAATCTGTCATGTTAATGGATCTATTGCTTGCCCTATGAGAGAAGGCCATGCTTTAATACACTATCTTGAGCAAATTTTCTTCCCTTAACTCTTCATGATGTAATATTTGATTGTACCATTTCAAGTAATCTTTGTAGTTACTGTTTACAAAAGTTGTTTTTTTTGTTTCTTGTATACTACTACTCTGTCCATTTGATCTGTTGGGATATATCAGTCAACCTCTGAGATAAAATAATGCTGTTTTCATAAAATCTGGAATGCTTTAATGTGATTTTTGAGGCCTTTTTTCCTACTAGCTATGTTTCCTTGCAGTTATTTCCTCTCGAGGTTAATTCAGGTATAAGATCAATAGAGTTTTAGTGACAGAACAGATTTGTTTGGGACATTTCTCAGTCCTTAAAATTATGCCTGTGCATAGGTGAATTTATTCTGTTTTCAGTAATTGCCCCTCTTCTTCAAAAAAGAATACTTAAGGTGAAAGAAAAAGAAATAGGCAAAAAGACAGTTACGTACTAGTGGCCCTATGTAGATTACACAAATGCACACACAGAGACACAAACACACTTACGCACACAGATCTTAAACAAAGGTTACTGCGATCAATGATAGTCTTGACATCCACAGAGTCTGGACCAAAATTCTCCAGTTTTATGATTGCCAAGCTTCCCTGGACTTTCATTCTCCAATACACCACCACATGTAAAAAAGTGGGGTCAAGGCCTGGGACATTAAAGAGATGGCTTTAGGACAGTTTCTGACTTCATAGAACTAGTTGCATTCTTAAAGCCATAGAAGCAAGTGAAACTCAGTCCCTAGACTAATAATTATGCTCAGAAATCATCACAGTTCTCTCCCCAGACAGTTATTGTGCATATATAACATGTGGGACAGTGGCTGTATATTTTTACATGGATTTAGTACTTGCATTTTGCATTAAATTTAATCTGTAACTACAGACAGGTAGAATTTTTAAGCACCTTTCGGCAGTGATTTTCAAAATCAGGTGTTTTGCTTCGTTTTCTTATAAATATATGCTCAAAAGACAATATCTGTAACATTCATGAAGAACACATAGTAAAAATTATTACATTGAAAGACTAAAACATGTCTGAGCCATGATCAAGAAAAATGTAATTTAAAATAGAACAAAAAATTGAGAATAACTATGAACATGCTGAGATGAAGATGCCATTTACATATCCTAATGGCAGACCAATATCCTAATGACTATTGACTTTTATGTCAGCCAGACCTAAAGACTATGCGTTAAAAATGTACCCTGACAACAATTCTTTTGAATCACTACAACATGTACCGTTAATAACATTTGTCTTATTTTGGCTATTTTTAGTAGCTCTTGCATGAAGTTTTTATACTGTAGGAAAGGTTTTGATTTGCATTCAAGTTTGTGAGCCAAGATTATATAGATTGACTCAGTATAATTCAGTTCATGGGAACATTCCCTCATGTACCACTGAAGTGCATCTCTGGAGTCAAATTTGTCAGCTATTCTAATGGCAGGCAACAAAGCTGCACAAGTTAGAACAAGAAGTGAACAGAAATGGCATGGGTGTGGTCCAAGAATTTACTCTGGAAAAAAAAAATTGTAATCGTCAGTTGAAAAAGATTCCAAAATGAAAAATTTATTAGAAGTAATCTAGTTGGAATAAAAAAATATGTTGTCATCTAGGTCCACTACTAAAGAAGAAGAAGAAAAAAACAAAAAAAGAAAAGAAAAAAGCTTTAAGACGATTATTTTAAACTGTAGATTTAAACCACTACTGATAAATGAAAACTCTCCTCTACCTCCCCTCCCTTCGATTTTCAGGCTGGTAGTAGCCCTGAAGCAAATTATTGAAGCAAACCCTTACTTTTTTTGCCAAAAGTTGAAAATAGCATACAAAATCCTGAAATGACGCAGATGTCGGTTAGAGGAATGGTTCCTTTCAAGTGAGCAGCATTAACACCATACTGCAAAATTTAGCCTTCTTATCCTTCCATAGAATATTGTTGTCCCGCTATAATGAAAAGCAGCCATAGAATCATGTTGAAAGTTGGCACATGGAGGAGAGTTTATAAGCCCAATATTAAGTTGTGGATATATCTAAATTTGTTAAAGGTTGACAAAGCATTGATGTTGTATTCCAAGGCAATACATCACAGCACCATAAATGAATTGTTATATTTGAAGTGAATAATTAGATCCCTGAAAGCCTTCTCTCTCATAATGAATTAATCGAAATATGAAATGTCCCAGGGGTAGACTCTTAAAGAATATCCATTGATAAAGAAGCATATAGAGATTTGTTTAAGGGGGAAAAAAAATGTGATTTTTTTTTAACCTGAGAGGCTAAGCCAAAATCTCAAATTGAGGACTATGTGGAGATGAAATGCAGTGAAATAGGCCAACAAAAACATAATTACAACAACTGGCCTAGAAAAAAAAATAACAGTATTTACTGAGAACAGCATGGGTAGGGCAGGCCAAGAAGAACTCAAACTTCATTTTCACATTCTCCTTAAGTGTGGGAATTAGAATGAAGATTTCCTCACATGGAGTCTCATTTCAACTAGCCAGAGATATGGAGACATATCCTAAGAGTAATGAACCACATAGTATTTGAAATTTCACAGGTTTGGCATTAAAAAACAAAAACAAATAGCAAAAAAAAAGAAAAAAAAAAACAAACAAAGGAACATAACCGAGTGCCTTCTCAGAATCAAAGTTTGCGCTTCAGAAATTAAAATAGCAATAGGGTAAACATTAGAGCACAACACTAAGAGGTGACAGTGGTGTTGAAAAGGATGTATAAAATAATGAAAATGATAGATCGGTCCATTTAGTTTTTTCCACTTTCTATGTCTTACACAGCAAGATACTAAAGTGAACCATGAAAATACTTGAAAAAAGTAGATTTCATAATACAGTAAACTTTACCCATTTAAACCAGAGGCTATTATACTTGAAACTGCATATAATGAACTCTAGTGGTGTTTTTTCTGTGCTATGAACAAATACAATAACAAAATACATTACAAAAATATAAAAAATTGGAATCACACTTCTGAAAGCCTCTGGGGAAGCTCGGGAATGTTCACCTTCTGGCATTCCACAACACAGAAAAATCTCAAATAAGCATAAAGTCTTCTGGACTGAAATTAATGCTCAGTATTTTGAATCTGCTGTGTCTAAAGTATTGTTTAGAAACAGTGGAATCTCCTTTATTTTTTGCCATTTCAAAAAATAAAATTCACAAGTCTTCCTGAGGTGCCTATAGACCAAGCAGCTATACTTTTCTATATATCATGGAAACTAAATGTCCTGGCATCTTTGGCTGGAATTCACAGGAATATTTTGTCATTCCCAGAGATGCTGGCTCCAGACTAGTTAGGCGCACAACACTGGATGCCAAGGAGTGAGCGAGCTGGTAGGAAACAGGCAGTTTTCTGCTAAGGAGCTAGTGGAATTGTTAAACTCTCGAATGCCATTTCAGTTTCATCTGGCAAAAGAGATTTCTAAACTAGCCGAGTTGTTAGGATTTTGAGTTCAGTTTCTAAATTCTGTTTTAGCTTTTAAGAGATATTCAGGAAAATTCAATCTCCAGAATGCCTATGGTATATCTGCACTGAAAACTGTCATAAAACTACCAGCTCAGGTACCAAAAACTGTTTCCTTGCACTATTACCATACCCTATACCAGGTTCTACAATTCTACTGTTCAGTGAATTATCTTTATTCCTGAATTTTTCATTAGCTTGATCATCTACATTTTAATGACATTCTTGAATACCTCTGAAAAATAAAATGGTTATAGGCTCCTTTTTAGGTATCTGTTACACCTTGTCCACCCTCTCTGCTTTGCTTCAGCTGGGCAATTTCTAAACTGAATCTGGTCTTCAAATGAATGTGAAGAAATCCTGATATTACAGTTATTTAATGTAAAGTTATATAAAAATGCGCTCTATCAGGCTGAGATCCTTGTACCATTATAAGCATATTTTTAAATTATCAGAAAGTGATGTGGTCTGAATAGAAGTACTATATTGAAGGTGTCATATGATAATCAAACACCATGGCTCAAACCCAGCTTGGATATAATTCCTTTTACTTGAGTGGCATTATGTTGGGAGTTAACTTTACACAGTACACTCTCACTGCATAGAGAAGTTAAATCTATAGAGAATGTGTTGCTAGAAGCTGAGCAGATGTGAAAAAAATCGCAAGTTGAAAAGCGATTTACAGTTCCAAAAGTAAAGTTTTGTATGTTCACTGACATATCTCAGACTTCCACAGCTGGAGTGATCTGTGAGAGGGTATTTTTTTTTCTGTCTTATGCTGCCATTCTGAAGGATTTTCTGTGAATATTTTCTCCCTTTTAGTGTTGCTGTTGTTACTAGGCTTGTTGCTATTGTTACTACGCTTGTTGCATTATCCAAGCACATGAAGCTTCCCCTTTTCTCCACACTGCCCAAACTCACAATAAAAGATAATACATATACGAGCGACTTTATAAACTAGACAAGTTAGGCAAAGGATGGAAGAGAAAAAAAAAAAAAGAAAAAAAAAAAAAAAAAGAGGTGGCTTACATGAAGTTATCTAATAGAATTCAACTTTTCTGCATTTTAGGCCAGAGTTACCTCTTACCTCCCACCAAATCATTTTGTTAACAAGACATGGTATTTAATTTAATTTAATTAACCACCTCTCTTCATGGTAATTAATGCTAGATAGCATCAGCCGAAATCTGAAAGAAGTCCATTCAACATTTGAGAAAGATTGCCAACAACAAGCCTAAATTCAGCTAGGACTCCCCTTATTCTGGAATCTAGTGCAAAATGTGTTAAAATGGTTTCCTAGCAATTCCTTTACTATATGGGAAACTTAGGAGAAGTATGACAGCTTGTGGCTTGTAAGACAGTGTCAGGCTTTCAGGAGGGCACCAGACCTGGAAATGGGTAAAGAACCAGAAAATCTAACATGTCACTACCTTAATTTTAATATTATGAATGGGAAGACGAGAGAGGGATAGGGATTGAGCGGAAAGCAAAGGAAGCAAGATAAATACAGATAAATAAATAAATAAATAAATAAATATTTCCATATTTATCCAGTGCTTTTCCAGGCAGGACTACTATAAAAATGTTGTTATTTAATTTTTGTGTAAATGATTTATCAGATCAAAATATTTGAGTAATTTTATTCAAGGATATGTTCTGCTTAAGTTATAGTGAAGAGGCAGAAACAGTATTCTAGAAACTTAAGTGACGCATGATAGGTAATAATGAGACAATAAGAAACAATAACTAGTTTTATTAAAGATATTTTGTTATACTTACTAGGAATTTTAGCAGGAGTAGATGACAGTTTTGTGTTTTTATTAGGTGATTTCTGAATTCCTAGACACCTACATTCTTTTGAAAGAAGAACAAAGTTCATTTAAGATAATGGATTTATATCTGATCTTCCCAGCAAGGAAATAAAATTTGAAAATGTGACCTACTACTTCAGAAGGTACCAATAGTCAAATAAAAAGAATAGTTTAAAGAGGGTCTCTCTCTTTTTACTTAAAATATCACCATATTTATGAATATTTAATGTCTCAGCTTCTGATTTCTTTAGGCTTTACGTTATTTTTTGAGAAATTAGTAACAGCTAGGAAACTCGCTAGACAAGCTGGAAAACACAGATGAACTTATAAAGAACAAGGAAACATGCATTGGATCATCAAACACAGTAATGCCTTTTCTGTATAATAGGCACTTAGGGAAAAGTATAGGAACAGTGTAAGCATACTGTATGTAATAAACCCCACCATGTGATCTCCAAGATTCTGGCAATGAGATAAAAGAACAAAGGGCTTTTTTCCAGAGAAAGCCTTTGGAACATACTGATTTGAACAGTTTTTGGTGAAGCACCTGGGTTAGTAGAACAGTTTTTCAAAATCGAAAGACATCATTGTGACTTCTGGAGCATTATATGAGGACAGATTATTTTATCTCCTAAAGCAGAATTAAACTACGACTGGCTGAACCATACATTGGTAACTCCAACGTACTGTTCATGCAAGTACCCAGTTCCTCCACAAAAGCCTGAAAGCAGGATTTTTCCCTATAGCCTCAAAAGTGTCCTCTGCAGGGACTGTCTGTTGCAAGGGGAATTTGATCCCAGTGCTGTAGTTAATCCTTGACCTTCCATCTACATCTGCCAACAAGAGTGACACTTAGTGTCAATTAGAATGATGTGTGTTGTGACTTGGATACAGCTCCACTGGGACCTGGATTGCAATCAGCAACACATTACACAGAGGGCTTTGAACAGATCAGATCAGATAGTAGTGAAACTTTAGCCATCAAACATGACTTACCCAAATTTGAACTAGTTACCGATAAGAGTAGCAACGTATCACCACTTTGGTAATTCTACCACCAATTTGTTGATCCATTCAAGATCTGATGGAGGTCATACATCTTCAAAAGCATGCGTCAGGGCACTTTAAATTGCTTCTGAAGTGTAGATAGTTTTTTCATGCCATTGTAATCAGTGCATGTTTTGTTTACGAACACAATTAAACAGAAGGCCAGAATAAATCACAAAGCAATGTCATTGGGGATGTATTTTAAAATACATTACATAATATTTTCCTCTCCAGTAGTTTATACATATATTTATATATATATATAAAGGCACTAGGTTTATACATACTTCTTCTGGACTTCTGTATAGTTATCCCTTAGCTTAGTGTGATTTAACTAGAATTAGGCCTCAAGTGCCATATATACCATTAGAAATTGCATTATCAGTAGGTAGAAAGTATCTTTCAGTTTAGTTCATGTTAGTATGGGACAACAAATTTAATGGTACTTCCAAGACTGAGAAATAAGACTATATCTTTATAAATAATATATTGCTAGACATACAAGATCTTTTGTACCAGAAAAAGAATTATGTAATTTGAAAGATTAGAAGGAAAAGGAGCCGAATAAGAAGGATTTGCCAACAGAATATTAGACTAGCATTATAGAAGAGTAAAAAACCCTTTTTTTACTCAAAAGTGGAAACATTTCCACTCAAAGAGTGGAAAACTCTTTGAGAGGCTAGAAAATATGGTAGAATATTATATATCAATAAACCAGGAGATGGAGTTCCAGAAATAACTTCTCTTCTCCTGTAGGAAAGGCTGGATTAAACATAATGCTGAATAGGTTTCCATTCCCGCAGTGAAGGTCATTAAACATTTAAATAAATATACAATATAAACTTTGAAAAATATGTATACCTAAACATGAAAATTAAATGTACCTACAGTTTTTACTTGGAATAAGGATTTGAACCATAAATAGAAATAAAAGCATGCGTATTCCGTGTAGGCAAGAGCTATGTGAGCTCTGCTGAATGCATGAATGCATTAACTTTTCTTCTTTCAGTTCAAGGATATGAGTTGCATCTTATTACACCTGAATGGCAGGAAGGAGGAGTTTCTTATTAGAAATTATCTCTGCTCAGTAGGATTTTTTCTTCTGTTTATAAAAAGAGCCACAAATATGTTGGTGCCTGTCAAACTCTGATCACCACTAGACTCTTTAATACCCAACCACTCACAACTATGATTGTGTAGCCTTATATAACGAAGCTTCAGCTCTTTAGGTCGTGAGAAAATGAGTTTGGGATAGCGGATACCACAAAGACAAAGACTTTATGTGAGTGCCTTTGTCAGCGACTTGACTACTTAGCTGGACACAACTGGAAAAAAGGAACCAGATCCTTTTCCGAAGAGAGAATAACAGAATATTTCAAAAACAGTAACACCATAAGTATTTTGGGGAACCAAACATTCTTTTATTTAAAGGAACATTCTTTTATTTAAAGGACAGTGAAGCTAAGTGAATGAATGAATGATTTTAAAGTGGCCATCCACTTTTAGAAACAGTTCAGGACCTGCTTGGTTTAAATAACTTATTAGGATAGTCTTTACTAAATGTTTAAGTCACTTAACGTCCAGTGAAAGTTGATAGGGTTAAATTATATTAGTATAAACAAAACCTCTAATTCTCATCTGGTCTATCAGTTTTGTTTCACTACTGCATTTGTGTAAGTTGTAAAGTTCAGTTAAATCTATAGAAAACTTACATAAATATATATGTATAAGATGCAGTTACTGAAAGTTCTGTCTAAAATTTTTCTATTCTATCTAAAAAAAAAAGCTAAAGCAATCCTCATCTACAGAAAAAGTTCTGGATGCCTTCAGCCAAACAAAAATAAAAGCTGATATTCTTTGAGCATTTTCTACTAAAGGAAAGAAGAAAGCAAGCACATTTTTTATTTCCCGAGGGAATTAGTTATGATTTAGTTTCTTTAATGACCACATGAGTAATCAGGCTGTTATAGCAGTAGGTTTAGCAACTGCTGAAAAAGGATATAGAAGTGAGAGTCTTATTGTCAGCACAGCATCATTCTCTAAATGCTTCCATTTAGTTTCAGAGGGCCTGGCCATGGGGGCAAAGTCTGAAAAACAGTAGCTTTGAGAAAACATAATTGAGTTTTATGTATCTGGTGATCTGATATCACATAAGATTGGTATAAACATATAAGTTTGTTTGTTGTTCTAAGTCCAATAAATGGAAAGTAAGATGAGTAACCCAGTGGGATCTTTTAATGCTCAAATTATTGCTGGTGACAGCAATTAGCTGAGGTACTTCTCTGACACCAAACCTGTATTAAACTATCACCTTTAACTGAATGAGCAGGAACCATGACACACAACTGAACACATCTGTTACCATCTCAGATGGAAAAATTAAACATTTGATCATTTATCATAATCCATGTAGATTTGCTACATTTAGCTATATTCTTTTTTTTTTTTTTCATTCTCAATAGCTTTGCTTATGGCAGAATATACAAGGGAGAATGAGCTCAGAAGTGATAAGGTAGCACTAAATTTTGGTAAATGCTGTGCCCAGTAATTTTCCTAGCACAAGGACCGTGGAAAATACATAAGAATTAACAACAAAGAGTATTATTTTATTTTACAGTTTCCCTTAATGGTCTACAGGTTGCAGTTCAGCAGAGACAAGATGCTATGACCCAGAATATATAAATTTTGACTGATATGCTGCTATGACAATAAACTGCTGACCAACTATTTGAATGGCTCGAGCATTCTCTACTGCTGGCTGTTCCCCATATTTTTATACTTACAGTGACAGTTAAAAATGAAAGGTCTAATTAGATTCCTATATTAACCATTGATTTTTTTTTTCCTTTTTTTCTTTTTTTTTTTTTTTTTGTGTGTGTGTGTGTGACGTGACATTCATTCATGTCATTCTCTCATTCTCCTAGAGGATAAATTGTCTTTATCCAAATACTTTTGAAAATGACTCTCTCCAGTCTCAAATGGGTGTCACTGCTGGGTCAGCACGACTATGAGTTGTGAGGAAAAACGAAGTTATGATTTCAATTGTCAAAGCTTATGGAAAGATGCAAAGGAAATTATCACATCTGATATCTTTGCAAGTACTTTTTTATCTGCATGCAAGTTATGACTATAGGCTGTTTTTCGATGAGTTCCTTTTGGTTCACAGTTTGGTTAACAGGGTTTGATATTTCAGTACTAGCAGTATCTAGACTTACTGGCATAAAAAAATTGTTACGATTCTTTCCATTCACCAATACAAACAGTCTTAATAAACAAATATGCAAGTATATCAATATTCCTGAGTACACAGGCAGAATCAAAGCAAACTGGACTTGGGGACTTTTTCTGTCATGAAAAGAATCTATTTCTGATCACACACAAAGGTGCTGTTATCTTCATTACAAGAAGTAATTATAAATCAGCCCACGTGCTCTGCTGTATTGACTCTTGTTTCTTATCATTGCACTTGTAGAAAATGCCGAAGAAGAATAGATTTTGACTAATTTACAATTGCTTTGCAGAATCTGCAGGGATTGTTTCTCTCCAGTCCATTGTTACCTGAAAATTCTGCTAGAAAAACAAAACGTTCCTCATTTGGTTAGCTTGTACTAAGGAAATATATTAAAACCTCATATCTTTAGATGTGATAACCACCCAGTTTCTCCACTACTGTATATCAAAAAGTAACACACAACATGACTTTGATATCAACATCATATACTTTTACCTTTATACTGGGAACAAAGGGGAATCGAATAAAATCTCTAAAATTGTCAGTAGGAGTGAGGATATTGAGAGTTTATCCCTGACTCTTATCCCTGGATTCATTCTTATATGATCAGTATTAACAGCAGCTACAAAATGAAGAATCCTAAAGGAGAAGAACCATTATACCAAAAAGCACACTGGGCAAATCTGAAACATATAGATGTGGATAGATTGTTTCAAATGTCTATTACAACAAAGCATACTTTAATCCATCAGCTACAGGATATGTCTGAAGACATGAATTCAAGCCCATTGGCCATGAAGGTGGTCTGAAACCCTAATAAATAGGCACTTGACTTCCTAAATATTTATCCACAGATTTTTTTTTCCTTGGAACGAGCTACTCTTTTTTTATGAGTACATATGTAAATATGTTCAAATTTATAAAATTAAATTCTGAAAGTTTACATGCATTTTTTATTTTCTAACCTCTTCATGGAAAAGCTACTGCTGAATCACTAGCCAGACACATATGGAAAGTCATAGGGCTGGCATGGCAGGTACATCTAAATAGTAGAAGATAAATTATCAGATTAAAAATTATAATAGCAGATAGTACGCTATAGTATGCTATTTGGACCTAATACTCATCACAGAATATTATTATTGCAGAGAAAAATTTGAAAATACAAAACACAAATACAGATCCACTTTTAATAATAAATACACATTGTCAGGCCAAACCTGTGCTGGAAAGGCACAGAACTGTCATACATGCTATTATGGACTGTCTCAATGTAATAAACAGTAAAGTCTCCCTCTGACAGATGGAGAGACTATCTACAGACTCTGCAACAATACCATAATGCAGCTGGTTGACTGTACATTGCAATTCTAGTTGAGACAATCTGCATACTTCTGCATCTTTTGGTGAGTATGCATATGTATGTGTGTACACTGGCTTAGTTAGTGTCTTCACAGTTCTGTTGGAGAGTCACTTGATATAAGAAAATGTCAAACTGATGCTGTTGCCTGGTATGTTGCTTACTGTATGTCAAATATAAAGCATCTCCTTGGAGAAGATTGAGTATCGTACTATCCACTTCTTCAGCTGCATGAAACTCATCGGGTTACCACAAAATCCACTGGTGTAATTATGATAGGAGGGCTTGTCAGGAGGGCTAAGGAAAACCTATGTTTTTATTTCAATTAATGAGCCTCTTAACTAAAAGCAGTATGCATTGAATGTTTGTACTGTGCCTCAAATCTGCCTCAGTTGCTACCACCTAATAGCTCAGCCCAGAAATGTATAGCACTATACACATGCACATTGCCACGGGCTTTTGAATCCTTCTGCGGTAAATTCTTTATTTTCTTCTGAACAACATTGTCACTGTCCAGCTTGAAATAGAGAGGACATATTTCCACCTCCCAAACGCATTTTTGCCTTTCTTCTTCCAATTCAAAGCTCACTTTCTAGATAAAATTGGAAATCACATCACCCTGGGAGTGTTAGGGACTATAATTCATGACTCACCAGCTTAATCTCCTGTATACAAAAGCTTCTCGGTGCAGATGATCTGTGGAGTATGCCAAGCCTCCAAGACAGATTTCACAAAACAAGCAGTGCAAAAGTAAATTGTTGTAGTAAAATTAAGTGTACTTGTGTAGGAAAGCAAAATCATGCACTCTTCTTGCAAAGAGAAGCAATATGCTTACTCCCTTTGGTGCTACAGGTATGAGGGCTATATAATATGAGACATCCTTGCACTGAAAAAGAATGAGCTGGAAGATTCAAGCATGGAGTCTTTGACAGATACTATAAAACTTTTTGAAAAATTTCCTCTTTGCATAGATCAGCCTCTTCACAGGCCCTATGCACAATCACATATCTACCAGAAAATGGCAAACATAGTGAAATATCCCTCTTCCATTGTGTGAAAAACCTCTTTTAGTCAGCTAAGCTATTTCATGGATTCTGTGGGATGATACCACAGTATTACAGTAGATGACAGCTCGCTTTTGAATTATCCCTGCCTTTTTTGTTCATTTATTGATAGATTGATTCTGAAAACAGACATTCCGGTGTTTTCCAGGAATACTACATTTTGTTTATGCCCTGCATCAGGCTACCTGCCAAAAGCCTTAAACTGCAACCTCAAAGCCAGCATTTTAATAAGAACATTTTATACCACACTGCACTTAGTCTCACCAGTCACCTTATTTCCCTTAATGACGACCCCTAGTAACAAGGTGGAGACAAAATGTGATGATCATCATTTGCATTGCTACTTGCCAAAAAGCACAGTTCAGTAAAGTGTCAAGTTACAGAGAAATCCTGCAAATTATGATGCCCCTGCTTCTGTCTCCACCACTGTTAATTAAAATTTCTCTCATAACAGGTATTTCCAAGAGTAGCTGAAGTTAAGGAGTTAAGTCCGTGGCTTTCATTTTTTGTATCTTTCTCCCATGTGGATTTTCTGGTACCTTTTAACATAATTTAGATAAACCTTTCCCTTGATAAGAGCCAATGTCTCTTCTTTTACATGGCTGCTTGGTTTCACCAAACTCATAGGGACTCAATTTCTGTGTCTCTGTCAAGCAACAGTAAGATGTGAAACTGCTAGCAAAGGACAGAAGGGCAGAAAGATAGCACAGCAGGGTAAGGTGCAATTGCTTAACATAATACTCCTCAAAAATGCAAAATAAAGCACCCAAATATAACCCTAACAAAAATCACTTATGGGCTGCCAGAAGTCCAAATCAAAATGTGGTGAATTTCTCTATCCTTCCCCCTGACCCCAAACTGGAATGAGCCCCTGGCATGACTGATGAGCTCTTTATCAATATATCTACAAATGCCTTGCAAACACAGTTCCTCTGCCTGCACACAGCCACATAACACACCACACACTGTCATGGTCTTGCAGCCAGGCGGGCTACAAGGTGCCTTGTTTGACAATGTAGTGATTGAGATCACAGCATCGATCACAGCAATGGATTGTGCCCAGCACCAAGATCCCATCCACTCTAGTGAGAGCTGGTTAATGCAGTTATAGCGGGAAAGAATACACTAAGAATTCCCTGGGATTAATCATAAACCAGAGTTTGCTGGTCAGGAACAGATATTCTTACCTTTCTTTGCAGGAAGCAGTAACTCCTTTCTAAATAATGCTGGCAGTTCATTATTCTGCTATGTCCTTAATTTTTTAACCTTTTGCCCACAAAACCGTTTTGTTCTCTTCCCTTAAAGATGTTTACTGCATACTTCCATTTGACTATGCTCATATTGCAGTGATGGGGTCCTGCACAGCACACTCGGTAACCCCCCTGCCCTTGCAGTGCAGGCCGCAGGCTCCACTCACATGGTCCACAGACGTTGGCTCTTCACGGTCAGTATGTCCGGTCTCCTTCCCAAGGGAACCAGTACACACAGGGATGCATCAGCTCTCACCTGAGCAGGAAGACAGATGGGACCAGACAACTTACTAGATGTCTAGGCATTAAGAGCACACAAAGAGAGCCTCTCTCCTGTTCCAGCTCCAGCACTACAGTTTCAAATTTGGTGTCAGAACTGTCATAATGTTTCCATAATGCCGATTGTCTCAAGCACTAAACATTGCCTGCTTTGGAGACAATAAGCCTAAGTTGTGGGGAAGTCTATAGTATCTGGAGGTTTCTCCACCTCTCAGCAACTACACTTCATAATTTTAGGAACAGAATGCTACAATTTTGCATGTTCCTTTTAATTTCTTTCAGTAATGGTCAACTGAAGTAGTTTCTATGCTTAAATATCTATTCTCCTAAAAAAGATTCCATGCTACATGTTTAATATACTGCATTCACAAAGAAATTCCTTAGACATCCATGTCAGGAATATAGCTCTTTTCCCTCTTAAAACTGCTTTATTTACCAAATAGCTGACGTTCCAATAATATGATCTGTTTTTAGAGTACGCCTGTTAAATAACTTTAAAACACAAGCTGTAGCATGTGCCAAATATCTCCATATGGTGAAACTTTAAACAAATACTTAGTAGAATAATAACTCACAAAGGAGTTAAGTGTCCTGGCTGTACATTTTTTCCTTGCCCAAACTGTTAAAGTTCTGTGCGAGTTTTTTGTTTGTTTTCTTGATTTTTTTTTTCCTTCACAAGGTCATGTCATTTTGCTAATGGATTTAACACCACCATTTGGTCTAATTTCCTGATTTCCTGCTCCAATCAGCACACAAGTCACTACACAGTGGAAGAAAACACAGAGATTCATCTCCTTCATTTCAGGGCCCTCAAGGAGGCAATCTGTTATTTCTTTTGCTTTCAAAAACTATATTTAGTGATGGGTGAAGAGGCTGAGGAAAAGCGTGTAGTGAGACCTTCCCTGGAGCAGAGCGGAGTCCAGAACCATTGAGATAAATGCAGTTTCCATACAAACTACAGAAACATACATTGACTTTCCCTCTCTTCTTTTTTCTCTGTATTGCTACTTATTTTCTTGTTTTTTTTTCCTTCCTTTACCTTTATTTTTCTTTTCTTGGTTTATAAATGTAATTTTCACTCTCACAATGTTATTTGACTGGTTCCATTTGGCTTGTTATGGGTCACATCTGGAAACAGTTGGATTTTGTTTGTTTGTTTATTTGTTTTTGACCGAAGGAAGGACATATTTTGGACTTTTTCTGTCTGTTTTCTTTTTTAGTGGAATCCTCCTTTCAGAGCAAATAAGTGAGCCGTGTGAGTTTTTAAGAACTCATATACCAAGCCCGATTAGAATAAAGTAATCAAAGTTGCTAACCTTGTAAGTCTCACCTCTATTCCGTATTGCTCCTGTCATCATCAGCTTTATCACTATGAAAGATGCTGCCATGCCAGAAAAGTCTAACGGTCCATCTAGTCCGTAACTTGCATCTGACATTTGCCAATACCAGACATAAAAAAAAAAAAATAACAAACTTAATTGAGCAAAATAGGTCATTGGGGAAATTTTCTTCCTGACCTCAGCTGGTGATCCTCTTATGTCCTGAAGCATGAGGAATGATGAATAGTCCATACCCTTATTTCTGTAGATAGGGAATCTTCATATTCTGTTGTTGTTCATATAAATTTTACTGCTTAAATCAGCTTTATGATTTCCTTTGACCAAGGCTTACACAATCACATGCTAACTGATACCTGAAACTTTAAAGATATTTTCTCCTATTTTTATGGAGCACTATTTTATTTTGCATTATGGTGTGTTTGGAAGGGGGAAACAGAGGTAAACATAGTAAAATAATTGAAATAAATAACTGTTCTGTGAAACTGGCTTGTAGCTGAAGTTCCTTATTGACAGCAACAAATTCTGCGTTCAGAAAAAGAGTAGATTTATCAAAGCCACCTTTTTTTTTTTTCCCCCAGGAAATGTATGACCATTCTGAAACGTATGGATTTTTTTGCTCTAGAGAATAAAGGGAAAATACAGTCCAACCCAGAATGGACTTGATTGATCACTAGCATGGAGGGGAGTAACTTTTTGACGTCTTTGCTTCATCTGACTCAGCAAAGACTTAGTTTGAGCCCCCCAAACTAGAGATGGATTTCTAATGCTCTTCAGGAGAGGATCTCTTGAGATTTGCATATATGTTAATCAGGGGGTAAGTCTGAACCTGAGTCACCTCCTGAGTGATCCTTTTGCTACTGCAGGGTAGGTCAACTCTTCTCTCAGTGTCAAAAAACTTTGAAAATTAGAAAATATTTTTTGGGAAGGAAATCTCATTTCCTGAAAATGTAGGTGTAATACATAAATACTGCTTTCTGAGATACTTCCTCTGTACCTTCTGCTGTTAAGAGAGGTGTATTAAATTTTTACTCTCTCCTGCTCCTTCTCTGCTCCATTAACACTAAGGGCTACAAGCACCTACATGGCCTACACTATTCATTATATTTATATAGTTTATTCTATTCAAAAGAGGTTTCTAAGTGGTTTGCTTTAGTGATACTTTGACCCTTTGGGTTTTCAGTTTCAATTAAGTTGGAACTTTACTACTGTAAAATTTCTGGAACACAGTTTCCAGATCCCTGTCTGTGAATAATCACAGAAGCCAAGCAGTGACAGTAGAAACACTTTCCTATGCAGTTATCTACAGCACAGAAACAAGACCATGTTAATTTTCTGACCAAATTGAGTTTTAAAAAGTGTAAATACTGATACAGTCTATGAGAAGCCATGATCATTAAAATTGTATTTTTAGTTGTCAGAACATTTGAAAAT
>NW_010576440.1:141786-167955 GCF_000705375.1 Tinamus guttatus | reverse complement strand
AAATGTCTAGAATATTATTTGAATATGCTTCATTGATGTAGTTCTTATTTTCTATGATAAGAACAGTTCTTTTTTTAATTTCTGGCTTTTGATTCAAGTTTATATTATACAGGTGAATATTTTTAAAGTCTAAGCACCCCACTATTTTAAATAAAAAGAAGAAAGAGTTCAACATTGTATTCACTCTCAAAACACTTCAGAAAGCTATTTTGATATGTGAATATGAATAGAAGTAAATTTAATATAAAAAATTTACAAAAAAAGAAAGTTTGCTGTTTTGATTAGATAAGATTATTGAGATTGTATTAATCAAGGGAACATACAGGAAAATAGCACCTGATTTTGTCATCTACACATCTTAGCTGTGTGGGTCTTTGAAAGAACTTTAATAGCATCGTGGAAAATATATCCAATATTAATTACTTATTTGCAAGCATGGTAGCAGGCTGGTACTTTGTTAATATAGTCCAAAGTGGCTAAGTCTGTCTTAGATTAGACAGAGAATCTAGTCTTAGTTAAAAAAAAAATCAATTCATGTAGAAGTCTCTAGCTGCTTCTGGATAGTAACAAAAGGGACCATTTTTGCTTAATTAAGCACTGTGAGCAATACTCAGTAATTACATAGGGCTTAATTTGTCCCAAGTGATGTCCCTACCAGAATAGGCTTATGCAATGCAGCCTTCTATGTGCAGTCAGCAAGTATTTTACGTCCACCTGACAGAGGAAAATTATCAGTATCACTTTTCACTGTTCCCTTTCTCCCGCCCTCCAATTTCTCTCAATTATTCAGACAGTTACATATTAATGAAAATAATAATCAGAGCTATTTACTAGATTTAAAAACAAATGCATGCATGAGATCTCAAGGAAGGCCTTAAAGGAATGGGCAACAGATCGTTCGTGCATTATTTTTGAAGCCAAGGTTGTCTTTGGTGCATGATATTACTACTTTGAGGCTCCTGTACAGTCTATTTAAGTTGATTGATGACCTCACTTCTTTTTCAATGGAGTAGACAGCGCAAAGGTACATGGGCGTCCTCAGGAAAGGTAAAGTATTTAAGAAATTATAATATCATTCCACTTTGTCACTGGTGGAAGTGACAAGGCCTGGATTTATCGAGACAGCTAAGGGGACACTAGGCTCTTTCACTACAGTCTTAATACGATGGATACAGTTTCAATCATGTGATAGTAACAGTGCATTTCGTATAATCACCCCTTCAAGTTTGGTCTCTGTTTAGTCATTCATCTAAGGGAAGAGAAGGCTAAAAAAGTAGGTGGCAGACGCAAAAGAGACTGCTTTGCACAAAATATTTAAAGACATTTAGGCGTTGCTGCATTCTCTTATGAAGTAGAGCGAAGCGGTATTATTGGGAGAGGGCTCCAGCAAGCAGCCTGGGAAGTGACGAGTGAGCAATACTAGCCATAAAAATATTTAGGTTAAAAAGGAGTAGATTTTTAACTGTCTCACTAGTGAGATTCTAAATATCTTTCTAATAATAATGTGGAACAAAACAATCAAATTATTTTCAGGATACAAATATATATATAAAAAAATTGCAAGTTTCCTGAATGTGTTATCCAGGAAGATGCTATTTGTGTCTATCCACTGAGAAGGAGATCCTTCACTAATCCTTTCTCCAATCCTTTCCCTAATCATAGGCATGATTTTACAGCAGTCTGGGTGAACTTGATCTCCCTTTGATCACAAAGAATTAATTAATCATTCATAACTTTATATCACAACTTCATGAAAACAAATTTCACTTTGTTTTCCTCATAAGGAAACAACATTCCTAAAGTTTAACTGATGGTAAAACTTAAACTCTGTGCTTGAACAGAGAGCCTTGTCACCTCAATAACATGTCCTCACTCCATGAGGTGTAACCTCCAAAGACATGGAAAAATTTTGGTTTTGGAACAAGTTTCTGACATGAATATTTCTGCAAATATTCTGCATATGAAAGTAGAAAAAAATATTTTCAAATATACAGGCATTTTATTCAAAAAATAGATGGTATTCTTTCCTCTTAAAGGATAATACTTTCTGGCGAGCTTTCACACATATATATTCCACCCAGCAGTTTAATTTTTTTATAAGTCACAGATGGCTGCTCTCTTTATTTTTAGCTTGTATCTGTGTATCATTGTCTGCCCTCTGTTGATGTTTCAGACAAATCCTCTCCTTGAAGTATTTTAAGAATCATAATTATCAAGCTAATAATAAGTTTGAACTTTAGAAATCACTACTTGATCATTTAGCTTTTCCTTTTTTTTTTTTTTTTTTTTTTGAGAAGGCATTTTACAAATTCAGCATCCTTGAGTGGGAACAAATTTTAGAAACCACTCTTACTCTGGGTATGAGGCCCCAGAACCACTCTGCATCCAGCAGCTGCCACCTGAAGTTTGCTGTGAGGATGCAAAACCATCTTTGGAAAATCCAAGGTCAGATTTGAGCACTTCACAGGTAATGCCCATGGATTTCAATGACCAGCGTTAGCTGGTATTCCCTCTGCGTGGGGGCAACCTGACTTTGTTGTGACCAGCATTGTTGGGAAAAAACTGGCAAAACCCACAAATGTAGCCTCGTGGCTGCTTATGGCCTGGCCGCAGATGGGGGAGTTAGCGCTGCTCTCCCAGGTTTAGTTTATATCTCTTTTGTTTTGCAGCTAAGCAGAAGTATCCAGGAGCATAACTCCATCTGATTGGTCGCTCGCAGTGATAAGTAAGTAAATAAATATGGCTGAGGAACAGGAAGACACAAGAGCTTAGTAAGGGCTCATAGACGTTTTACTTTAAATTCCTGCTTTGAATCCAAATTGTTAGAAAACAAAAGGCTGAGGATGAAAATGTTTGATAAAATGAGCTGAAGGAGTCCATGCTCATAATCAACCCCTGCCACCACAGTATGTCAAGTCATTCTGTTTTGTGCACTGGCAGGAAATGTCACATGAAATGCAAAATATGTTATGACTATAGACACTGAACTTCTATTTCAATTTTAGAAGAAAAGTCTTTCTAAAATGTGGTAGCAGGGGATATAGAAAACTTTCCCATAATTTTCAGAAGTGGTAAATCTTCAGTACTCATAAAGAAAAAACAAAACAAACAAACAAAAATCTTCTCTTTTGATTGTTGTGGAAATGTAAATATAGTCTGTTTTAACAATATAGATAGATTATAAAAAATAACAAAAAGTAGTTATGTATTCAGGATAAAAACATGTGAGCTGCATAGTCAGTTCGAGTCTTCTTGTAGAGGGAGCTAGATAGATGTGCATACCTAGGTAATCTAATGCATTTTAAAGACATCTAAGTTCTTTCTACTGAAACCTCAAATAAAATGAGAGGGATACCAATGCAGAGTAAATGGTACTTTAAAACTCCAAAGCAAGCTGTGTGTCATTTAAATCCTGTTCTCCTTTAGTAATTATATCAGTAAGGGCAAAAATCAGAGCACAAGCCAAAATACTTGTTACCAGGTTGATAATCTTCCATCCTTCACATCCCCCTGGAAAAAAATAAAGTTGTGAGTCAACTATCCAGAAACAGAAGATATCATCCCAGAATAACTATCTGGAGACGGACCAACTATTATCTCATCAGAAGCTAATGCAACTATATTTAAAATTAAAAGCCAGAAACAATAACAGACGGAAGGAATGCAGTCAGGAGAAAAAAAAAAAAGAAAGAAAAAAAAAGAAAGAAAAACACTGCTCTATAACTGTAGTTCTGATTCTGTGCCTCTCCCCAGGGTCCTCTTCCATCTTACACTACATCAACCAGCTGGTTCAAACGCTGCTCCGCGCAGAGCCGAGATAAGCTGCACATGCCTTTGTGCGATATTTGGCATGGAGCGCACACTGCCTGGCTGCCTGGATAGCGCAGCGTTTCTCTAAGAACTTCATATCTGTCACCCACTGTTCTGGGTTTCCCTTACCATTGACATGCCTTCAACACCCTTTATTTTACTGAACTGCAGCCAGAAACCCTCCTGAACCTAGAGAACTGGCAGGGTCCTTAAGTGATTTTTTTAAATGATCCTAAAAGGAACAGTACTGTTATTATTTAGTCCTTGCACGTTTGAATCATATTAAATGAGACAAATGTTTTTTAAGGAGATCAAGATTTTCAAGAAGTTATTAGACCAATTGATACAAGTCACAAAAGCAGATCCGTGTCCCTACAAATCTCATTTTCCTTAAAGAAAACAAAACCATGAGTAGGTACTTAGACTCTTACAGACAATGCAACACCACATCATTGGAGGTGAAGGGAGGTGGTATTTAGGATTTGTTTTTTAAATGAAGTGAAGGTACTTTCAAAGATATCTAGGTAGATGTATATCTGCATCCTAGGGTGCACTGTGTATTTTAATTTTTTATTTTAAAAGCAAAATCTCAAACTCACACTTCATCCCTTTTACATTTGCAGACAGTTTGGGAAGCAATGCCTATCTTGCAACATACCTTGACAGTTTGGGTTCAAGTTCTTTTCAAACAGAAAGGATTAAAAAACAGAACTGTCTGAAATCTTGGCTGATTTAGAAGAATGCCTGTGATTCAGACTGTGAAACCTGCACAAAAGTAAATCCTCTCCTAAAATTTCTTCATGCTTTGAACTGAGAAGTTATAAAAATTTCTCTATGAAATATTGTCTTTGACATCTCTTGCCGTCACTTCTGACTGACTCCCTATTTGGGATGACACTTCCTCACTCAGTTTGTTTGCAATTAGTCATCTCAGGTGGAAACACACAAACAAAAAGACAAAATTATGATTACACTAAGAGACAAGGCAAAGAGGACGAGGTGTATTCCTTTATAACCCAAGAAAAGGTACAGTTAAGTGAAGCATATGAATTCATTACAGTTCATCAGAGGCATTTAGAAAGAAAGACTGCCAATTTCTTTTGAAAATTCAGAATAACAAATGGTAAGTGTTGGTTACCAGTAGAAAAGGATACAGTAGCATGACAGGTAGAAATCTATTGCCCACAGGAAAAAAAAATAAAAGAAGAAAAAGAAAGAAAAGAAAGAAAAAAAGAAAGAGTCAAAGGAAAGTACTATGATAATACGCATACAGGAATACATAACATGAAGGGTATGTTGGCAGAAGTTTTAGATTGATTTTATTATGTTACCATATTATTCAAAAATAGATAAGTATTAAAAGACTCAGTGATGCATGGTTTCAACTTCCTTGCCAGAATTCAAACCTTGTACCTACTAAATTCATAATATAGAAACTGGAACACACACATATGTACAAGGAATGCGAGATTGCCGTATTATACCAGCTGGCACAGCTAACTAAAACCCCATTAGCAGAAACATGGTTTTCATTTACATGAGAAAGAGTGGTGTCAAACTCCTTTTTACTCCTACTACAAACTAATACCAAATTAAAACCATGCAAATTGCCCTTTGTACTCAGGAAGCAGTACCAGCAAGGTTTTCTTCTCACTGCTCTTTACTTTTCTTTTTCTTTTTTTCATGTTTTAAATGTGTAGTTCTTTACATTTGGCATAGCCCTGAGCTTGGTAATGGTGAATTTTCCTGGCAAATGCATACTTGGTCTGATCAGATCGCGGAAATAAGCACTTTTGGACTGAGGCTTGCATGGAATTTTAACAGTATGTGTGCACTGACCCTGGGTTGAAAGAATGCTTCATTTCAAAACTTTGAGTGGAAACTGAGCACTTCAGCTCTTTCAGAGAAGCAGAGCCATGAGAAGGTTATTTTTGTTTTTGTTTTGCTTTAAAGGAGCTCATGAGACATCATAACAGTTTTGCCTGAGAGAAAATGGAGAAAAAAAAAGTGGCAAGGACACAGTTTGATGTTTGTTTGTTTGTTTTTATAAACTGCTTTTACTTAACAGGCTTAAATAAAAATGTTATTGATTCAGAGGTATTTGACCCAGCCTCTTCAAGCCTTAAGCCTTCTTGACTTGACATGGCAAATTAATTCACAGTGGAAAAAGATGTGGAGATGCAAAACATCATTTTTTCTTAACTTACCCCAAAGGCACACACAGTGGTGGCAAGACTGGCTGAGGACTGTGCAGCTCAGGCCTCTAAAAGAAAATATATCTACACATCTATGTTACAAAGACGGAGACTGAGGTTTTTCATAAACCACTAGGATGTGGGGCTGATCCAGAGCCAAGATGAGAAGCATTTTATGAGCTGTTCAAGCCTTGAATTCAGTCTGAATCTGTTCAGTCTTACTGCTAGTTCACCCTGGCTTGTACAGATGCTTAACAGAAGAAAATTATAAACCTCATTTTAACATGAGCAACTAGAACTAAACGTAATGAATAAATTAAATCAACCAGTTTAGTCACTTTTTCCATTTGTTTTATGCCATGATGAAAACATTAATATTTATAAAAATATTTGGTGCTCTGAATTGATAATAGATATAATGCTTTTCAGCAAGTGTGAATTGCAACAATGATTTTTCAGAGAGACTTGTGTTCATGTGCATGTGCACAAATATAATGTGACTGAAGTGTCAGAACAATATAGTACAAAATAGGAACAGATTATCCATTATTAAGTTAAAGGGTGAGAGTATTTAATTTTTATGCCATTACTTATAAAGGACATCATGACCCTCCCGCACGCCCCTTTCCTCACTCAAAATTACTGCACGCCCATCTCTGTGAACTTGTGGATAGCCTGCCAGATCCTCCCTGCAGGTACCTGCACAGGTGTATAAATGCACAAGGGCTCTCTAAGGTCATCAAGTCTCAGTTAACAAAAATATTTTTAGAAACTTACTTCTTTTGTAATAAGTTACATGCTGGGGATCTTGCTGTCCATCTGCAAACTTACAGATATGTATATATGGTAAAAAAATCAAATATATGGAGGTATTGTCCAGTTACATGATGGAGGAATCAGGAAGACTGATAATAACTTTTTCACCACATGCAGTGTTACTCTGGGTGAAGCAAAGAGGAACTAGTCACAGACAAAAACAAAAATACATTGCCAATTCAAGTAATCAATACATTTGGTATTTGTTGTTTGCAGATGAAAACTGGTGTGATACTGTTTGCTCTGAGATATTTACTCATAAAGTTTTCCATGTGAAGAAGTTCCGTTAGTGTTCAGGGTTGCTGGCCAGACCCAGACCTTAATTTTTAAGTGTTCAGAGTGGTTATTTCCTGAGCATCCCAAAGCAACAATTCACTTTCTGGATATCTTATTTTAAGGGTAGCACTTCTAGCAGTACAGGTTATAGCACTGCACCAGGCTGCTGCTTGCACCAGTCCTGCTGAGAGGCCAAGGCAGCACAGCAAGGGCACAGTTGAGACCAACAGACACATTCTGACTTCTACCCAATTGAGGTCAACTCTTGATACTTTTAGACAAAGCAATTCTAATTCTAATGAGGAATATAAGCTGAGATAATCAAAGAAGGGATAAGACCATATTATCTCTGATTCATAAAGTAATGGCTTCTATGGACGTACATGTATTTTTATAGGGACAAACAGAGAAAAAGAAAGTACTGTGTGGATAGCAAGCACCTTTTTTTCAAGCGCCCATTTTCTACAAAATTAGGTCCACAGAAATATACGATAAGCCATAATTTTAGGTCATCTCCCAAGCCCATCTAGTGAACCAAGTCCACCAAGAATAAGGATCTACCTGAGGGTCTTTGTCTTTCAGTTGAATTGCATTTAGATTTCAATTCTTCCTATACTAAATAATATCTCTATAAATGTTGTGTGCAATGGATATATTAAATTAAATTATAGTGAGAGACATTCAGTGGTGAAAGGCAAAGCAGTAGACAAGCAAGCTGAAAGCTATGCTAACATCCCTCTTCTGGTGTGCAGCTAGATCTGACTGCACTCAGTGAAGCAATTTCCCCTGGAAAAACATGGATGGAGCCAAAATTAAACTGATTTTAATGGAAACTCTCCTGCATCAAAACATTTTACTAGAAAATAGGAAATATCCAAGAAATTCAAGAAGAGAAGTAAAAACACAGACATCTGAAATATTTAATTTTAAGCTCCTTAAAATAAAAGCCTTTCTATTTTCATTTCAAAAATAATTTTCATTTCTGCATTATTCTAGCTATCACAGAATAAAGATAATAATAATAATAAAAGATAAATCAGCTACATCATGCAACCCTTACCGAGCAGAAGGGTAATTAAAAAAAAGTATGGAAAGTAAAAAACAGGAAATATGTTCCTGAGTGAGAACAAAGGGTCATAGATCAGTATTACAGACATAATAAAATAGCACAATAACTTACAATTAATAAAGAATATAGAAGGATGAAGTTTAGAGTCTTTGAAGAGTTTTAAGGATCTAGTAAAGGCTGAAAGAAGTGTTCATTCCCTTTTTTAGTATTCACAAAAGTCACTGTAAACTGATAACACAGCTAATCCTAACAATAAAGTGGTAGAAGAATCGCACAATAGAAAATTAGTAGGCTAAATACAACAAAAATGAGTTCAATGTATTAAACTAACAGTGATTATTTGTTTCTTGAACTCTTATGGGACCAACAGAGGCTGTTGTCATTGCTGAATTCCACAGAGGCCTTTCCAGAGTAATTTAATGTCTTTATTAATTGAGTAAATTGCACCTAAAACCTGCATTGTGAGTTCTGACACAGGAATCCAAAAAGCCATAAAATGATAAATGAGTCTAAATCATAGAAGAGGAAATTCAATGTAGATCATTGCAAAGGAATACAGTGAGAAATAAAAAATCAAACAACCCAATAGAACCTAACAGAAAAGAATACCTGAAAAAGAGAAATAATAAAGAAATAATCACAGAATCACGGAATGCGTAAGCTTGGAAGGGACCTCTAGGGATCATCTAGTCCAACCCCCCTGCTCCAGCAGGGACACCTAGAGCACGTGGCACAGGGTGGCATCCAGGCGGGTTTGGAAGATCTCCAGAGAAGGAGACTCCACAACCTCTCTGGGCAGCTTGATATGACAATGCTTGAAAATCTAACCGGTTGTTATTGTTGCAGTCAGCCTGGGGCCGGTGCCCAGCAGTGTCTCCTCAGCACATGGGGGCCGAGCAGGAGAGGCGAGAGCTGCAGCCACGCGGCCAGCGCGTGACCAGGCAGCTCATTGGGCGGCCTCGCGGGCGGTTGGTGCGCAATCCCCTTCCTGATTGGCTGGGTGCGTTGCTGGGGTCCGCGCACTGCGGGTAGGGCGGGGGCTGCTCCGGGATCGGAAACTATTCAAGCTGTGCTTAACCCTAAATAAAGGTCTTTGGCTCACCATCACAGAGACCCTGATTCTCAATATGTCCGCAGTTACAAAATAGAACGTTGTTAAATATTACCCAAGCCTGCACCTCTAGAACAAAAAAGTAAGCAGCCTAATTTTCAGGCAGGAGGAATGTGATCCTTAAAAGCACAGATAAATGCTAGCCAGAAATACTGGTGAAAGAATTGATCCTGGTTCAGATAGTAGGATATCTTAAGATACTATCCCATTCTGGTGCTTTTTATATGATACTACTGATAAGATCTAATATTACCGCATTATGTATAGTCTGGAATGGTACCTTAAGATCTTATCAAGCAAAGTATTTTGAGTATTGTTCTGGGGGATACCTGTACTCATTTAATTCCATTTCAGGATGAAAAAGAAATTGTAGAGTTATTGATTAAAAACAATATATTTTGTGGCATTCTAATATGGAGACTATGAAACCCTACAAGATGTGGCCATATTTGGAAAGCAGAAAACAGGCAAAAGACTCTCAGAAATAACAGCCAATATGTATAATATGTATAGATGCTTCTGAAAATCCCCTTTTTTCCTCAAACCTTGCCTTTGGTTGTTAAAGCACAGAAACTTTTTCTTCCCTATTCTTGTCTGCTTATTGACCTTTCTATATCTGAGGGAACTAACTTGTAGGAATTTGTAGCATAGAGCATTTTGCAAAAACGTGGGCTCCATGTGTGCACTGGACAAGCACAAGGATGGGCTCTTACACATCAAGGTGCTCTGGTATTACTCTTCCAGCTACCCACCCTGCCTCAGACATAATATCACTTTTGATACTGTGTAGAAGGAATTGAAAAAAAAAGATGCTGCTGAGCATTCAAGTATCCTTAATGCTTCACTCTTACCGTGGAGTTTAAGGAATCATTTTTCAAGTGATAAAGTTAATTTTTCCTGGCTCTGTGTGGTTGGCAAAGTGGAAAAATATGCTCTAAGTTTACTTACATTTCACTGTTCGGCTTTCTATGTTCCTTTCTCCATATTCTGATGATGAAACTTGTTTTGGCTACAGTTTAACCGGAGTCAGGTGAAATTCCTCTTGGTAAGGCATCCGTCTGCTCACAGCTACGCTGTAGCTTTCCAATGAGCCGTGTGAAATGACACGTAAGAATTCCCCAGCTACTCGTAGATGTAGACCTCCTGGCCATGTGCAAATGTTGCTCAGACTAATGCTAGTGCATTTTTATCACATATGAGATGTGTGAAAAGAATTGGAAAAAAAATGTGAATAGAACATCCCTTCAGCTCCCTCAGTGTATGTACTAATAATAGCTATAACAGGGAGACTGTACTCATCCATCTTATGATCAGAGTAGGGGAATGGTCATGTGATTTCAGAATTTTGTTTAAAACCTAGTCAATTATTTGCAGTGCAAATTTGCTTATTCTGTTCTCAGGTTTCTTCTACCCGTCTTCACTAAAAGTTCATTTTGTCATAAAGATGGGTTTCATATCCTAAACACTGATCATTGCAAGACATTTCAATCTGGTCTTATTATAAAAGGAACAGCATTTAAAAATTCCAGTTCCAAAATCTGAATACATCCAAGGTCATTGACCATTAGGTCTGCGAATTTCATTTAAGACAATTTATAATTTCACTTAGAATGTCATTCTATCAAAGCATTCAAAAATATCTGCTATAGCATACTGGAAAATTACAATACTATATTTACAATCCTCCTGGTACTAGGGTATATCCTATTCCTATCTTTAGGACTCTTTTTTTCTTAATTATGCAAATGCTCTGGAGGTGAAGTTCCTGACTGTATCACCCAAAGGCTCAGAATATGCTTACCAAATATTCTGAGGAATTAAAGGAACTACGCATATTGTTTTAAGGAATGCTGAATGAATGGACAGTGGGCTGTATCCATATACAAATATCTCATATATCTTTGGTCCTGTTTGCATGCTCAGAATTTTCTGAACATGACCAAGCCTAGACAGCAGGACCAAACAGCACTGTGAAGACTACTTAGCATCAATTTAGAGTCAGGTTTGCTATTTTCTTCACCTGTTGTGAAGCTCACTATCGTAGGTGCAGTGTTAGGTGAACATAGCTGTGTTGCTTCTGAACTTGAGCTGCACTCCATGAAGTGGCTGTAAGAGCTACCATGTACTGGACTTCAGCGAGGATAGCTAAATCTTCATCAAAAATCAAGTGGGGGTATATTTAAGTATATATATCTATTTTAATAACTCTTACTGAATAGGTCCTTCGTCAAATGACAGGATACTGGGTAGCATGGGATTTTCATAAGCACAGAGTACAGGTATCCAATTGCCCTGAAGTATGTATTAAAATAGTCAATGGAGCTGATTAAGTATAATGCTGATCACACTTGTAAATCCTACTCATAAGTATTTTTATATATCTGAGAACAAAGAAACATAGTATGCTAATGACTATTCAACACTTTAGGATTCCCTTTAAATTTTATCTGTAAAGTGTATGTGTACATCTATCCTATAAAAGATTGGCTACACTAAGCTTACTTGCCTGGTACTTCATAGCAATGTATTTTAAATGATGAACAGTCCTGTACCACGTGCTTTAGGTGACCCTGTGTATGCAGGGGGGTTGGACTAGATGATCTGTAGAGGTCCCTTCCAACCTTAAGCATTCTATGATTCTATGATTCTATGAACAAATAGTTGATAAAACCTTTCTAAGCACTGAAACCTTTCAAGCACTTTTTAATAAATTTCTGCTATATTTAGAAAAATACTTTTTTTTATGTTTGCAGTAAGCTTCCCTTAAGCTTGCTTTGAAAATCTCTTTAGAGTAAATATTGCTGAATTAAACAGTGATTTTCCAGGGTGAACAGTCAGGGGATGATTATATATCCCTCACAGACAAATCTACAAAATAAAAAGCATAAAAACGTGCAAGGCAAAAATTCACAAAGACCTGCAAAAAATACATACTAAAACACTATAAATGAGGTACTACTGAACTGTATATTTCACCTGTCTCTCCTTCAGCACAGAAAACTGTTTAAAAGATGCTTGTTGTCATAGCTGGCAGGCCAGTATTATTACACTTTGCATGTTATTATTGTTTACAACATTTTAGCTTATTATATGGTATAGACAGAAGTGTAGATACAGCCCCTGTGAGTTTGGATTTAATTATGCTGAATGGCAAGATCAGATTTAACAGTTCAAAACAGAACTAGATTGAGCTTGGAATTGATGTGAAGTGACAAGGAAGTACCACTAAAAGAATCAGATGCTTTTCAGCAAGGACAGGGAAGGATACAGGTGACACCCTGTACCTCCACGGCAACAGAGCTGAGGCAAAAATGTATTCCACATTCTGTCCAGGATGTCTGTGTAATAAACTTCCTTTATATCAAGTTAATTAATCCCATGTGCGAATAATTTATTTTATCACGTAAGAAGCAGAAATGAAATAGTAGGAGGACAAACTGTTGCAGCTAATGCCCATGCAATATGGGTCACAAAACCAATCACATCCTGGGCAGAGAAAATTGCCATCATAAATAATAATCCATTCAATGCCCCTCACACAGGAAATGTTGAAGTCTCACAAAATGTCAATAAACTAATTGAATTTGAACAAAAACAGGGTGAAATTTCAATAGAAAACTGCAGACAGAACTAGACAGGATCTAATTATAAGGTTTTAATGGGAATATGAATCTGATTAACTACAATGTAACAAATATTAAACCCAGACCATCATCTAAGGGAGTTTTCTGAAACTTTTTTACTGATTGAGAAGTTAGAGGACAAAACAAGGAGAGATTGAATAAAAAAATAAAATAACAACAATCAAAAATTGAACATGAGAATTAGTTTATCAGACTAGAGTGACACTGTACCTATGCTGCTATTCTATGCCCAAATAATACATAGGACAAACTTTTTCTTCACAGATCTTATTTTGGTCCACAGAGGATACATCTCTTCAAACCAAAAACACACAGAAAATGAAAACTGTAAGTGAAAAAGCGGACAGGCAAAGTGTGTTTCATTAGATCAACATCAACGTCCATCTCCTCCAGTGTAAGGATTTCTAGGCCTGGGCTGTAATTCTATGTTATGATGCAGGAGTACAGCTCCCACTGGCAGAACATTTGCAATTCCACTTGCAATTACTAAGATGCATTACAAGAAAAAAAATTAATACCTCTGTAGAGGATTTTTTTTCAAAATGTGGTTTTATAGTAAGCGAACCTTCATCTTTTCCACGCATTCCACTTATCTATTGGTCCTATACCACAATAATGGAACTTTTTATTTACAGTTAAATACTATAAAGTTGAACTCGTGGTCCATGCAATTGGTTGATCACAACCCTATTGCTATGTTTCATGTAATTATAACACTTCAAACTGATGTTTTACTAGATTATTTAGCCAAAATGAATATCCATGAAGCAATCGAAACTGAGAAAACCAAGAACATCTGTGTTTGACTGGATCCATTCTTTGCAGTCTGACATGTAGTGTCCAATTTTGGAATCAGTATTCCATAAAGTCTTTCAGGAAGGTAATCTCTTGAAATTATAGTGGAGTTACAAGGCAAAATATTAAATATTTGACAATCTCTATTTTTTCTTTCAGAAGTAGGCAACATTTGTTAAAATAAAATCTGAAAATAAAGGTGTAGTGGTGGTTGTATTTTGCCCACGTTTCAAATAAAATTTTATAGTCCCATTTTTTTTTACTGATACATTATTTTTAATATCCTGTTCTAAAATGTTGTAGAATTGTTTATCATTTTTAGCTGCTGTGTTTCATTGAGGAATGAAGTAATTCCTGATTATTAGTTTGGTAAACATTTAGAGAAGAAAGGTGTTGAATAAATACACTATTGTTACATGTAATTTGAAAGGTCATGTAATGCACCTTCATAAAATTGTACAAATTTGAGGTGATTAGCTATGAGGTCATCTGATCTAGTTCAGCTACAAATAATTGAAATGAGATTTCCATTATTTCTATTGAGTCTCTTGGGTAATTTTCCTTCAGACATAAATTTCAATTATATAAAGTGTACCTCAATAGTCCAACTAAATTTTCCTTTACTCAGTTTCATCTAACTCCCTGCTCATGTTCTTGGGATTACTCAAGGTACTTAATGTTCTTTTGTAAAAAATAAGCCCTTAATTATCTTTTTCTTTCCTTATGCCCTGAAAGACAGAGGTTAGAGTAAAAGCTTTCTCAGTCATGATGAAAAAATGAGTGGAGAAGAGATAACCAAAGAGCTCAGTGATTGATTTAAAATGAAGCAATAAACCATCACCAAATACTAATCAGGCAGAAGACAGGTATAAAACATTAAAAAGAAGGGATCACAGTTAAATTCTTGTTGAGTCTCAGCGCCATCAAGCAATCTGAAAGGTATTCCTAAAGGAATATTTTTCTTCTGACTAATTGGTCTTCCTCTGCATTGTCACTGTTTGCTAGACCTTCATCTGTGTTGCGAGAAATCAGTTATGAAGAATTTAGATTGTGGGAAACAAAAAGTGACCAAATTTTTTGTATTCTCCAGTCAGTGATTAACAAGGTTTCTTGTATGTCTGTGTCTCCATATCTGTGCACCTTGTAATCAATTATTTTTATTTTCTGTAGAATCATACAAAAAGTTATCCACCCATTTACCTAATTCTTTAGTTCTTACTGTTTAGGAGTGCTGAACAGTGAACTTTGCTCTGTCATGGCAACACGGCGATTCTGGTTTCTCTGAGTTAGAGGTGTGTGCTGTGGTTTTAGGGCTTGGACAGTCAGGCACTGCTTTATGACTGCTATTCAGAATGCTAAGTGCTTTTCCACGTGTGATGTTTTATTAATAGAGTGAAATTGCTATTACAAAATATTGTAGGAGGTTCTACAACATACCGTCTCTCTGGAAGAAGTCCCAAGTTTCTGATTTTCTTTGGCTTCCACATGCCATTAGAAGTATTAATGTTATCTAATTTTTAGTCCTATCTCTATTACCTAGATGTCTTTGAGCTTTACTGTTTGCCAGATTTCGCTCATTGGTTGAATATTTAAGTTTTGTCTCATTTCTCTGTTAGTGTATTACACTGCATTTTTCCAGGGTGAGTTAAGCATCTTAATTCAGTTAAGTGGTCCCACTGAGGTCAATGATCATATTTTCAAAAGAGCGCAGGTCTTATATAGGTATCAACATGAATTGTCTAGTTTTTTCAAAGCACTCATTGTGCCAAAGTCTACAATGATCTTCTTATAAGAGTTTTTGATAACCAGGTCTTAAGTAACATTTTTAAATCACTGTCTTCTCTACCCTGACTAACTTTATTCCACAAACTTTTCCTCTCCCCTAAATTCTGACTTGATACATATGTGCAATGCTACAAAATTAGTCTTGAATCATATGCTTCACCATGTAATTTGCTCCCTTTTCAAACATGAAATTAATGTACTAAATAATTCTGACTGCAAATTAGCCCTTTAATCTCTCTTCCTAGCTTGGCTCTCTACTGTATGCTCTCTATTTCTGTCTATGGATCTGTGGCTCGTTTATAGTCTGAGGTTAAACCTGCTCTACCAAGCTGGCTGCAGGCTGTTTTTAACTTCATGCCTTCTAATGCCAACTGCTAAGACAGTTCCTAAATATTCCAGTGTTTCCTTTATCCTCAACATATCTTAAATTAGAATTTATACCTATCACTCAAATGGAAGCATTGAGAACTAGCAGAGACAAAATCCGTCTCAGGCTGCACCTGCTCCTAATGATGTTATTTTATATCAAATAAAGGAATTTGATAAGACTGGATCCAGACCCTTGCATATGTAATTTGATTCACATGGTTATTTGCAAAACAATTCTTCTTAAAAATCAGGTATGATCAGTTATAATTAAGGAAGAAGAAGCAGTTGCTTTTAGCTTGATAGGAAATAAAGCACTTAGAAGTTTGTTAAATTTCAGTAACTGATCACTGTGAATTTTGTGATGTTCTGTCCATATTTATTACTTAAATCCTAGCAAAGACATTTTTTGTAACAGTAAAGCAAAAGTCTAAGCAGCCCCCAAAAACTGTTAAGTAACACCGTCCTCATTTTTTCAGCTGAGGAAATTGAGAGGGCGATAAGGAGCATATGGGTTAATGGTTTTCTGTAAAAGTCATGGAGTTCAAATCGTGGAGATGCTGGATCTTGTACCCAAATTCATATTTGGTAGATGAGGGAGAGTTTCTTCTATCACTTGTAGTTTCTCCCCATTTTGTGGTAAGTGAAATCAAAAGGCTCAAAAATCAGAGTTTCAAAGTGCCTGTGGGAGGCAGAAAGCATCTGACAACAGAACTCTGCTTAATTGGCATTGGTAGTCAGTTTTGCCATTTCAATATCTGAACTATCAAGGCAGTAGTAATATTTTTTTTTTCAGATGTGGACATATAAAGGGTTAACTTAGAAATGAAGTAAATGACATCAGTCCTTCATTGTGATGTTAAATAATACAGCAGACAGAAATCAATACGTATCAATACATTATAATGCATTTTAATAGTAAAATCATTTATTTTGCTTCTAAAAGGGGAAATTTCATTTTCACAAGACAGCCAAATATCTTCAAAAGAGTATATGTAGGGGATAACAAGTCGAGGCAATGGCACTTGATTATTCACCCTCTTCATCTAACCCACTGTGTATCTGAATGCAAGATTTGTCTGCATCATTTAATATTGCTCAAAGCCCTAGAAACTGTGTGTGGTGACTTTGAGCAGAGATACCCTCTAGTGGTTACATTTTCAGTATAGAATAGAAATCATGTGCTCCTCAGAATGGAGTATTTACCTAAGAACTAGAGAGATTAAAAAGAGCATTCCCTCTTTGCCTTTGCCTTTGTATCAGCAAAGGAAATAACCTTGGGTTTCTCTGATATCTGACAAGTTAATTGCATTCCTCCTTTTATCACTTCAAGTACAACACTGTGAGGCTTTCTAGTCTCTTGGACCTGCTCTGGACAGATAGGACAAAATTTAGTCTCCTGAAATAGATGTAAAATTGCCTTTTGGCCTGTTTTCTTTGAAAATAATTTAGACTTAATTTCCTTTTATGTCAATGAAGAGTGGATTGGATGTAAATTATTGCAGAAATGTTTTCTATAGTTGGAGCAAAGGGCTTGCATCTGGGGCACTGGATTTCACTCTTAAGTCTATCACTGAATTTAACCTTTGACTAGACATTTGAACATGTCATGTCTCAGTTTAAAATAGGTGTAAAAGTGTTTGCTTCATTCACAGCATTTTGATGAAAATTACTTATGTAATTGTTAAATCTGTTAGGCTTGAACAGAAAGTCAATTACATAAGCAACGTTCATCAAATGTCATGTACAAAGCAAGTATTATTACATCTATTCCAAAGCAAACTAACAAACAACCAAAAGCTAAAACCAAAAAAACAGCAGTTGACACTACTGCCTGTTCAGAGATGAGGCTCTTAAAAAAGGTGGCTGGGATCTTCCCTGACACTGTCAGAGGATCGAGTCTATCACACATGCGACTTGGTCCTTCCTTATCCTCACTTTGCTGTGGCACCTCTTTTCTGACCCACTCGTACTAGGAGGTTCAGATCTCTTGTTTTCTAATCAAAATTTAACCTTTTGTAAATCTTGTCAGGTTGTGTCTAAGGCTCAGCTTTCAGTTAGGTGTAAGCTCGGAGTTAGGGTTTAGGTTAGTGTTGAGATACAGAAAGCTAAGATGTCCACCAGGAGCAGAACTAGAAAGGGGCTGCCAGAGGACAGGTCTCTTTGCAGCCTGCTCCTTCTTCTGGCATGCCCCTTTCATCCCCGATCCAGCTGGAGCTCGGGGCTTTCTATCGTTCTGCCATACCCCTACCATCAACCCCAGCACTAAAGACACAGAATTTTACTCTGTAGTTCATGGACGCATGTTATTCCCGAGGCTATGATGTGCATCATGATAGAACCAGTCTCCCCTCCTCCAAGGTTTCCCCTTGTTACTGAACTGGATTTAGCATTTTTTTATTGGCATTCTTTAGACTTTTCCTACTTTGTGCGTGTACCGGGAAATGGTGACTGAGGAGGGCAGATTGCATGGTGACTCAAAGGCAGTTGCCCTCCTGCATGCACTGTAGAGGAAGCCAAGGTCTGTCATTCAAGATTTGGGATTCTGTTCCAGGTACTGTACAGCCAGAAAACTGGTTGTACAGTTGTAGGTGGATAAATGTGTTACTGGAACACGGGTATCCAAGGTCTTTGAGAATTCATTCCTTGACAAAACCCCACAATTCATTTCAGATAGGAGATCTGAATAACCTTCTGGAAATCAATGCTGGCACTACTGACACTGAAAACCATGGCTGAGAGTCAGAAGAGTAACTTTAGTGATGGAAGATTCTCTGTCTCATTATGCATTCCCAGGTACCAAGTCACTAATAAGTTGTTTAATATATTAAGACCTTCACTCTGGCAGGCATTATTCTGAGCTATATTTCCCCGTTCTTTGTCTGTTTCCTTTTTCTCTTTTTTTTCCCGCATATAAGTGCAATACATTTGTCTTACATGATAATTAATCCAAATTTTTGACAAAATTGTCCTTTGAAAAAAGCTAATATGTTCTTACACTAGCCTTTTAAGCGTGATTCATTTAACAACTGTGATATTAAAGCTCTGGTCATGTAGTTCAGTGTTTCTGTTGCATAAGCAACATACAGATTCATTTTATTACTGAGACGTGCCTGGAAAAGAAAACTTTATAAAAATGTAATTAATTGCACACTTTAAAGGTCACTATTAATAAAAATGATCATGTACCATAGAAAGATTCAACAGCGATGCTTTCAGGTGTTGTTAAAGCCAAATATCCTAAAATGAACATTAAAATGCATTTTGTTTGAAAGATAAAGCAGATTCCTTGTCCCCTGTCCCAGAGGAAAGACCTTCATAACTTAATGTGACTACCTCAGTAGATGAATTATGAGGTGTTAGAGAGAAGTTGCTTCATAAATTTTAGTCATTTTAGTTGTTCATAATGTATCCTTCAATGTTTCATCAAAATAATCCATTTTCCAGGGTTATAATGAAGCTTCTTTTATTCCCAGAAAGAATTATGACTTTTTGGAAAATTTTCAGTTTTTTTCCATTTCTCTTTTTTCTCCACTTGTCATCATGAAAGTGTCACCAGCAAACATTAGTATGGTAACAGTTCAGGGAATGGCAGAAACATCATTAGTACCGAACTGGTCTATTAAGAAAGAACTCAGAATTGCTAATTATTCCCAATCAAAATTGTTACTAAAATTAATCTAGTTGCTTTCCTGCTGCCTTGAAAATTTCAGGTCCACCCACCCAATCTTTCTCTCTTTCTTTTATTCCATAATGGAAATAAGCTGTTGGATATGTATGCCTGATTTCATTTATTGTTGATTCAGAGTAAGAATCTGGTACACTTAATCTGTAAGTAGTCCCAGAAGTCAAAATATAGGGAGTTAATGTATAGTAAAGATTTCCAAAGAAACATAATCCCAAAATACGCTGGCCCTGACTCTTATTTACATAAAGGCCCCTTTACACATTCTGGCAGCAGCAAAGAACCCTAAAGTGTATTTAAATGTAATTTATGCCCACTCTAAGACTTTTTATGCTGCCAGAACTGTGCAAATGAAAATCAGGTCCATTATGTCTGAGTTTTTTTTTTTTTTCTTTCAACTGTTGCATGGTATATATCTGTAAAAGCATTTCTTTATATCTTTGTAACTCCTACACGATCCTTTCCAAAGACATTAATCAATGCCAACAAAACAAATCTGGGATTTAAGAGCCAAATAATTTTTGGAGTTAAAATAGGGAAGAAAAGTTAGGATTATTGTTTTGTGTATAATAAAAACCTCGGTACTTTTTATGAAATACAGTGAATTTAAAATACCTTCCTTGGTTTTTCTTTTGGTCTTCTGAAAAGCTGTGATGGAGCATGTTCAATATCAGCGAGATTGCTTTTGGAGGGGGTGGGATTGGCTGAAAGACGGCTGGCAAAAAACCAAACTTGTGACCATTCTTAACTGTAGAGCAGTTATGGCTGTTTTATAATGAAAAATGAAAATCCTGGAAAAAGCCATGTTAAGTAGCATGTGTAGGATGGGTAGACATTTCTCCTGAAGGAGATATTTTAAAGGGGCAAATTTTAAGGACACTTATAGATTTGCTCTGATAGCACATGCTTGGAACTCTGTGGAACAGAGACGCCAGGGAATTGCATCCAAAGTGCAATAATTTTGGTCCTTAATTGCAGATAAGTAACAACATATCCATTTGACTGCAGCCCTATTCGTGAGCAAGTTGCACATAGCTTGAGTTCAGGGATATATACTGTCTCCTCTGAGAGTCTTTTCTCCAGACCTTCACCTTACCTGCAGTTGTGGGCCTTGGCCTTCCTTACCCCACTTTTAATTTGTTTTTCCTTTTATGCCAAGATTCCAATGGATTCCAGCCTTTTCCTCTGCAGTAAAATCCTGTTGTTTTCATTCCCAGTGGAACCTAAAGCCATAGAAAACCAAAGAGAACTTAATTCTTTAAGGAGAAACTTTTATTTTTCTTTTTCTGAATTAATTTGTCAACTGAAGAAATTAGGTTCCAAGCCCATGATATCCTGAAATTTCTCTGTTATTATCTGAAACCTACAGAAACTGAAAGCTTTCAGTGCTCTTTGGCAATGTGCTCATGTTTGAGATTACTTCAATCAATTCCACAATTGTAAAGTAAAGGCAGTAAAGCAGTGTGTCCTGTTTGGTAACCTTCATTTGTACCCCTGTTGTGAAGAGCACAAAATGCTGGCTCTGACCCCTCTCCCTCTTTTATTCACTATTCCAGTCTTAACTTTGCTTACCCCCTAATTGTCCATTAGCGCTAAGATGTTTGTGGATGTACTATGTAGCTAATAAACTCTGTTCTGGCAAGAACGCTTTCAGGACAACTAACTGCCCATGAACACCAGCCAGGTTTGAACAAAAAAAGAAAACTTTTTCCAGACCCTGAAGTGGACAATATAGTTTTTTGACCTCAAATATAAGGAAAGTAAGTACCTTGGCTGTTTAAACTGGTGGTGGTTTGTGTTCATGGCTTCGACCAGCAAAGGAAAATGTAAGACTCAGATTCTTATTCCCATTGTCCTTCTTGGGTTTTCCTCTGACATTATTGTTAGAGATCGCAAAGCAGTGAGCAAAAATTGATGCTGCCGACTATCATGATAAGGGTGTGGAAAATTTGCCTCTAGATATAAATGATTCGTATCTTCATAAAGTCCTAAAGGAAAAAGAAAAATGTTGAAATGTCTTGGAGGAAATCCAAATGGCTGTATAAAGTTGAGGAAAATGGTAAACACTCAGCCCAAGAAAAAAAAATTCAGACACAGTAATGAAAAAGTAGCTTTATTTATAAAAAAGAAACATGTAAAATGTAGGTTCTTCTTCCCACATGGAGACTTTACTATGGCTTGTGTCATATGAGTCTGTTCTTTATTTTCTCTCTGTCTCCCTTTGTTTATCCAAAATATTTCTTTACTGCTTTAAAAATTCCTATTTCAACTATATTTTAAATATGTGGACTCCAAAAGTATTTGGATATCAGTAATGGTTGCTATCACTACTGGTTTTTAATCCTCAGAAATAAGAACATAAACATGCCTGAACATGAATTATTTTATTCAATATAGGCCAAATTCTTCCCTACCATCTTCCCTAGCATTCAACTGACTTCCAGTAAAGCTTGCAAGACATTTACTTTCAAACAAAATGATGTATTTGTCTGTATTTCAAACTTTAGTTTGAACTTTTTAGTTTAAGTTTTGTATTATTAAGTACAATATATTACAAGTATTTAAATATGGACTTCTAAGATTTGAGTATAGCTGGCTTGAACCTTATTCCATTTCATCACCAAATTAATTTAAACCTAAGATGAAAGCCATTTAACATGTGATGCAGTTGTCACAAATGAACAGTTCTCAGTTGTTTTGAATGGTTAAAAGTTCATAATCCTAATTCTCACTTTATCTGAGCAATATTGGTTCTACCTGACAATTAATGCTGAGGAGACTGGATTCCTATGCTACTTCCAGGTCGTTCACAAAGTTTCTGAAACTTACATAGTGAAGTGGTTTAGATAAGTTGATGTACCTCCTACTGTATTTTTTCCAATAAGAAAAATGTTTGGGATAAAATATAAGTATATAAAATCTATTTTTGGCCATTCTGGAAATCATTCAGCAAAGGATTTTTTCCAGTTTATTAAATATTACAAAAGTAGGGACTATGTACGTAAGAATTTTGAGTGACTGGCTGTAAGAGCCCAGCATCTCTAACCATGTTCTTTTAGATATTTCACACATGGAGTGTGCCATGTTTAATATAAAAGTTTATTTTGAAGTCGTTTGATGTTACACAGGATTTTTGATTTAGCAGAATGATACAGCAATATACTGAAAACACAACACAGGGTATACACTTAGCAAAATGTAGCAATTTCAATATACAGTTCAACCACAATACCAGTGTCTTTCCCATTACTGCTCTCTACAATTCACTCACTGTCATGGTGCTGAGCATCACCAGGAAGGAACACAGGGGTTTAAAGCAGCTCAAGCCCATTGCTCTCTTTTAAAACCCTTTTGTTAATTGTTCATTTTTTTTTATTCCAGGATGTGCTAAACCACTTCTACATCCAAAGGGTCTCGCTAACTCAGGGAGACATTCACATTCCTTCGATAAACTCATGAGGAAGCATTTGCACCATCTGATCCACTCAACTGGGGCATAGTCAGCTGATCCACTCAATATAACTGTGTATCTGAAACAAAGGTCACCCTCTGGTCCCCTTCGTGCTGAGATGAAGTCAGTGCCACAGCTGTGGTTTATGAGGGACACCTACATGGTTCCTGAGCTTCATGGACACCCTTCCCTCATTTTAGGGGGCTTATTTGTTGGCCACATTGATGGAAATAGAATAATTCTCCTTTATCGGGTCAAGAATTGTCCCTAATGACACTTGACTCTTTTATCAGTGAACCTTAAGATGCTTTTAGAATTATATTGCAATTATCTCCTTTTTTTTATATGGGCAAAACTAAAGCAAAAAATAAGGTAATTCATTGTTATCTGAGAATTTTAAAGCTCTACTTATGTACATGCTGTTGTGCCAAGCACAGCGCACCGCATAACAGAGACACAGTCGAAGGGGAAACTAATAGATTCAGCCAGACTAAAGAAAACAAAGAGTGAAATTATTGATTATTTTAACAGGTGGTTTTCACTTATCTTAGTAGCATACCATTGTGGGGGTCTGAACTTTAAGATTCCTTGTAGGTATTACGGCACAGAAGAGTTTCAGGTGGAGTATAAGTGGGAAAACACTTATTTGTGAATCTTTGCAGAGAACATCTACTAAATATGAAGATTTAGCAGGACAAAAGAAGAAAGCATCTAGCTAGAATCTAAGGAGTGGGCACTGAAGGGTCACCTATGTGAACAGAGCCCAGAAACTGTCAGTCTTTAGAGTTCATCCTTACTTCAAATCCATTAAACCATCCTGCAGAACACTTTCTTGACCTTTGCACAGGAAGAACAGAAATAACCAGCAGACCTACTAAGGTAGTGCCTTAGCTGAGGAAGGATCTGTTCAATAACATAGTATGCATCACAGCAAAATAGAAGGACTATGAAAGTCTGGGAATATCAGCAGAGTTAAAATCAGAATGGTTAAGGCGAGTGCAAACCCAAAGCAGACAGTTTATTGCTCAGCATTACCTTCTAGACAGTATCTTTCCAGGCAGATATTCTAAAAGAGATGAAATTGTGCTGTATCCAGTTCAGAATTACAGAATCACAAGCATATATAATATGATAAAACAAAACAAAATAAAACCTTTGAAAGGCACAAAAGTAAACGGTATAGCAGATTTAGTGCTCTAGAAGTGAATTTACTTACTTGTCAGGATAGGTGAATTCAATCCAAAACACACCATATTTTTGTCAGATTACGTTGTTCACATGTTTGCTCTGATACTAAAATTGAATGTTGTCTCTTCACACCAGCAGGTAACATTCCTACAAAGCACACAGAGGTTTCCAGGAGAACAAGGTTGCTTCCTTGCCAATAGGAGGAGAAAGAAGACAGGATCTATATATATATAAGAGTACAAGATTTTACAAGTTAAGCTAAAATAATGCAGATCTTACCTGAACTACACTGAAGCAGGTAGGCTACATAACAGGTTAGACCCTCAGTTCCTCCCTACTCTGTGACTCTCTGCTGGCTCTTGCAAGCCAGACTCCAGCAGACAGAGCTGTAGCAGAGAGGAGGGCTTGCAAATCCATACTGCAGCAGGGAGGAGGACGGGGGAAACCTGTGTACAAGAGCCAGGTATTCTGGCTTGCTGTTCCAGGCCATGGAAAGGCTCTGAAGGATCTGAGTCCTCTCAGTATTGCTTTGGAGAGCTGAAGACTCATTACCTCCAACGACAAGTGCACCTTTTTATTGGGGCAAAGACTCTGTCTGATATTGAACAGAACCAGAAATCAGGTCCCTTATAACAATGTTTATATATTTCCTGCAAGGCTCATTTCCCCTTGTAAAGTGCCCATCTCATTTTCCCTGATGCATGACATCACAGACCTTCATAAACATCTTTCTTTTACCATCGCCCAGGTGTAGGTGTTCACCTGAGTCAATATATCTAACACAATTAATTGAAATAAATCTATCAATTCGGAACAGCTGCAACTTTGTGGGGAAAAAAAAAAAAAAAAAAAAAGCTTTATGGACATAGATCTATTGTCACCCCCCACACGGTCAAATTTTCACCTGCACACATAAACACTGAGGCACTCATCACACACAGCTCTGCAGCCATTCTTGATAGCCTTCATTCCCCTTTAAACCACCTGTCAAAACAGCCCTTTAATTAGGTGAAGCTGTCTAGCTTTGTGAAAAGATTTTACTGTACTCTGTTGTCCTTGCTCTAAAATTAATAGTTTGACCAACTTCTAAGGGGGATAGGTTTTTGCACTTGTGAGTTAAATTAAAGCCACCTTTGCCAAGCAGGATTAAAAAAAAAAAAAGAAAGAAAAAAAAAGATCTTGGTGTTTGAAGCTTTGAGAGCAGCACTTCATTTATTATAATCTTTTTCCAGTGCCAAAGTACAAATTATGTAAAGAAATGAAACTGCAGCTGCAAGGAAGCCAAAGCTGTAGCATGTAGCACATGTCACCCTTGCAGTTGGTAGGCCAGTTGCAAGATAATGAAGAGATCAAAGGACTCGCACTTTGCTCTGCACAACCCATTTATTGGCCAAGACACCAAGGAAGACCAAGAGCCCCTGTGCTTTGCTGTGATCTCACTTGCACTTCGCTAAGTGAGAGACCTGTTTCTTGTGGCTGTCAAGGTAACTTTGTGCTGGTTGTGTGAGCCACAAGCTCCCTGAACACTAGCTTAGCTGGGAATTGAAAATACTCGAATGATACTGAACCATCAGAGTGGCCTTTTTATCAGGTGACAGTGGTTAAAATGAGGCTGTCTAGAAAGAAGAGAGAGAATTGGAGTAAGCTGTGATTACATCCTAGTAACTTCTGAGGAATACTGCCTCCAGAGATAGGCTTATCCCAGTGGGAGCAAAAATGCAGAAAATTCCCACTTTATTGATTCTAACTTCATCTGTCTGGGTTTCCTTCAGGCTTGTGGGGTTTCTGAGCAGAACTGGAGAAAAGCTTTCTTTTATTATTGTAGTTAATACCAATATCGCATGCTAATTTTTTATAACAGTACCATGTTGAGGGTCTACTTAGAATGTGGTCCAGGATCTATGAAATTATTAAAAGATTAGCAAAATCTCTGAGTCCTACAGTCTATCTGAGAAATACATAGAAGAGGAAGGGAAAG
>NW_010576440.1:90623-141756 GCF_000705375.1 Tinamus guttatus | reverse complement strand
GCAGGTTTTAATTTTTATTTTAGATATGTACTAACTGATTACTTACAGGCACTGACTGGTCAGATTTTGGTTGATTTATTTAATTTTATGGTAACTCTATGTTCAGAAATTTTGTTTTATGTGAATGATAGCACCTAAAGGGCCTTGGTCTTTAGGCACTTTTAAAATCCATCTTCAAAAAATATAAAATTGCCAATAATTCATATTCTTATAGTTATCCTTGCCTTTTTTTCTTGAAAAAAAATCCTAGTTTTATGCATAATTCTAAATAGCTGATAGCAGTTTTATACTATTTTACACTAAAAATCTACCAATGAGGTAGATTTTTACTGCAACAAAACTGCTATTAAGCTATTGCTATTAAGCATTTACTTGCTTGTTTTATTTGCTGGGAAAATGGCTGAATCCTTTCTGCTTTGCGAAGTCTTATAGACTGTTATGCTTGGATTTCTCAATGTTTTTGTTTTATGTGATCTTATTAAGATGATAAAATGTCACATTTTGATATGCTAAGAGGGCCTTACATAAAGGGAATTTGACACAAACACATACCGTGCTTCTAGGCATATGCTGCTGCTGTTCGTGTCTGATGTTTTTGTCAGGCCCAATGATTGCACAGCTACAGGGTAAATTGGTCTAGTGAGCTGATTTGATGGATAGACATATCCCAAAAATGGATAGTTCTGGTATGTCCATGGAGAAATATTTCCTTTGACTTTGTTTCTTGCAAATCTTTCTAGAATTGCACGAGAATCCATCTGATGCATCTTGTGCAGAAGATATAGCCCTTTTCCTGCATCACTATTTCTTAAAGGAATAGTGAAAGCAGCAGCTACTGCTCTCCTTGACCTGATCTTGAACACACTAGCCGTGGAGGAGAGGTCCTTCAGCAGCCACACATCTGTCTGGTGCTTTTCTATTTTCTAATCGCTCAGCGTTAAAAGGGGTTAATTGGGCACACAGGCTTCTCTGCAGGTCATCTACTTCACTACAAAATCCAGTGACACTGCAAAAAGCATCTTTTTGGTAGAAATACAAATTCTCTATGTAACACACAAAGTATACTGACAACATTCTGACAGATATAGTACTATCCTCAGCCATTATTGCCACGCAGAATTTCTTATAAATATCTATCGAGCACTTAATTCATTTTGTTAGTAGTCATTTTTATGATAACAAAAGACACAGGGAGAAAAAATTCTCCCCATAAACTCCTTGCTCTTAGAGCATGTGGCACATATTGTGTAATTCAGCAAATGAAATGAAAAAAGACCATGTGCTTGCATGTACATGTGATAAAAGGCATGAGGAAAAGAGAGAGAGGAGAAAAAAAGTTTAAATGAATTTCTTTGATTTTTTTGTAGATTTTTTTCTCTGCTGTACTTCATCTATCTCATTTTCACTGTATAGCTTTGCAGGAAAACAGCGATCAGTGCATGCAAATAACAAGGCATTGAAACAAGCACTTGGGCAATGCTGTATATGTATATAGTTGTAGCTACTCCTACGTGAGAAGTTTGCCCAAGTATTCAGTCTATAAAACCTCCTTGTCTTGACGTCCCTCAACTGCTGTGGTGGATGAGAATGGGGCAGGTGCTGACACTGCAGCTAGCAGTGTGAAAGGCCTCATGTTATGCATAGGACTGGCATTAGTGGCTTTCAATGGCATCCCTGTGAGTAAAGCACTGTGGAATGAGAGTTGAAACTTCAGACTCTGGTCCATATCAAAAACTAAAATGAAGTTTCAGCCTTTAGTCTTTTGTGGTTCTCAGGGAAAAAAAAAAAAAAAAGATAAAAAGATATAGTATGTGACGATACTTATGAGTCAGAGTGACATTGCAAAATATAAACATGGTTTCAGGAATCTCAAAGTTAAAGGCATAATAATACTTACAATCCTCAGTTGTACCAGAATTATCTCTATATTATTACATGTATATACAATGCCATATATGATTCTTGAGAGGTAGGGAGCTGGTTTCTGTATGTGGAGGGGAAAGCAGCTGCAGGGTGGTTGTTTACTCACACACTCATTTTCCTACCTGAGAGCCAATAGGATGAAGGTGCAGAAAACATCCATAAATTTTATCTGTCAATAAAATGTGAGCCAAGCCAGTGGATGTGAGTATAACCACAGGAGACAGGCTACACCTTAGAGAGGATTGTTGCAATACAGTCACAGGAGCTCTGCCGTTATTAGAGAATTTTGCATTGGAGTAATTTATCTGCTGCAAACTTCGGCCATTGGTGCTCTCAGAGGAACAAAACAAGTTGATGGCAATGCTTTTAGTACGTTCTCTCATGTATTCTTATTCAAGCATCCTTCTCTGTTTTGATACAAAACATCTGGAGTAGTGATTTGAACCAGAATATTGACATTGACAAAGTTTTGTTGAAACAGATTTCCTTAATATACACAAGGCCTTAGTAACTTAGGACATTTAGTTCCATCCAAGGTAAAATCCGTCAATGTTTTCTTCATGAACTAATTTAAAATATTATGAAACAAAAAAGAATGCTGGGCACGTTAACATTATCCACTTGTATGCTGTATATATTTTTCGCTAGAGTAAATCATGGAATAAATAGTAAGTCACTGGAGGAAGTCCCACTTGTTTCACTGTATGCTAGAATTTATGTTGGCAGGGTTTGGTATACGCCTCAGCAGGGAGATACGACTCATAATACCAGCCAGCGTCATTTCACTCACTTCCTTCAAGCCAGAACTCTGAGTATTTTACAAATGATATTTAAGGCTGACATCCTTATTGGGCTAATTATAAATTGTTATCTAATGATAATCTAAAGTATTGTCGTCACAGAGGTGGAGAAAACTGATGTAGGAGAAAGTGCAGAGTCTAGGCTCTCAATTCCCTGCTGTAAAAAGGCAAGCCAAGATAACTCAGAAGTAATGTGTTTTTTTAGCGAGTCTCCTGGGTAGAGCTCCCGTTTTATTGGAGGTGCAAGCAAACAGTTAGTAAACTAGCTCATGAATGTGTAATGTCTAACTAACTTGGCTGTAGAAATTATGCAGCTCCTTAGTACATAGTCTGTGCTTGTATTGAAATGAAAGAGACACGGTCAGCTTGACATCTAACCAATTACTAAATATGAGCTAAAACTGAATGTACAGACATTTGCAAGGGGCTGACTGCTCCTTCAAAACTATATGGAGATTACTTACTGATCTAGCTAATTCCTGGCAGGTCATAATCCCCATTTTTTTTCTACACTGACCACTCTGAGGTTCAAAGAGTTTAGATGCAGAACCATTCCATCTCTGCAGAGAATAGCTGTTCTATGTGGACTTGTACAAGCATAAAAGGGTAAAAAGACCTAATGTTCTCCTCTTCTCATCATACTGCATGCCCACACAAAGAACAGACACTACTTGGCTGCAGGTGAATATTGTACCTGGAAGAATAGGGAGGAATCAGAGAATAAATAAATAATAAAAATAAAGTGTTTTCTGTTGTGTTCACCTGCTGGGGAAAAAAAAAATGTTAGGCCTCTGCAGATCTGATCCGCTGATGCTGTAAATAGGTAGGATTGTACATAGAGAGATTTGCTACATTCATCTGATTGTGCGGGCTGAAGTTGTACTGTGCATGCAAACCAGGTTCCTATTGACTTTGAAATAACAGATATTTGTTGGGCAGTACTGTGAGAAACTAATAGATTTTTGTAACCTTCCCTTGAAGTAGTTATCTTTATGAATAAAATAATTACGTAGCCTTGTTTTCTGATGCTTTTAATATATGCTTGCGTCATAACAACAGAGAAAATTTAATTCTCTCTAAAGTCTGCAATATTCTGGACTTCCTCTGGCATCTTCAGTCCAAGTTGTTTAAATGCCTGTCTACATAACTGGAAAATTGTTACAAAGGCTATTATTCTGCTTAACAGTCCCAGAGGTAGACGTGGATTAACTGTTAAAATATTTTGGAGAATAAATCTTAGAGATTTTTTTTATATTTTGAAATTCTGTTTTTGGTACCAGGTACAAGTTCAGAAAAAAAAAATATATTGAGAGAGGCTGAAATAAGCAGAGAAGATGCAGCTCCTTTTTAGGTGTGATCTCTTTAGGCAAGTATGGCTGGAGTGACTGCATTGTGCCAGGAACTCTGCGGTGCTTTCCACGGTGTCCAGAACAGAACAGCCCAGAACAGCCTTCCTGGAGCTATCCTGGATGAATCACTCTTTCTTTGGACAGCAAGATGAGCAGGGGTGAGAAAGTGGAGCTTGTGTTCTTTGGCACATCCATACCCAAATATGTATTTTTAAATGATGAGCTCCCAGGGGGTTTATCTAGTCTTCTGTAAGCAATGTGTAAAGTTGGACAGACTCAGCCTGCTCACACAGTTAGTGCTCCTACAGTGAAACTCGTCTCAAGTTCTGCCCCAGAGCATGCGGAGATGTGCCGCTTTGCAGACACCTCTAGGTAAAGGTGTTTTAAGACCATACAGGAAGCCTTGGGGATACTTTAAAGTAGTTCCTTAAGAGAGGGAACTGTTTACTGGACATGAACATCACAAAACTTTCACTGCTTTTTGTAAAAGTCAGAGTTTAGGTAAGGTGAGCTTTCAGATGGGGGAACACAGGCTTCTCTGAGTGGTTATTCCACCTCCAGAGGTGCCTTGAGCCACTGAGTCCTCAGCCTTACAAGTCAAAGAAAAAAAGGCGTTAGACTTTAGCACAAGACTACTTGCGGATTTAAAAAAGCAGAGGGTCTGAATAAAAGTGAAATTAAAGCTCTTGTCATGAACACAAGAGCAGACAAATGATAATAAAACAACTCTAGTTATTCCCTTTGTAATATGCAGAAATAATTGGTGTCAGCAGAAGAATGCTGTCACCAGTGCATAAAGGTCCAGCTTGTGCTCTTCCCGAGCTTTTAGCTGCATGGTGTCTCAGCTGGTAGACTAGCTGTACAGCATTCCCCTGTAATGCAGGAATAACATCCTAATAAATGTTCTTATCTGGGCTTAAATGTGAGCATCTTCCTTTGTACCTATGTGAGCCTGACTTCCAAGCTCCAGTGGAGTTGCAAGGCTCTTCAGAGCCAGGGATAACAGCTCAGTGTGACATTTAAGCAAACTCTGTACTACGCTTGCTTGTACCCTGAGTGGCCAGAGACCAGCCTTTATGCCATTTGTACATTCTGTGTCACTTTTGTCTGCCTTTGAAACTAGTGTCCATAAAATGAGAAATTAATGAGATCATCTGCAGCCATCTCTCGAGCAAATAACATTCATCTCCTCAACACGTTGCCTCCACAGCAGTGACATTTAGCCCGTTTCTCACAATGCTGTCTGATATTAGAAATTGCACAGGGTCTCTTCCCCCAGCCTTCCTCTCCTAAAACTCTTGCGCCTACACAAAAGTAAGTGCAATTCAGAACCTGCAGGGATTTCTGAAAATTCATTCCTCTGTATAAAATGCTCAGCCCAAATGCTTTACTCGGGAAAAGTCAGTAACGATTGCTCTGCTAAAGATCAGCTCATATCCCCTGAAAGAATTAATTTCTTCTTGGCTGATAATGAAGCTACAAAATCACCCTTTAACAAGCACAACAGACCAACAATAACAGACCAACAGACCACTCTAAGTTGATGAACTTTCCAAAATTATTTCCTGATTTTTATACACTTTTTTTTTTTTGGAAGCTGATACTAATATAGCTTCTACATCTGGCATAGAGGGAGGTTTTGTAAAAGAAAGAGACAGAGAGATAGAGAGATAGAGAGATAGAAAGAGAAGGAGGGAAGCAGGGAAAAGAAGGAGGATAAGAGGGAAGAAAGAAGGAAGGGAGGAAGGAAGGAAGGAAGCAAGGAAGAAAGGAAGGAAACAAGGAAGGAAGGAAGCAAGGAAGGAAGCAAGGAAGAAAAGAGAAACTTCACCATCCTCTCACCCAGTAAACTTATGTTAAGTAAGTGATTCATGCTATCATTCATGTTAAAATTCCATCCAACTAAATGTTTACATAGAGTGACTGTCTTTATTATGAAGGAAACTGTAACTCTGCAACTCCGCATATAGCTCCTTTTTTCTTCTATTTACCTAAAAACACTTGATAACTCAGCACATGCACTCAATTCACACTTCATTTTTTTCATTGCAAATGCCTTGTCTCTATGATATCCAAAAGGCCCTTGTTAAGGGGAGAAGGAAAGGAATGCCCATCCCATTGTCCTTCCTTGCAGAAGGCTCTAAGTCCTGTGCTTCTTCGTCTCTCATCTGGGAATTTCTGTGGTACCAGGCAGAGCATGCATTAAAGTAGAGATATTGCTTTAATGGATTATTAGCTTTCTTACCGGAGATTTCAGCAAAGGAAAATTTTTGCTGTGGTGACTGTGGTCACAGTATATATATATATTAAGGGATATGACACAGAAGTTTTTACCTCCAAGTTATTCTGTGCTCCTACAAAATCCAGTGCTTTAATAGAGAAACTATAGAGAGAGTAATTTTAGGGCCCACTATTTAGAACATTTGCCTTGGTTAAAAAACAGCCGAAAGGTCAAGATTTTAATTCAGACTATGAAAGGGAATTAGGATCCTCCTGTGCCCTCTGGTTACCAGCAGTTGTTCCATGATAACTCTCTTCTGCTTTGGGCGAATGCACTCACTGTCTCTCTCTTTCTTCATTTGAAAACAAAGCAAGTAAAAATGTGTCCCAGAGAACAACAGGAAGTATTCCCAAACAATTATTATTGCACAACAATAAAACCATATCTCATCCACCACTGCAAGTATTACTCACATCATCAGCAGGGCTGAGGCAGGAAAATACCTTTGCTGTGCTAGAGATTAGGATAGATGGTGCAACTTGTCTTTAAGCATTTTGGAGGTATGTCATTCGAGTACAAATCAAAACCACCTTGAATTCATAGTTGGAGAATTAGTCATCAGAGATGCTCTTGACAAGTGATAACACTCATGAAAACAAAGTAGAGGACAAAAATAATCCTTTTTGTTTGTTTCAAGATGGAACTTTTATCTGTTTTGTACATTGAATGCATGGATTGAACACTCTGCCATTCCTGGTGAATCTGCATAGATGTTTTTTTTCCTCTGCATTTATGTTACTTTGCCCCATTTGAAGGAAGCAGTTTGACACAGTAAATTAAATAGAAAGTCCATAAATAAGCATGCTGGGCAAAAAGGATCAGTAATAAAAGGGGTAAAGGGGAGAAGGCTGGGGGACACAACAAAACGGACAAAAAAAGGTCATAAATCCAAGAGTATCTGCATTTGAAACTTTATTTTTCCCTCTGAATGTGCATGCAACAGACTAAAACAAATGTTATGGAGGGGAGTAGCAAGAAAATAAACTGCAAATCTGAAAGTCAGGATACTGGATAGTGGGATAGGTACAAAGTAGTGATAAAGCTTTGGGTGGGAATAGTCTCGTGATTAGAGACTCCTTTCTCTTTCATATTAACTCATGTTATAAAATCGAGTGAAACGAATCTTTGTAATTGTAAAGCTGATGGCTGCATTGGTTTGGGAAAATGAATACTGCCATTACTGCTGCTCTTTCACTCTCTCATGCTCTATCTTCCTCACTCATGACGTCTGCAGTTGGAATGGAAGAAAAAACATTTCTCGGAAAGCACAAGATTATATTTTTCACTGTTTTTTGACATTTCCATGGCTTGTGGTTGCAATAGAATTTTCTTCATAAAGTGATACTATCTCAACATGAAAAAAAAAAAAAGAACTGAAAATAAGTCTTGGAAAAGAAATATGCTAAACACTGCTGACCACAGCCTTCTACTAGTAAAGGAGATGAATAGAGACAGCCAACCAAGGCGGGGCAAGTGGAAGGGGAAGAAGAGATTCCTAACAGGATCATAAATGGTCTGGTTCATATTTTTTTAATGTGTTTGTGACCTTTTAATGCTTGTGTGACCTCTAGTGGCCTTTGCTCCCTTCTGGTAGCCTGTGTTGTCATCGTCTGAACCTATGGACACAGCATCTTATTTACATGGATGTTAGCTTTCTGTTGAAGATGTTATCTTGCTGTTTTTTTCTACCACTTCAGACAGAGGTTTGGGATAGATCTGACTATATCTCTTTTCTTAAAATAAACACAGCAAAATATTTTTATTATAATAAACATAACAACAGACAGACTCACAGAACAGTTGAGGTTAGCAGGGTTCCCTGGAGACCATCTAGTCCAGTGCCCTGCCTAGGGCAGGGTCAGCTAGAGCAGGTTGCTCAGAGTTGTATCCCCTCAGGTTTTGAATATTTCCAAGGATGGAGACACCAGTCTCTCTGGGAAACCTGTTCCAATGTTTGACCACACTCATAGTATTTCTTTCTTTATGTTTAAATACAATTTCTTGCATTTTAATTTACCACTGCTGTCTCTTGTCCTTTCCCTGACTGCCATTGACTCAGCCTAATGCAAATTTTCTTTAAGAAATAGAAGTAATACATACAGTACAGACAGATCAAAATAAAAGGTTTAAAACCACACTTCTCCAACATATTTTTGCAAGGTAAATCTTTTCTGCATTCTTTTTCTCAATCCAGCAGCTTTCAGGGCCTCTGAGCTGCAGCGAACTCTACACAGCCCTCTCCCTGTGTTTGTTTGAGTTGGCTGTGTCTTTGCTTCCTACTCCCACCCTCAGGAGCCTCCTCATCTTTGCTTCTCTTGGATGCTCCCAGCTCGCCCCTTCTCTCAGCCTTCACTGACCCCTTATGCACTCTGCAGCCTCCCTCACTTCCACATGTAAGCTGCTCTTGAAGAGGCATACTCTCAACCTTGGTCTCCAAAGGGATCCAAAATTTAGCAGCTTGAAAGGTCAAACAGGTGGTCTCCTTCCCTGCTGTTCAGCTACATTTTTTTTTATGGAACATAATATACATCACATGCTACAGAATATAGACAAATGAACCAGATACCATTCATTATTTTCCTGCTACATTTTCAGTATACTGGTGTGGAAATTTTCCAAAACTCCCTGTGAAAAAATGTATCAATCCAAACCAGAATAATTTCTGTTATGAAGTTAGTATTGCATTACACTGCAAACAGATAGTGGGACTAATGTACAGTGAGGTATAACCTGACAGCTGACATATAGAGGGTATAACCCTCTATTGCTTTTTCTAAAATAATTATATGTACTGAAATGGTCTACCAAAAATAGATGTGAACAGACTTAGCTTTCTGTCTCTTTCGCAGTGGATATTACTCTTTTTCCCTTTTTTACACAGAGAATCCAAGTCAAAGACAGTAACAGAGATCATTGTAGAGCTATCACATGCAGTAGTCCCAGAGTTCATGTTACAAGCGAAAATTTGAGTGGCTTGGCTAAATCAACACAGGAAATCTCTAAGAGAAACAGGATGATATTTCAGCATTTCTTTTTTCTTTTTTTCTTAACCACAGGGTCTCCATTTGCTAACAAAGAAATGAAAGATTGAATTCTTCTGGGTACATCCTTATGTCACCAAATTTGATTGGCTTTAAATAACAAGGATTAGGGCAAGAGAAGGATCTAACTGAAATGCTATCAGAAAAACATTTTTGAGCAGGAGCATTTTCTGTACACAAGAGTATTTCTGAAAATACTAGTCTTTTGACATGGAGGTGGAAATTCCTGTGTTTAGATCATTAAAATATAACATAAAAATATATTTCGAACCACCAGTTGTTGAGCCAGCATGGGTGGTTTTCCATCTCAAGGAATAATAGCTTTGACCCTTTGAGCCTTTTGATTTAATATTTTTGCAGTGTGATTGAATTCCAATATTCAGGTGTCTGGGAAGGCCAGGCTGGTGCTGAGCTCGTAGTTCTCAGGCTGAGCAGATGGCATGCATTGTGTCTGGGAAAAAGACGCTGATATTTCTTGTTAGTTATGTTTGCACTGTGTTGCAATTAAATAAATGCAGCAAAAATACACACCTAGTCTTCTGTTTTTGTTTTAAGAAAGAGCAGATTCCTCACCTGTTTGTGAGAGATAAGCTATAATGTATTTTTAAGTACAATTTTTATCTCTGCTCAGCAATAAACGATGGTTTATAAACGATATCCCTGCCATAAGGTAAGCAAAGATAATAGACCTGATTTGTAGGCAGCATATGGGCCCTTGGATTCAATATCTTTCTTTTTTTTTATTTCTCATATTTGCCTAAGGCCTCTGTTCTGTTTGTTTGGGGTTTATTCCAAAAATGAATCTTAAAGACACCTCTTCAAATTATGCATTGCTTCTATTATTAACAAAGTGTGATTCAGACATCAGTTAAGTCATCCCAAACATAGTCTTAAGAGAGACAAAATTAACATAGCTCTAGGCAATTATTGTGCTAATTCTACAATCATTAATGGAATTTTCACACAGTCGAAAAACAGTTTCTGAAATTTATTCATATATCTAGTGGAGATGCAAGTTTCTCTTTTTGCCTGATGTAAAGCATTAAGCATGCCCTTAGGATCATGCTTCTTTTTTCACACAGCGTTATTATTTAAGACAGAAATATAAAGCTAAATTCATATATTCCAGAGAAACCTACAAAACAACTTTGTAAGTTTCCTTTCTGCCTAATTGCTCATGAGAGATGCCAACATCCAAACTTGTGATTGTAAAATGTTTCTGGCTCTGGAAGAACCTAAATTCTGTCTTTGTAAGGACTACTGAGTTTTTGGAAGTTTTGTCTCCTTATCAGATAGCAGTACTTCAAAGAAAAGAATCGACACTTTTTTAGCTTTTGTAACAGAGAAATTTGCCAATATTAGAGCAGCATTTGCTAATGGATTCCACGGTCTTTTGGATTTGTCTTTATCCTGACACAATCAGCAAAAACTCAGTCATATCTCCTGCATGCCACTGCATCCATCATCACCAGAGCAGTTTAAGATGCTGCGTTTGCTGCCTTTGCACTCTTGCCTGACCCTTTGCCTCCAACGAAAGCTAAAACTGAATCACGGTAACATGATGCGTCCAGTTAAATCCATTCTCAGACTAAACTAGGGTAAGTTAGCTAGCTAGTACTAGTTTCAATTATTCAGTGCAAAATAAACCAACAACCTGCTTCTACACTTCTTGTCTGGAACTTTTCCAGTACCTTGAGTGCAGACTATGAGGCATAGCACTTGCCACAAATAAGGCAGAAAATCTCCCAGACTATGATTTTTTCCCCTTCAGATTAGCAGATCTTGAATACAGAAATGCTAAACACCCTTAGCTACCAGGCCACCAGAATAATCAGACAGGCTTTAACATAATACGTAGAGGAGGTCCGGGACCTTTCTATGGGAGAGGTTTTGCCTTTCCATTTTTTATATGCCAGGTGACTGAATGAGATAAAAAACAGAGCTGCGTTCTGAAGAAAAAAAACAATCTATACTGAAGAGGCTTTTAAACTTTCATTGACGCTACTTCAGGAGAGCAGTGACCAAGCAACAGGTCATCCTCTCAAAAGTGCCTTACCAATGAGTGTTACGATGAAGCTAAGTTCTGTCTGCCATGATTTAAAAAGAGACAGCTAAAGGTTTGATGGACAATAATGCAAAGCTCTTAAAATTATTATCATTTTTTCTCTGAGGACTTCAGCTCAATATGCACTCATGGTCAAATGCAATTTCTAGAATAAACACAAGAAGAACTGAGAAATGGCCAGTATGTGACTTCTTGAAGTTACAGTGTTCCAGCATCCTGAGTAAGTTTCAAAAAGTAAGTACTAAAAACCTGAAAAAATCAAGAATGATAATAAATATGATTAGAGAAAAGATACATCTAAAGAGAACCTTACCTGGACTAATTCTCCTTATTGTGAAATGAGAAAGTGGGAACGGGAGACAAGGAATATGGTAATGGCTTGTATTATCATGAATGGTGAGCATATTTCAATAGGAAATGATTATTTGCTGCTTTCCTAACAGAATGAAAAAGGGAGAGCCTATTAACTTGTCAGACAGTAGGTTAAAAAAAAAAGAAAATATTTCTTTCACAGGATAAATAATTAACTTACAGAACTTGTTACAAGCAGCTGCAGATGCCAAAACAAGAAATGAGTTAAAAAAAGAACCGAACCGATTTGTAGATAGAAAGGCTATGAAAGGACAGCTAAATACAGTAGTTTAATGTGGGAAGTTTTCCATTGCAGGAAGTTTTTGAGCTGCAGATAGCTGAAAATGGGATAGCATAGAAAGGAAGGAACACATCATAATTTCCTTTTTTCTTATACCCTAAACGTCTGCTATTAGACACTATCTGAGACAGGATACTTTTTTTTTTTTTTTTTTTTGCTAAAATTTAAAGAAGAGAAAGTTTTGTTCCGGGGAGGATCTGATCAAAGATGAACATAAATCAACAGTGTAATGCAATGAACAGTGAAAAGAAAAATGCCAAACTGGAGCAATACCTTTAAAGTGATATTATTTTCTGATTTGCTTAGCACTGCTAGCATCTCAATAATAGTTTATGTTATTTTATTATGATTTTATGTTATTTTATTTTGTCATTTATATCATTTTATTGTGATGCACATACAAAGAATAATTAAAGATATTAGAAACACGAACTACAAGAAACGATTGAAGGATCTGGCCTTGTTTAGTTATGACAGAAGCTAGACATCCTAACAATTTTTAACATGTAAGGAGTATTGCAAAACAAATAATAGATTTTGTCTTGTTCTCTAAAGTCCAGGGTTAGTAGGATAATAAATAGTTTCACCAAGAATTTAGATTGGGTGTTGGGAAAGTTTGAATAGCAGTAGTTGAATAGTGTTTGAATAGCATGTGTTTCCTTGAGACATTACATGTAGTGCTAAGGCTTAAACAGACTTTTATCTGGAATGCTAGCAAAGTAAGAGAGAGGGAGGAATTACAGGGCTTAAAACACCCTCTCCAACCTTATTTTCAATAATTATATCTGTAGATGTTTCAAGTTCTATTTCAGGAATTTTGAAGTCAGCCCCTAATCTCAGTAGTTATACGATAGTTAAGTTATGACTACAATTAAAGCATTTCCAACAAATGGCCTTGTTTGTTTTCTCACTGGAAAGTGCCAGTTCAAAATTTGTTGTGAATTGTTCCAGTATCCCTCGAAGACTAGTTTGGGAACCATTTATCCTAGGCTATTATCATTCCAAAGAGCTGATTAATGTCATGTCTGGTCTCAGTTAAGAGCTGGTAATGAACGGAAAGCATTTTTTATCCGTCAATAAACTTGACTTAAGCATATTTGTCAGTTTGCAAGTTGATATAAAATATAAGGCTTTGTAGCTGGAGATACTTTACATTGGAATGTACACATTTAGTCATCAAATGAAAAGAGAGCACCTTATTCCTTTAAGAGTTCCAGAGATGTTAATGGGCAAACCAAGCACAGGTAATTTTGCATTTCCAACCAATCAAAAAAGTAGTGTATAATTTAATAGGAATAATGTCAAAACTATATCCTACATCATTATACATGAACAAGCTTTGGAGAAGAGAAAAAATATTCTGGAAGAGAAGCCCTAAAGGATTCCAAGAAATGGCTGGCTTAAAACGTTCCTAGGAAAAAGTTCGCACTGACAAAGCAAAACAAATGGAAAACTTTCTTAGAAGAACTTTTGATCATGCAGTAGGAAGCTCTCAGGAACTGTTTATGTAGAAAGACAGATACCCATTTAGGTGAGAGACTGCCTCCAGGTGAATATAGGAAATATACAGAAAATGTCCTGTTCATGAAGGCAAATTAAATGTATTTTCCTTTTGTCTTTTATAACAATCTATAGTATTGTTGTACATTTCAGGGATTTAAATGCCTTTTTTTTTGCATTTTACCATAATGTGGTTCAGACTGTGGTCATTAAAATGCATATGGTTAACAGCAAGCCATTCTGTATCAACAGATGTGATCCTTAAAACTGGGGTCCTAACAAGTTCACAGCTCATCTAAATAATGGTGTAAGAAATTCAAAAGGTTAAAAAACCCCATATCCTATGTAAGCTGCATGGATAAAAAAGACTATATCGCAAGAACAAAAGAGGGAAAGAATATTTTTCAGTAGTAACTGTGTGGCAGTGTAGTAAGGAGGACACTTGAAACTAAAAATCCCAAGCGAATTGTGAAGGAGTCTATAGTCAAGCTAGTTTGTGTTCCTACTACTCAGGCCCTTATACAATAAAAAGCATTTTGAAGATATAGTCAAGGAGAGACATTCAGCTTACTGAAGACATAAGAGAAAAAAAGAAAGTTTTAGCAGAAGGTTTCTGTTGGAGAATAAAAAATTACATATCACAGGGAATTTACAAAATAAAAAAGTTCTTTGCCTGACTAATGACTTCTTCATCCAAAAAAACAGTTACAGCTCTGGTCCTAACTGCAAAGAGAGAAACAACCTGTTGCTCTTGAGAACAATTAAGTTTATAGTCCTGGAAAAGGCCTTGAAGAATGAGAGTGCTGTTAATATAATATTCTTGCAGGGGTCTGCTGGGATAAAGCAGGAGTTTATCCTTGAGTGGGAAGGTGCAGAGGGCCTCTCACTGGTGGGAATTCGGCACTATTTACTTGAAAGCATGCTGCCTGGAAATGGCAACTCTTTTGCCACGATTAATGTAGGATGGTTAAAACCAGATCTGTTGCAGATAGAGCCCCTGTCAACAGGCTTGAGGTAGCTAAGGACTAGGATCTTCTCATGGACATGAATGCTGGCAAGACTGAGGAGGTTTGGGAAGGGGATCGGCCGTGCTGAATATGACCACTCTCAACATAGAAATCACACAGTGATTTTATATGCCAGGAAACTTTTTCTTGCACCAAAAACTTTATTCTAATGTGGCATCGAAGGCAGAAAGTCACAGAGAAATTCCTCATGGAAAATTGTGTCTCTACAGAGACAATAGCGTGGGGATTGTCAGAGAGACACTTAAACACCTTTATAAGTGTACAGCACTTATACAACCGCTCCATTATTGTTCGCATTTTAAACCAAGTGTGTTTCTGAAATATTAAGAAGTGATTTTTTTTCATCCTATCAGGTCAGGTGAAGTAGGTAGTGTTGCAGCTACTGGGACCAGACTACAATAGCTGACAAGTATATTTGCTTCCTGGGAACCCCCACCATATTCCTCTCCTGGATGGTCAAAAAGCCACTTTAGGTAGTCCTGCGGTCATTATGAGTGCACTTCCAAATCAGACTAGACAAAGTAAAACATCCTGCCTCTAATCCTGGCAGGAAATTCTGCTACCTAGTATCTAAAAGCAATTGATTTTTGTAATATAGAACCTAGATTCTTAACACGAGTCTCGTTAGCTCAATCTATCTACCACAATTTATTTTATTTTTTTCAGATAGAATGACAACTTTTATAATCCTTGTTTTTAAAGAATGATAAAATAATGAAATTTGCTTCTTATTACCCAGAAATAAGCCACTTAATAGCAATTTTCATCAAAATACTGTTAAATTGCAAATACATATATATATTTATATAACCAAAAAAATGTGATAGCAGTGTAGTGCTGCTTTATTTATTATCTGCCTGAAGTAACCATAAGTTACTTACTTCAGGAGTCTACATTTCTTATCAGTTTCATAACTTTTACAAAAAAAAAAATTAAATAAAAAATAAAAAAAACCAGAAGTCTTCATATCTCAAAAGCCTTCAGAGATTTGTGTGTGTGTGTACAAATAACCCAAAACTGAAAGACAAACTTTGTATATTCATAGGATTACACAGTGATTTAAAATCCACACTAGACTTGATGCAACAAAATATGATCAAAGTCTGAAGGAGTGGTACAGCCAGAAGAGTTGCAAGAATTCTTTTGAAGTAGAAGACCTGCTGTTAGTCTTAATCCTTGTAAACGTCTTTAAGATGCAAAATTCTTGGGAGGGAAGCCTCTAAGGAAATGAGCAAGTTAACGAATTGACCTACAATGCCAGGAAGTGGCACAGCCAGACTATACCACAGACTGTGCACATTAGTTGTTTGAAAACCTATTACAGATGGAAAAAGGTTATATGCATGGCATGCAGGAAAGAAGAGAGGTCTCAAACGTCTCTTCTGCCAGACTTACTTACCAATAAAAGGGCAACTCATTCGAGATCATCTATTTATTCTACAGTCTGAAAATTCAATAGAAAGAAATATTTTTGATAAAATATCAGGCTTTGATGAAGGTATCCTATCAGACAAAGTCACAGCCAGGAATATGATGCCATAGATGTTTGCAAGCAACTTTGTGAGCATCACAAATGAGGATGGAGGCCAATATTAAACAGATCTGGTGATATTGTAAGAACAATCTGGAAAATTAGTATGATTTGCCGAAGACTCCACACAATAACAATTCTTGTTATCTTTATTTCAGGAGAGATAATTTACTAGAAGCTTAGAACAGCTTCAGGCATTTCAGCCACATTTCCATCGGATTTCATCAGTTTAAATTGGCAAATTCTGTTCAAAATGTCCAAATCTGCATCTATTGTAGATAATTTGGGAGATCAAGATAGTGCTTCCTGGACTGATCCATGAAGAATTTACATTTCAGAAATCAACCAAACAGGAGTTGGGAGGGCTGCATTTGTTTACCTGTGAGTATTTTGACAATTGTTTGTAGAAGCAGCTGCTAAAAAACACATACATCAGGTTGGATTTGTCTTTGAAAAGCTATATTTGGTTATTAAAAGAGCAGCTGAAGCAGTCACGGGTAATCACTTGGGCCAACAGCCTGAGGAAAGAAAAAGAGGAGATAACTACTTCCTTGTCCAAAAAGGAAAGACTGTAGATTGGGTTACTGAAAGCCAAAAATCAATGATAAATAAAATTCTTTGGATGGTGTAACTGTGGTGAGGAGTGTGAATCTCAGAGGTGTCAAATAGGAACCAATTTTTCTTATCCAGTTTTCCTAGGAAGTTATTTAAACTGTATTTTCAGCATGAATAAATGTGCAATTCACCTCATATAACTGTAGGACTGAATCCGTGAAAGTAGGACACTGCAGTAAGGTCAGGTTTTTCCCTTTCTTGGAGGTTTGTGGGAAATTGCTGGAAAATGTGAGGCTTTCAGCTTCTCATTATGATTCAAGATGTAGCAAAATTGAAGTTTTTTTTTTTACTGTTTTTTTTTGTTGAAATTTGACTTTTGTTTCGCTCTTTAAAAGTACCTATGTAAAAAGGCTTGAAAATTGATCCTGTTTGCCCTCCCAAATGCTCAGTGGAGACACCAAATGAGCTGCTCTGCAGCTGTAGAGACAGCTCTGCCTTTACTCACAGCTTGGTAACCCATGGGCTTGGTAATATTTTCACTGAATCAGTTCACTCCACCTTGGGTGGAGACATCCCTTTTCCCAGGTTCTTGATCCAAAGTTAAAAAAGAGTTTTTTTTGAATAATATGTGAAATTTTAAAAATTATTTAACCTAATGATTTGTTTGTGTTTGAAATGTTGTTATTAGTTTGAAGTTTAAATAAATTCATAAACAGAAATGTAAACATTTTCTGAAGCACTGAGAATGGCCTTGCATTCAAGGCTGTGTTATATAATATTGATATTACATAGCTTTCAACAAAGCTTCTATTGAAAGGACCTTCACACCACAGGTTAAATAAAAGCTGCATTTATATCTTAACATCTTGGGCACACAGCTTTTGCTTAATTTATGCCAAAGTACATGCTAAAGGTTTCTTAATTAAGGAATCTCTCTAAATGCTAAAAAGTTTCATAAATACTATCCAACCCTTAACACTTTAACAAGAGGATCATGCAATGAACCAGGGACTGAACTATGGGTGAACACCACCTATTAGCATTTTCTCCTCTTTTTTTTTCTTTTATTCCCTTCTAGTTTTACAATTTTCAACCTTCATACCTAAGTGAAGCTTATGCAATTGCTCTGTTATTATAGTATGCAGCATGGCTGTTAATACAATTCCAAGTGGAATTTGTTTGGTTTTCTTTCTGTTCTATCATAGCAATGCACTGTTGTTCGCTATCAAGCGTGGTCTATGATTATTCCACAGATGGTTTTATTGCAGCACCACTTCACCACTTTTTCATAGCTTTCTTTAGAAAATGAACACTCTGTGTCCCATGTCCTCCACTCACCTGCAATTTCTTTCAATTCATTGCTCATTTTTAAACAAGTGTGAGAATACAAGGTCTCAGAGACAACCAGATGCTCACAAGCTTGTTAAAATTGATGACTAGGTAGAGTATAAAGACTCTAAATGCTGCTTTGTGATGAAAGATGGAACTTGGCCAGCAGGGCATTGCCGTAATGCACTGACTAGCTAATTACAACATGTCTATCTTTGAATCATCTAAACCATTTCTTGTCTTTTACCTAACTAGTTCTACACTTAAATGGTGACTGGTAAAAGGGAAGGAACACCGAATACTCTGCAAACACAGCAGTGGTGATGCAGATGTGGGCACATAAAAAGAAGGGACTTTGTAGAAAAAGCAAGCAAGAAAAGAATGGAGAATATGTGGGCATAGGAAATAAATTCATAGAATTTCAGGTTCATTAATTGTCCATAGAACACTTCTTTGTGGAGAGAGAAGCCTAGCTCAGAAGATATACTTTACAACAGGTGAAATACCTTCGGGAGAAGTATTCTGTGATATCGTTACTTAAATATTCTACAAAATTAGAATAAAATAAAGGAAGCAATGGGGAACTAGGAGGAAGAAGAAATAGGAAGAACCACGAAGAGAAGCAGGTACCGACTTGCAATACTTCTTTATGCTTCAAATACTGTATCTTCTACACACCAACTGTGAGCACACCAGGCATAAGGGAAATCACTGAAGTATCAAAATTAAAAGGTTGCTAACGAACAGATTTTTCTTTGACAAAGCAAAATATTTAAAATAGTTAACAATTGGATCCAGTAGCATCTTGAGAGATATCCTAAGTCAACTGAGCACAGCTTTGAAGAATAAACTTTAAAGGACCCTTACCAGGTGAACTGACAAAATGATCTAGTTTACAGACATATGTATGTGGATCGTAAGGTCGCAGATATGTGTCTACAATATACTCATTCACTAGTCAAAAATTTATTTGTTTATGCTTAAAAAAAGGTGATTTTGCATGTCTGGGCTGGAAAAAAAAGGCACATTCAAGAATAAAAGCAAAAAGGAGTATGAGAGACATCCAGCCGAGCTGATCAGAAACAAAGTAGAACGCTCTGGAGTTTGTTTTTGCTGTATTAAAAGTGTACTTTGAAAACAACTTCAAATTTGATCATTCTTTCATTTGGTCATTGAAAGAATGTTCGCGACACTGACAGGCTTTCCTATCCAATTCCATTGACATTTTCTTCAACTTTTTTAACCACCAACTTCTGGAATTTTGGAGGTAGGGTACAAATATGTATTCGATTACGTTAACTATTTGAAAATTCAACTGAATTCTGTTGAATTCAAAATTTGACAGAATTAGACTCCAGTGATTTAAAGTATTTATTCTGAAACCTTACTCATTTCAGCACAATCTGTTCAGGAATATGTTTTCTTTAAAAGTGGAAAGCCTATAAGCCTATGAACTATAAGTAGAAGGAATAATAATAATAATAAATACTTTCTTTTGTCTACAGACTTTCCTCCTTTAAAAGAAGAAGCATTTTCTTTGCAGTGAAGGCTAGTTGCTTTTAATCACCTAAAGACACTTAATTAGATGTTACAAAGCCAATTAAATCTACATACGTGTAAATCTATAAAGTGGGCATTCTTGAGACAAGATATATTTAGACAAGATCCCCTTCCCCCCCCAAAAAAAAAGAAAAAAAAAAAAAAGGCGAATCGGAGGAAAGATTGCCTTTCAAGCATAGAGAGAGAGAGAAAAAGAAAAGGAGCAAACTTCTTGTCTTTGAGGATGTCCTTGATATAAGTATTGAGCACTAGGCTGCAGCATTTTAGGAAACCCAATAAGGATTCTGTTTAAGTAATAAAAATACAGAATGTGCCCTATGTAACAGAGATGCATTAAAGCATCACATTTAAATATGATGTAACTTCCTTTAATATGTGTTTTCTATTACATTTACCCTTCAGTTAGATTTAAGATCCCAGAGCCTTTATGTGAGTGATAAATTGGCATATAAAATATGCCTACATGAGACAACATGCTTCTTAGCAAAGTATTAAGTTATCTAGAGTATCTACCATCTTAACAGTGAGCCATTTTTCACCATTTTTTTCACTTAGGGGACAGTATCTCAATACAAGACTTAATTAATCAATTCCTTTAAATGTTGGTAAAGTTAACGATTCAGAATCTGCTTGGAAAATAATAAGCCAGAGAACGAGAATAAGTCTTTAGCAAAGTCTTATGAGAAATGCAATCTTGTTAGGGAAGACAGCCATCACACCAGTAAGGACAGCGTCTTCTAAAGTAGAACTGACAGGTTGTAAATATTTCTCAGAAACAGATTTTCCCCATCTGAGTTAAGGTTGCTGAATCACTGTAGACACTATTACCTACTTCAGCTTTGCTTTCCACCACACACTTCCATTCAGGAGCTTTTATTTAGACTAAATCCTATGCCTTTAATTGAAGAGGGGTAGAAGTTGAAAATTAAAATAATATTTTTTATACATACTGTTAATTGCATGTAGGGAGCAGGTATGGGAAGTCTTTTGGTGCGTTGTGAATATACACATGCTAGTTTTTCCAGTCCCATAGCCCAATTATACAATTTTGCCATTGTAGTGGCAGACCATGGAGTTTGCACTGAGTTTGTGAGGCTTCCAGTCTGGGACTTGTCACTCTTACTAGCTCTCCATTTATTTATCTTCAGGTTTGCTTTCATTTGGTTTAGCTATAACAACATTTTTTTCTAATGACCAAGTAGCCATGTATAATTTGTTTTTCTTTTGATTTCCTTCTTATAGTATAACCATAATATGTATAGTTATAACAAGCAGATATTCTGAATAGAATGAGATATCTATGACTCTAATGTAATGTAGAGAAATGTAGGTCTGGTACAACAGCAGAGGCCTTCAGATCCAGCATATAGGATGTAGTGTAGAGGAGTCCATGGATTGGGTGAGAAAAGATGAGGCAAAGGTTGGCTATAAACATCTCACCAATGACCAGTTGAAGAAATGTAAAAACGGGCAAAACCAGTTTCAGGGGTAAAAAGAAGACAGAGAACAAGCAAACTAAGACAACATAGAATAGATAACATACATAGATGGTACCATATGTAGTAAATTTGAATGTAACCTAGACATGCAGACCAATGAAGAAAAGGAATGTGCAAAACACATAGATGACATAGATATAAAAATGAAAGAACATCCTAAATTAATAACAACTCCTCCCAGTGAAGGATTTGGGATGCTGGTGGTTTGCTGTATCCCTTCTCTTTGGAAAGAAGGATCCTGAGAGGCAGTGGAAGGAAGTGTTTACGAGGAAAAGTGTTAGAAACTAGAAACTGTGTGTGCAACATTTCTAACTCTATTATTGCTGAGTTTTTCTTCTGTATTTTTATCCTCTTTGTTATTTTCTTTAATTTCATGTATTTCTGCAGCAGATCTCAACTAAATCTTTAATTAGATTTTCTTATTGTAATAATGAATTCTTGGCTCTCGAAATGGACTTAATTTCCTTTTCACCAGTTTATAAAGGATAATATGGACACTGTGACATATATTCCTCTGAAGTTTGCATATGACTATTGAAATCCTGTGTACCCCATATATGAGGCCATAGAAATGTCCATGCTAAAGTGTTAAGCTAGATTCTTACCTTCTTCTAGCAGCATCTAGGTGAAGTAAATGTTTCTCAGTAGAAGTGATACAGTAAAGACATCTTGTGTTTATCTCAAGTAGGTCAGTGAAGGGTGATTTGTCCCATTATAAGTGAAAACCAGCAGGTTTGCAGACTCATTAGCATCCTGGCGTCAGGATTTCTGTTTTCTATGCACTGCCTCACCCTGAAGTCTGGAATCTAGCTAGAGCATTGTGTGTGGATTTACAGAAGAAACCTTAACTGACCTAGATGGCCTTCTACAGACGTTATCATAATCTGGCAGGGGATTTAGCATGTTTTTGGCTAAAGGTGTGCTTCTGCACTCACAATTCAGTACTGAAGTTGCTGAAGCTGTTGGAATAATTCTCTCTGAATCACTCTATGATAGTATCCACAGGCCATTCTAGCCCTTTTAAACTACCATGCAAATTCCATTGAGTTTGAAAAAATCTTTATTAAAAAAATAAGCATTCATGTGCTCTTAAAGGATAATTCAAAAATAGATCTTTAGTGTTGACTCCAAATTTCCCCAAAAGTTCCACAAGCTTTTGGTTTTGCTAGTTTAACTTAGATCCCTAATAGTTTTTGAAGAACAGAGTGGATGTAGTAACTACGAACTGCAGAATATGGAAATGAATTCAAAACTTGGGTTTAAGCATCCTCTGTGCTGTTATGTTGCCCAAAGGGTTATAAACACGCTGGAGTTTGATCAGCAGGGTCCCTTTCACTGATTTGTTTACATCATCAGACTTAGTTGCAGAGACACATGTTGCAAGTCCCTGCAGCCTGGAGATGTCCTTTTCACTGGTCTGATTCTACCCCTTCACGAGACCTACTGAGACCCTGCTGGGGTCTCTACTGAGAGAAGACTGAAAAGGTCCATCTTTTTTTTTTTTTTTCTTACCTCTCCTCTCTGCCTTCACTGAGAGCTGACACATGGAAGAACATGCCATGTATTCTGCATGAGCTGCTCCAGCCTGTGCAGCCTAGTCGGAAAAATGAAAGTAAAAACTTTGCCAACACATCAACAGGAGAGCAGTACCAAAGACCTGTCATGGCTGGAGGTGGTTTATACACAGAGGGGCTGGAAATCAGCATGATGGATGGAGCTTCTAAAGTGGATGTTTTCTGAAACACTTTTTTAAATAATTAGGAGGAATTGTGAAAGCCATAATGTCCATTAGAAAATTCTACTGTATCTTACAGCAAGTAATAAATTCTAACACAAGGAAATTCTTGTTACTTCAAGCATATGGGATTCTGTACCAACAGCAATGCTGTAAGTGTTCTTACTTGTATCTTCTCTATTTGCTACTGCTATTTCCATCTCATTCTTCAGCAGCTGTCAAAAGCTAAATCCAAATGAGTGCATGTCATCTTTTAGAATCAATGCAGCTCAGGTCATCATCCAACAGTGCTTTCTGCACAATTTCAAATTAATATCATCCTTGGAAACTCACAGATCAATCTTAGCTTCTGATCAAACTCTGCTTGCTGGTTTATAGGAGCATGCAAAAAATTATCTCCAAACAATTTCTGTTTATCTTCTCTAATAAGCCAGAGGAATATTTACTGCAAAATTTTGTTTTGTTTTAACAGACAGATATGCAGTTTTCCTAAACTGCTGCAACTTAGCAGGCATTTGTATCATTGGAGGAAAAAAAACAAATAAACATGGGATTCAAAAATATATTTGCAAATATGTATACCTGTTTTTTTTCCTTGATCCAGGCAGAAAATCATCCATAATCTATTAATTCAAGCACTTAAAATAAACCATAACCTCAATTAAATCCCACAGATATGAAACATTGCTCAAATACAGATATCTTGCGTATCTTTACCTCAATTATATCTACACATCCCTGATCTGAATGACATTTTTATGTCTGAGTCCATATTATCTAAAATGTATCTTGTAGTAGTCCAGTTTTTATCTTCCAAATCTCTATTCCCTCTATTTTTTTCACAAGTGTTACATTATCTTCGGAGTTCAGAGTAAAGTCAGTAATAGAAACTCCAGAAACTAAGAGAACTAGCATTTCATTTGCTTATCAAGAATGATCTGCAGATGGAAAACAATGGAGTTTACTAATAATTTTGTGTGTTTCTGTGTTTCTGAATACAGAGAGAGAAATTCAACAAAATTCATTCAATATTGTAAGTTAAAAAACAAAACCTGAAAATCCCAAATCTCTGAAAATATTGCTTAAATTGCCACAATAGAGATTTAAAAGTGGAGAATATCAGGTTCACAGCTCTCCATGAAATACCTGCTCCAGTCTGTCTCCATCTTGAACAATGAATGAGGTGTAAGAGGAAAATACTGTTTTAGAAATCCTCTAAACAAAATTTATATACTTTGTGCTGTAGCATTGCTTTGTGTATCACACAGAGCAGAACTCTGAATCTTTGGAACTACAGTGGAGACACCAACAGGATCCATTTTAGCTGCAGAGTTAATGTTTGGTGGAAGGACAGCACTGCTATTCAGCAGTTGGGAGGAACTGTGGGGCACAGAGTCTAGTTAGCGAAAGGCCACAGTGTGTACTCAGTGAAGGAATTAGTTCTTAGAGCAGTCCAGGATGATTTCTTCTGGTTTTTGGGTTTTTTTTGTCGTTTGTTTTGTTTTGTTTTTTCTTTGTTTGTTTGTTTTCTTGGAGGAATGGGTAGAGAGCATGACTGTTGTCCATGTCTTCTTCTTTGTCTAGGAGCAAAAATGCTTTTCTTTCAATTTATGACCTCAGGAAAGATTTGAATGGCTTTGAATGGCTGTGGGGATCTCAGAGGAAATACTATCGTTTCTAAATCAGCTTTATCATAGGAATCAGTAAGTAAGCATCACTGGAGCCATGTTCCAAGCTTAGAGGACCTGACTTTTAGGCCATCACATGTTAGGCCATGCCCCAACACATGTTCATGGACACTAGACTGGCAGCTCCTGCTTCCAGTGATTGACAAGGTATTTTTTATGGCTATTCATTATTGGCTCAGGCCACCTAAACCGTATACAAATAATAAAAGCAAGAGGAATGAAGTATGGACTTTTCATTTTTCATTTAATCAGCTAAATGCAAGGGGCACATCAGAGAGCAAAAGAAAAGGTGCTATTGCAGCACAGAGGGATATTCCCCTGTAGATTTGATGCAAATATAGATCTTCTAAAATAGAACACTACAAGGATGTCTCCTAGCAAATGCTTGTAAATTATCAACTCTTCCTATAATAGCACAATAGCTATGTGGCTAATCTTAGCAAGACCTTTTTCTTTTGAAACTGTTATGTAAAAGAATTGAGGAGGACAAGTGGCAACACGAGGTTGGCGATTAAGGACACTGACAATTTCAGGTTGCTATATACAACTAAGTCCCCTCACTCATAAGAAGGGCCCTCATTTTAGCCATCCAACAACACTCATAAAATAACAAAAAAAAGTTCTTCATGAAGCAGAGGGTGAGTTGGAATACGGTCCATGTCAGAAGGAAAAACTGGCATATACAGGAAAAGAAAAATAGATGTCAGAGAAGAGAACGACATATAAAAATTAACACTAATACTGCTGTTGTGAAATATCTGAATTTTTCTCTATTTGTTTCTGCTTGGTTTTATTAACATACTGGTATTAACATACCTTTCCTCACATTCTCTTCTGCATGCAGTTTAATGACCACACATAAAAGTCCTGGTATAAACTGACTCCTCAGCTGTGTTTTGTGCATTGGAAATGTGTTTGAGAATGTGCATAGTATCCTCTTTAATGGGCTATATTAATCTTCTCTGTATTACTCAAGTTGTAGTGCGTGGGTTCTCAAAGCACACACATTATTAAAAACACGCTCTTACTAATACTGATAACAGAGTTCTTTAAAAAAAAAAAAATGATATTTGACACCTATGCTACCTCGGCGAAACGTGAATGGAAATGAAATGACACGTAAGTCCAGGGCAAAGGATCTATACAAGGCTGAACTAACCCATATTTATACATCTAGAAATATATAGCATATATCTGCATATATGTTTGCATGTATGTGTGAATAGATGCAATAAAGACAGTGTGCTTTTCCGGGTGGTGTTTTTTTTGTGTGTTGAAAAATGGGTGAAAGACAAATGGTGCATAGAAAGAAACAGAGCAAATTACTTCTACAGAAGCCTAAAAATAAATGGGGTAGGAAAAAAAAATTCAAGTCATGATTTTAGTTTTAGATGTAAACACTTATGAACAACTTAATCTTGTGGTGGCAGCAAGCAGAATCTGTTATCTAAGCCATTTGGGCCAGAGAAGGTTGGTGTGGTATAGCAGAAATGATGTAAAAGCAAGGGAAAATTGTGAGATCTGTGCCTCTGTGTCTTCATGCTCTGGATATGAACTGAATTGATCCCCCAGCAGGAAATCATTACCTTATGATAAATGGTTCACCATACTGACAGCATCTCTCTAGCTTTGCTGGATAATCTGCAGGGTTGCAAGTATAACGGCTTGTAGAAACTTTTTCCTTGTATTTTGACATATAAACAACAGCTGTTTAGTTTCAAGTGTTTAGAAAGGGATTATTTGGACAAGGAATAATAGAGAATAATAATAATCATTTAAACTGAAGGTAGAAGGTTAATTCAGTAGATCTACGGTCTTACCTCCAAATTGCTGATCACATCTGGTGTGGTTTAGAATTTAGTTTGTCATGCAGCTCTTTATAATTGCATTGCTAAAAGGGGAATCATTAAAGATTTGACCTTCCAAACCTGCCTGGTCATATACCATATCTTGAACTTAGTGCTGAGGCTAGAATACCAGAACTTTCAGGAAATGGCTATTAAAGGCTCACAAAATTAAATAAAATTCAAGTTTTTGCCTGCTATTATAGGATTGGGTTGCACTTCTGTGATAGACTTCCGAGAGGACGTACATCACTGAAGTACCTAAATGGAGTCTAGTACTGACCAAAGGTCCCATACTGTGGTGCAGAGAGACTGTAATTTCCTGATTATCTCCCCTTATGAGATGCTCCAGCTTTACAGTTTCCAACTTTCTTGATAACAAAAGGAAATGCTGTGGTTCCAGTTATTTCCCTTCTATCCTATTCACCTTGCTTTTTTAGGTGCTTGTTTCCTCAGTGATCGTTACAGCAGCTAGTCTAACATGTCTGAGAGAGGAAGAAGAAACCATTTCTCCTCTTCTCTTTGGGCAGCTACTGATGATAATCTGCAATAATTGACCCTATAAATATGATGTTTCTATAACCACAAAACCCGGTTTATCCAGTCTTCCCATATCATGGGACCAAATGAGTCCCATATACAGCAGGACCACTGTAATTAAATTCTAAGAAAGAGTGGAGTTAACCTAAATTGGATAGGAATATTCTTTAAAATAACTTCCTTACTATATCTATCTTTTTAAATCCTAAATCTATCTCTACAAGAAAGATGCAGTCTGACTATTACTTTTATTTTAGCAAATACTAATATAAAACTGCTCTGCTGACTTTATACCACTTCTTGTATGTTCTAAATGTTGAATTACAATGAGTAAAGTCAAATCAAACTAACATAAATGTAATGAATATGGAGAACTCTAAATTTGTTGCACTAATACAATGCAAATATAAGTTAAAAACTGCCGAGACACATCACTTGTGAAGTTAGAATAAATAGGATAAGTAGGATAATTAATAGGATAAAGTTAGAATATGTGTTTGGTAGGAACTTTTGATAGGAAAAGCTTCAACACCTTTATGAGAATTTTTATTTGTTTAAAGTACTCAACTGTACAATGCTAGAATAACTATAACCGTAATCATTTGGAATGCCTCCCCCTTTTAAGATTAAGGTTAAGGTTTCCATTTATTTATATTTCTAAGTCATTTATGCTTGTGAAGTCATAAGTGTTTTTGACAGCCAGGAGCAATGGTTAATACTGACGAGGAAGGAATTTTTGAATCTGGTTAATGTTCATGCATCACTTCTGCAGTCTATACAGAGACATGATACACCCTGTTTGAATAAACGAAGTTGTTCACATTAACATATACTGCAGTAGCTGACTTCACAACAACTCACAAATTTTCTGAATGTGTCTCTTTAATGGGGAAAATCTTACCATCAGCACTGTAAAACAGAGAACATGAACTCTGTACTGTTTCCTGAACTAAGACCGTACAAATCAGTTTGTAAAGATATACCAGGGTAGGCTTACAACACTGCCATTTGGATTGCTTGACTTTCAAGTCAAACCACAGTTTGACATGCAGTTGAATGGGCTAGAAATCTGGAAAAAGTTATCATAAAACTTTTTGCTTATTTTATTTCTTGTTAGCCACTACTAAAGCTGTTTGAAAAAGTATTGTACCTTTTCTGTAATTAGACATTTCCTTGATTGCATTTTGAAGAGATTGAAATCATTCCTACCTGATAGAAAAGGATTTCATTGTTCTTGAATATGGCTATCATTTGAAAATTTTGGAAATTTTAAGATAAATTTAAAATCATCTCTTGAATATGTATGCGTGTGCCTTTTCTCCTGTCTAGACTCATTCAGTAAAGGGAAGTATCTGCATATTCGTCTCATAAGTATTATATTTCATCTTCACATAACAAAACTTGTCTTCCTTTATTACTAGCACATGATTTCAAAGCTGAAAATAAAATGCAGCATTCTACTCTTTAGAGATATTCTTTTAACCCCATCAGAAATAATTTTATTTGCTTCATGTGATCACCTGTTCAATACCTGTAACTGTGTAAATACTGATTTTGTTCAAGAAACAGGCCATTTTAATGGAATCATTCTGGCAGTTGTGCTTTGCAAGACAAGTTGTGTCCACCTGAGTGCTCTAACTATTCATCACTGAAACTTCTTGCTGTTGCACACAACAAAAGTTGTAAATACACAAGTAGACCTGAGTTGGATCTACCATACAGTTTATACACTTTCTTCATTCTTTAAGGCATTCTACACATAGAAAAACAGGATTGTGTAGTCAATATGACTTTTGTTCTCCAAACAATTCTCCATCCTTATGAGAATAATATTACCTCCTTCTGTATATGGACGTACTCTGTATAGTGTAAAGAAAATAGTAGGCCCATGGCAAGGGATCAAGATTTTTCTTACTTTGAATAAGATGTCCCAACTATAGTGTATCAATACTACAAATACTACAAATTCTTCATATTCACATATGCATCATTTCAGTCACTTAGGTCTTAGCCAAGCTACGAAAACACAACCATACAATGTGTATGTTCTTGCTATGCTCAGTGGCCCGTTTGTGCTTTTGTGGTTTAAAATGTCCATACTTTGTGTGGCTTGTTGCTCAGTGGGTAATTTTCTTCCCCATTTTATGTACACAATTGTTTGTACTAGAGGAAACGGCCACAAACTGAAGCACCAAAAGTTCCACAGGAACTTAAGGAAAAAGTGTATTAGCAGTGAGGGTGACGGAGCACTGGAACAGGCTGCCCAGAGAGCTTGTGGAGTCTCCCTCTCTGGAGATCTCCAAGGATGCAGCCCTGTGCCACGTGCTCTAGGTGTGCAGGGTGTTTGGACTAGATGATCCCTAGAGGTCCCTTCCTCACTTAGTAATTTCATTCTTTTTATAGAGGGATGCAGTGCTACATGCACATTGTATCATCCTGGATAATTTAATATCCCTCTGATATACATATTACTTATATAAATATTCTCATTTATAGATTAGTGGTACTAGGATTCACACTAAAAGTGTAACACTAAAATGAGTACACTAAGAGCGTAAAAAAATCAAATTATTTAGAAAAAAATTTAGAAAAAAAAATCAAGCGTGTGCATGTCTCTACCTGCATAAGTATTCTAGTGATCCTTAATTTGATCCTTAATTTGACTTTCTCTGACAGTGCAGTGCTTCAACTAGAATTAAAATTTCTTTTTTCATGCTTTAATGACCAAATATACTGCCTCTATATGGTGCCATAATTCTTCTTAGATAGAAGAACCTTTTAAAAAGTGAATTATTGAACGTTTTTGACTAAAAAATATTGGAAAAAATATCTCCACATATACTTGCTTTGGGGGGATTCTCTACCCAAGTTCCAAAAGTTTCTAGCTTTAGGAAGTTTTACACACATGCACATGTGCATGAACAGCTCCATATAGCTGACAGACACACAAATCACCTTAGAACTATAAAAAGTAAATGAATTTTGAACTTTTCTTACTACTAAGATCAATCATTTGTGGCTATTCAAAGATTACCTGGTTACGTCAACATTGTTTTGAAAGAGAACAAAATCATTACTTGAAAATTATGATGCAAAGATGATTTTGCAACTAGTTTTTGTCAGAAATATCTAAATGTTTACCAGCATTTACTGTTTACTTTTATTTTTTTTCACCACAGTCCCATGGGAAGATAAGAAAGTAACATAGTTAAAGGTGTCTGAACTGGCTTAGCGGAAATGGCAAGTTGAAAGATGTGAATGAACTGGGCAGCAGGCGTCATGAGTTTTACTTCATATTCAGGGTTAAAATAGCAAAAGAGATAACTTATAGAGAAACTGTGAAAATAATGTCACTTTTCTAAGCTTTGACATGAGCCTTTAAGAGTCAATATTTTAGGCCCTGTCAAGATCCAGAATTAGTTTTTGTGTATATTGTGTACATGTATATATTCTAAGTACCTAAAGGCTCACTTTACACATACTGTAAATATTACCATATATATTATATATGAGGTATAAAAAAAAAATTATTAGGGCCCATGTCTGAATGTTGTGCATTCTGAAGATTCAAGAGCAACACTGAAAGGAAAATTGGGAAACAAACAAACAAACAAACAAAAAAACAAAAAACATTTCTTTCCATAGAAATAGAGTAAATAATAGATAATAATAAGTAAAAGGCAGGTTTAAGATTGATAAGGATGAATGTAACTTGCATTTATCATTGACTATGCAACTTCTTCAGCATAACAATCACAGCTTTCACATATATATATATATATATATATTTGGTATAAATATATGTATTCCTTATGTGTACCTGTTAATTTCAACACTTGATTGCAGTCTTTTCTCTTACAGTGCTTTCCTACATACATATCAAAATGAAAAAAAAAAACCTTATATAGATAAGATTAAGTCTTAGAAACTGAAGTAACAAATGGATTAACTCTTTGAAAGAAGATGTAAAAATTCGCCTATTAGATTTTGAAGTGAGGGTGGATAAAACATATAGAACATGTAAATGTATTTTATATAGACCATGTAAAAATACGGAAGGTTGAGATTTTTGTGTTTCTTTTTTCCCTTTCAGATATTCACCTCCTCCTTTTAGTTAATGTGCTCATATAAATACAGCAGGATTTTTTTTAAATAACTCTTTACTGAGTATGTCAACAAGATAATATATAGTGTATAGTGAGGTTTTGAAGTTAACAATGCGTGCAACATGGCAGATTGCAGAAAACAGATAATGCAGACTTCCAACCAGCTATTTTTCCATATTTAAGATAGAAAATATACCAACACAGAACAGAATCAAATGTGCATGTCTCAGTTAAAACGAATTTTATGAAAGATCATCTTCATATAGTTGGGATCAAGTGATTATAACAATTTGTTTAGTAGATTATCTGTTTCTTAGAGGATCAGGATTCAGCTCTCATGAGGCACATTTCCACAGAGCCGCAGTATAACAAAAGCTTGCCAAACCTCTTTCGCACTAGTTTTCCAGATGGATTACTAGCCAGTGTCCTTTGAAAAGAAAAACATTCCATGCTGTACAGAAGTTTAATGCCAAATGGTTCAAAATTGCCTGTAGTATCATCTGGGATGCAAAATGCCCTGTAGAGTTCAGGGAAAAAGTGACCATCAGTTTCCTAGGATTTTCTCTGTGTTTAGAAGAGAGCATCAGACAATTTGATGAGGCTTAGAGCCAGTAACTTTTGATTTTGGCACTTATTTCTGTTTTGTTTTTCCATCAACTGGAAAGATGAGTAAAACCATTACTATGTTCTAAAGAAAAGCTTTAATATCTCCTTATTGGAATTGGAGGTGAAGGAATACTATAAATGAAAAATCCAATGGGAATTAACCACTTCACTGTCAAAAGCTGAGACAGAAATTTCACTGCAATGTCATTAATAAAGTGTCTCATGCAGACCTCTGAAAATTATACCAAAAATAAGATATGCATAAAGTTCTTTTGCTTGCTGACTAAAATACTTTTCCCAGAGAAATATTTTATTTTCTCATGAAAAGACAAAATGATTGAGAAAAAAAATAGTTGAGCTATTCTAGTATCAAACAGTATAAACTATTTCATTTTTCTCTTTCTTTTATATTACATTCATTTATTTTTCTTATAGACCACCAGGGAAAATGTCTAATATATTTTCAGTCCAAAAAACCCAATCCCTAAACAGCCTGATAAAGAAATTCAGTGAAACCTTTTAATAAAAAGTTCCGGCATCCATCAGGTGTTTGTTTCTGCTAATAGTCAAAGAACTCTTGTTACAGACATAGAACAGACATGTGAAAATGGAGACTTATTTGTAAATAGGTCTTCAAATGGAACCAAAGCATTGGGCATGACTTTGTTGTGAAACTAGTCTCACACATTTTCATTTAAACTCTCTCACCAACTCTTCCATAAATTTATGTCAGCCATTAGTGGTATGCAATGAAAGATGGGTCACATATTGCCTGTGAGCCACTAATTTGCCCACAGGTCCAACAAACCTGTCCAAATTAGGACCCGCAGGTGAACATTTTGGAATTTCTGATGTGTTGTATATGCATACATTTCAGACTTCTGCTTCACAGTTCCCTTTAGTTAGTATCTGTGTTTGCACTAAGTAAAGATGATCCTATTCTTATGAAGCTCCAGGAAAAAGCTACTGATATAACTTTAATTTTACTTCATCAAAAGATTGTTATCCAAAATAGTTTTTATGGACTTTGTCCAGACTTCTTTCAAATATCTTTCTTAGTGCAAATTGTCTATTATCTACGTATTTAAATATGTCCTGAAATGAAGCCTCAGCTGTCTATGCAACTTAGACACTTTATTTGAAACTTTCCAAACACTGTTGTAGCTTGAAGACCATGAATTGTTTTGCATTTGGTTAGCAATTAGAATCGGAAGAAACATTCTTTCAATGTAAAATATGAGTTTTTGAGTTTTTCCTTGAATACAACTGTGAGTTTGTTTAGACAGTGCTCCTAGTTGTCTCCATGAATTTTGGTATAAATGGTTTAGCAGGTTACTTTTTTTTTCAAAAGTGTATTTATAGAAAATGAGCTTTGTCAGTATCCTGTACAAATAAAAGAAGCATAAATTATGCTATCTTAAAAATTGCTTTGATTTTGATATAGGTAACCCAATAATGCTCCACCTATGTGTATATACATTTAACAATCCAAGATCAAACCAAATACTTTGAGAATGCCTCCTATTTTCACCTTAATCGGTCACTAGGAACATTTGTTGACATCAGTTTGAGCTTGTGGATCATTCACGTCCTGTACAGCTGAACCTCCTGCATAAGTCATTTCATATAAATAGGGCAACTAGCTCATGTTGAAACTAGGGTATCCTAGAACAGATGATATTCATTGAAGAGAAGAAGAATTCCTCTTGCATCAGTCATTGAAGTATGAAATGCTAGTATGCATGTACATTCAAAGGATACCTTTTGAAATCAGCTGTGTAGCTAGTTAGTTCAGTGAAATTAAATACCACCGCCACACCCCATGGAAATCACTGGATCTACTTAATTTCAAACAAACTCTTATGCATACAGCATGCAATGGAAGAGTGCAGAGGCACAACTATTTGCTGCTTGTCTTATGGGTTTTGGAAGCTAAAATATTATCAAGCAAACAAAACAAAAGCATCAACTTTCTTATCATACTCTTGGTCACAGAGAAAACACTTTGCATAGACGTGTCTACCTAGAATTACACCATGTGAAATCATATGACAGCCTTTATTCAGCAAAATTTCAGTGACTTTACCCATACAGTAGCCACACAGGTTGCCTAAAATACCTGTTATAGCTGGAGAAAATAGCAAATATACAGAATATAGAGTGGAATTTCAAATTGTGATTATAAAAGGTGCTGGAGAGGATGCAGTTTGTTACATAATGATTGTACTTTGCCATCTATCACCAAACAATTGGATTCATTTTCTCATTGCAGAAAATGAGTGTTGTCATGCGATTTCAGAACTGCACACTCACAGACTGCTGGGATTCAAGAATGGATAGAGTGAAATAAGCAAAGGAAAGGATTAAAACCCTCTCTCCCAACATAAGAAGCCTCATAAAAAGTGAAAAATCTAATCATTCCGTAGTGACAATTCTTCAGCTTTTACTTTCAGTCTACTTCTAATGACGTTTTTCCTTGTCCCTAGCTATTCATTTGCACTTTAAGATGTTCAGTCCAAAAAGTACCCTGAGAGCTGCTCCCATTGCCTCCTTATGCTGTGTTTCACATCTGAATATTAAAGGAGTGAAAAAAAAAAAAAACGAAAAAAAAAAAAAAAAAAAAAGAATTAAATCTGGTTTGGCAGGAAATCCAGATCTTTTGGCAGCCACAAAGTCAATGGAGTTGCTGGAACTTTATATAATTTTGAGAGTAGCACCATGGATTTAATATAAGCATGATGTTTTGCATAGTGCATGTAAATCTCAAGAACTCAGAGTGATTCCAGCTGAAGAATTTGAGAAAATAAAAGAGCAAATTCTAAGTCCACCTACTGTAGATCGTTGCGGAAAACTTCCAAAAAGCCTAAGTTAAAAGAAGGGTAATTTGGAGGGACAGCAGGTACTTGTGTTCTCAAAATTCCTCAGCTAATCAACTGCTTAATTCATGTCCATCTTCATACTCCATGGAGGGGAAAAAAAAAAGAAAAAAGAAAAGAAAAAAAACAGAATTCATATACAATTCTCCCTGCTGAATATATTTCAGTTTATAATAAGCCTGGAAGCCTTTCCATTATTTTTTTTTTAAAAAAAAAACATTTTCTTCTTTGTTTTCTCTATTTGTTTCTTTTTCTTACTTCTTTGTGCAGAATATAACTCAGGACTCTAAATCAAATGGGGCTTGAACCATGAAAGTAAATTGCAACCTTTCCATTGACATTGTATTTAGTAACATTTTTCAGTAATTTGCACTTTCAGATTACAAGTTCTAAAAGGATTCCACAGAGCTGAGAATTTCCCTTGTTCAGGCTTCACTTGAACCTGCTGTGTCAACAAATGCTGCTCTATTAAAGAGAGGTGCTACCTAATGACAGCTATCTGTTACATACTGATAACCTTCATCTCCCACTGAGAAGGGTCAAAGAATGCCTAAAGCTTCTTAATCATAATGAAAAGCAGAAATAGATTCTAACATAAAAGTATATACTTTGGGGGGTCATTTTCAGAGTAGCTTTAGCAAATAGGAATCAAGGTCACTTTGCGTTTGACACTGAGTTCTGCCTACCTTTCCTATTCCAAGTATATTGGAGAAAACATATTCAAACAAAAAGCAGTCTTTCTAGTAGCACTCAGAACTCCAGCTTTTACTTGGAGGTAGGAAGTAGAGAACTAGTAAGGGGGAGCAGAATTATTTCAAGATGTCCAAAGCTCAACAGCAACTTCTGTGTTTAAGTCAAAAGAGTTGTACCCACTTTATCTGAATTATCTTTATCTATTCCTAGTGATCCTGTTTTAATATGCACTTATTTTCCTGTACTACAGGACACCTAGGAACTCAGATCCCTCAGACAGCTTTGACAGCAAAGTGGTTAATGTTTGAAGAATGAGTCATTCTTTCCTTTGCCATGACATTGGGTTCTTATCGTACAACCCTGTACAGTACTTAGCAATATTTTTTAAAGATTTAAAAAGCAAAGAGTTACAAAACCATTTGCATTTAACTTGTAATAGAAAAGATAGCACTTTTTTTTTTAAATCCCATTATATAGTACACCGTATAAATTACAGAGTATTCAAATGCATAAATGCATCTGTGTAACATTTATCAAATGTAATTTTTTCATTGTTATTGGAGGGTTTACTTTTTCCAGAGTTTTCGCTCTTTGTCCTAGGTACCCCCATCTCATCTCACTATCACGTATGACAGTGCTCCAGATCTGAGACATTGCTGTTGCAGTATCGCATGTTGTTGGGAATGTGGCAGTCTGTGTAGTTAATGCCCCCGTTTGGGGTATAAATGGGCTGCAGTCTGAAATCTCCTTTAAGGAGCTGATCATTATTTAAGGAGACAATCTGGAAGCTGGTTTCCGTCATCTCCAGGATGGAGTTGTCCTTCTTGGTCCCTGCCTCGCAGTAGTCATCTTTCCGTCGGCCTCTGTTATATTTCCACTTCTGAGAGGTGTAACGCCCCTTTTTGTGCATGTGCCAGCAAAAAATGCTGAGCAGGACCACGAGGACAAATATCACTGCACCCCCAATCAACCCTGCCAGCAGAAATGGGGAGCCCAGGTTCTGAGAAGTCGTCTGCTCATGGCTGGAGGGGATGTTGCTGCCATTGTTTAAGTAGGAAGCCTTGGTTGTGGCTTCTGAACAGACAGTGTCTTCTCCCGTTCGGTAATTGTTATAAGCATCCAGTGGAACCAAACAAATCCGATATGTGGATTTGGGCTCCAGATTTACCAAGCTTAAGTGTTGCTTCTCACCACTAACTATTCGTTCCTGAACAATTCCTCCTACCAGACTATGGCCCATTTTTACCCACGTGAGTTTATACGCCATCACAGTAAAGAGAGACAACCAGTTAACTTGGATGCAAGTGTCATTCACAAAATGGATGAAGAGTTGAATTCGATCAGATATGGGAGGTGTCACCTTTTCTCTGTCCTCTCTGTCAGGCACAGTGGGGAGTGTGGCTATGGTGGGAGTTAGAGGATTATATTTGCTACTTGGGGGAGGAACTGATGAGGTGGGAAGCAATGTAGTTGGCATGGTTGTAGCTGAGGCTGGTGTGATGACAAGTGGCAGACCAGGGGTGGTAGTGGGGCATGACAACATATTCATACTGAGCTCCCTGACTGCCATACCTCGGACCTGTTCTGGTCCCTGGCACATAAAACCCCTTACATTGATGGAAGCAGGAATAAATTTGAGCCATTCAGTGACCCATTTAATGCTGCAGTCACACAACCAGGGATTATTCCTCACAGTGAGTTGCCTCAGGTTGTAGAGATTATCAAACACCCCTTTTACCAACATTCGAAGCTGATTGTTGGAAATATCAAGGCGCTCCAGCTTGTGCAGGTTTGAAAAGGCTGTAAGTGGTATATGGGTTATCTGGTTGTCCTGCAAGTAGAGTCGAAGTAGATGTGTACCTGGAAGATCAGGAGGAGGGTAGGTTAGGGAATTCCGTACTATTGAGAATTCCTTGAGCTTGGAGAGGTGGCTGAAAGTGCCTTCAGCTATGCCTTTATTAGTAAGGAGATTGCCATCCACAATCAGGCGCTCCAAACTGGTAAGATTCTGGAAGGCCAGGTCTGAAATGACAGCAATTCGGTTTTCATCTACTCGAAGTTCTTGTAAGTCCACTGGAAGGCCTACTGGCACGCTGCTTAGGTGATTCTTGGACAGGAACAGAAGCTTGAGGCTGATAGCTTCCCGAAACGCACCATCCTCAACACCAACAGTAGAGATGGAGTTGTCATCCAGGTGCAGCTCTTCCAGCTTCAAGAGCTGAGCTAGGGCAGCCCGAGAAATGGTCTGAATGTTGTTTTCCTGCAGGTGAAGAACCCTGACATTCTTGGGCAGGTTCATGGGGAATTCATCCAATTGGTTGCCATATAGGTAGACCGTGTGCACTGACTGGACATTGTGCAGCTCTGCAGGAAATCCAGCATTATTAATTTGGTTATTATGGAGGTAGAGGACGGTTACACCCTCTGGTATCCCAAGAGGCACTGAGGTCAAGCTTCGCTCATTACAGTAGACAAAGTTTCGGTCACAGCGGCACACTTTTGGACAGGCCGAAGTTTGAGAGACCTGTATGTACAGCCCCAGGGAAAAGACAAGCCATGATTTCACGAGAACAGACCAATCTGTGGGCCACATTCTAGTCCACGAGCCCATTTCTAATTTAAAGTAATAAAGTACCAAAGTATTAAAGAATTGATAACAATAATAAAGCACAGGTAGCAAAATCTCAGGTCATTAGAATTGGCTTCAGTTTATGTCCAGTGTTCAGGCAAGAGAAAAAGTCCTGGAGGCTAAGTATAAAATAATCCTTGCCTACCTCCTACTTCTTATGAAAAAGCCACAGTCTTGTTAGCCAGGGTTACAAACTTTGTTGCCTTCCTCCATGTGTGTTGAAAGAACCAACAGCTGTCTCTTTGCAGGTGAGCAACAGGCAATTTAATGCTACCAAAAGACGTCTGTATGTGAATTGCTTGGTGGGACGGTATTTTCTTTCACAGATTTACACTGGCGTTACAGTCAGCTTCCTTCAGTCAGCAAAGTCCTCATATCAGTTATCTGCTGGATGCAGCCAGCCTGTTAAGGAAAAGAAAAAGAAAAATCTGAATAAAATGAATTTTTTAATAAGGAAGATCCAGCTCATTGAACGACTATTGTAAGGCTGTACTCTTTATGGCTTTCTGGAAAAAAAAAAAAAAAAAGTATTCATGTTAGATATTGGCTTACTATTACTATTAAGCAGTCTTGAAATAGATTGATTCCAAATCACTGCCATGATTGAAGGACTTCTTTTACTGACATCACTGCAGGCTAGATCAATCACTCCAGTCTTTATTTCAATCACAGTCTTTTTCAAATTCTAAAACTTAAACATTTTGCTAATTTTTTTTTTCAGAACCACTCACTTCAATGAAAGCTATGTCACTGATGCCTAGCAGAATACATCTGGGATGTTACTACATATATAATCATACTCTTCTTCTTTTTTATTTTTTTTTCTTTTCTTTTTTCATTTTCTACCATACTGGAATGTTCTGCTTCAGTTCTGGGTACCATTATGTATCTTCTCCTCCAACTTAATGTATACTGCCAAATTATTGCATCTCACTACACTGAATTAGCAGCTTATGAAGGGAGTCTTTTAAGTAAGTATGGTAACCTATGAGTACAAGAAATCCTGCTGTAAGGCAACATATTTGCTAAAACTAATCATCTTGATACTGTTAATTATGTGAACTGTGCTGTCAACAGACTTCAAAAGTATCAGTATACTAAATGAAACTGACTTACATCTGCTAGAGTATTGCTTCAGTATATCGGGACAGAATTAGGCAAAACTACAGCAGTTTTGCTGGAGAGCATTTTCTTTGCAACCATAAAGGTTAGATATTTCTTTCAATTCTCCTACAGAGATGTCTATGAATAGCTTTTTATCATTTTTTTTAGATCTAGTATAGATAAGTTTTTAGTTGTGCATTTTCTGCTTTAGAGTGTACTTTTTAACTTTCACCTTCCCTGATACTATTATTCAGATTTATAACCAAGCAATTCAGCTTTCTAAAGCATGTAATGAAAAATATTGCAATGTATGATGTTGTCATGCCTTGTTAAGTGTTGTTTCAAACGACTGTAAAAAAAAGTTGCTGCAGTTTATGTACTTTAGCCTAAACTGAAGCTTATAAACCTTTCAAAGTCCTAAGAATCTGTAGAGCTCAGTGCCTTTACTGCAGTTACATAAGCATGGTATTTTTCCATTTTGTTAGCCAGAATCAAAACTCACTGTTTGGGGCTTCAGGAAAATTGTTTTCAGTGAACAGAAGTCACCTTAAAAAAATCTATTTTCCTTTATTTAAGCCATGTAAGTTCTGTCCATCCTTTCCAGAAGTGCAAGAAATGTAATTAAAGAGTACATGTCATCTGAAAGCCTTTTATGCCACAGCTGTGCAGTTTCTATGTCCCAAATGTTGCTTATGTGCAAGAAATGTAACTCAGTAGTACACAGCATCTGAAAACTCATTCTTCTGCTGCAGCTGTGCAATTTATATTATGCCCTAAATGCTGCTTCTGGGAACCCAATGGATCAAGAGTATAGAATCTCTCTTTAGGAGTCAAACTCTTAAAATCTTTCAGTAGGAATCTTTGCCCTTGAAGATTACTGTATTTATTCAGAAGCCTCACCAGGCATCAGCCCCTGATGGACCAGGGGCTGGAACAGTTGGTGATAAAAAGTGAAACACAGAAAAGTCCTGTAATCTACTATTATGAACTCAAAATGGCAAATGCGCCATATGCCTGCATTGTATGCTGTCCTCCTCCAAAAATAGCAAGATTGGCTGCTCTGCTGCTCAAGGCTCAAGGCTTTCTCTCTCACAGGCGTATTTCAGTCAAGAGTAGTTTTGCTTCAATTATGTGAGATGACGTGATATTGTAGAGAAACTCTAACAGGATTACATCCTTACAAAAGCCTAAATGTGACAGTTTATCCGCCTTTAATATGGCCTGCCTCCCATCTAGATCATATTGCGCTGATCTGTTATGACATTGTCTTTTAAAATAAGAAAGGACATGCAGAGCCTCTTCTGAGATACTTGGGACCATACAGAACATTAGTGGTTCTCCCAGCCCTTTGCTGTAACTGAAGAGAAACAGTCTGTACCTCCTAATAGGGCAAAAATCCTGCACTGACTTCTGTTTTGATTATAGTTCCAGTTGCTATTTGGGTTTAGTTTGACTACTGAGTGTGACTGAAAGTCCTGTTGAAGAGGTGTAGCCACAGCTTTGGATTCTCTCATATTCTCCCAAGGAGGCAATGTCACATTAAAAGGGACTTAAAGAGGCACATTCACTTGGCCTTTGGCCAGAATACATCTCACCTATGTAATCCTGGCATCTGAATAAACCATTTCATTCCTATCTAGTAAAATAAGTGAAAACACACTGTTCTTTAGCATCAGCACTCCTTCAGCTAGGCAGTAATTAAGTGCAAAATCACTTTGGGAGTTAGCATTCTGAAGTTTGTCTCTTTATTTTTTATGGTTACATGCGTCTTGTCCTTAGAAAACTTTTTAAACTTTCCAATGGCATATTTTCTCCCTTTTTGTTTAGGAGAAAATCAGTCCTTTTATTAATGCCAGTATCCTAAACTACAGCTAGCAATGCTTAATAAACCAAGACTCTAAAACTCATAGTACAGAAAATATGCATTGTCATTCAGGTAACTGCTTTAGATTGTATTAGGAAAAGCACAAGGACAAATCTAATAAGATATTTATCACTTCAGTGTTGACTGTGGTGTGACAGAGGGAAGGAATAGGGAAGCCATGATAGAAATAAATGTGCTTCAATAAATTATTTGGGAAAGGCTTTACCACAGCATTCTTTTATAAATGCTTAATAATAATTCATAGCATTGGTAATAGTTACAGCAGTAGTATTTCTCAGCAAACTCAGGGACCCTAATGCAGTTCTGTCCCTGTGCTAGAAATCTCTACCCCAAAGACTTAAGATTAGAAGTTCAGAGAGTCAAGCAGCTGGCTCGATTTTAAAAAGTAACACTGTGAGAAAAACAAGCAAACAAATAAAAAAACAGGCAAATTCCAGAAGACTTGAAAATTGAAACAGTTTATCCTCAGCCAATTGACAAGACCGAGGGCACACACAGTGATTATACTTTCTCCCCATCCCTGCTGGCTTCCTAAAGGAAAATTCCCCGTTTCCTTATCCTGTACATTTGATTTATATTATTTTTCGCTATATCCTCCTTGGAGAACAAGTCATGCCTTCCAAGTGTCTGGCATGTTTCCTGCATTACTGTAACTAGAATACTAAATCCTAGCAAGATTTAGCGAATGATACTATAAGGATGAGAGAAACAACTGAAATAGATGGCAACATATGCATATTTTACAGGTGGGCATGTCTGAAATCTTGGCTTAGTGGTCTGAGTTCCTGAAATCAGTGGAAATTCTCCCATTCACACCTTTGGAGGTCTTTCTGATCAATATTTTTATCTCACTACTTTTCTTCAAACTTTCCTTCTTTAAATTCCCTTTTGGCTTGACTATTACTAGCTGGCGAGGAACAACCAAGCACAAAAGCCCTGCATAAAGTTTTCTAATTTATTATTGTTTAACATTGACACAACAATCTCTTTCTTTTTTTTTTTTTATTTAGAGTATTTATACTGGAACATTGGGTAGCAAGGACAGCAAAGTCTCCCTTGCACTATTGAGAGTTATACATACAACTTCAAGATTCTATCAGCAAGCTATGCATAACCATGAAACAATTCACTTTCAATAAACAAGCATATTCCTGAAAATGTTACTCATTCACAAATTTTTGGTACTTTATATATGTCTTTCCTAACAACTCCCTGACCAACGTTGCCTCACTGTCTGTGTCTAGGTTGCTTTAAGATGAAGCTCTGAAACTTCTCACTATCCTTCATACTGCAGACCTCCAAACATGCAATCCCAAGTGTGGAAATCAAGGTCCATGAGGGTACTTAAGAACCCAGCAACGTTTAATTGAAAAAATGCAGAAATAGGAATAAAGAAGAAAAACAAAGTATAGAGCATATCTTGCCTATGACTACCTACTGGCTACCCAGTGTTATAGATGCAGGAGTTATTTTGCTGGGCTTCTGAGTCAGGTTGTCTGGTTTCATTACTCAGACGTATTTTACGTTAAGGCTGGTAATTCTTTAAGGTGAAAATAACAATACTTGACTATTCACTCACAATAAATCCTTAAAAAAACTGAGAACAGGACCTAGGATATTTCTAAGGTATTCCAACCACTAAGCACTGAACTTGAGCATCATGCAACAAAAATGTAAAGACAAGCAGAAACAAACACAGTCATATGTGATATTTTCACTGATATCAGTCAATGAATCCCATTTAGCACAAACATTAATTTACTTGGCTTTACTGCAGGCCAAGGTCATAATCAAGTCATAATATTATTCCATGTCATTAGCATATACAGTACATGCAACACTACTATGTATGCAATCAAATGACAACCAGAAAACAAATCCAATTCCATTTCTTTGGAGTCTAGCACGGACAGTGCTTGAGAAAAAAGTCTTTGTACTTCTATCAGGTGATAACAAAAATAATTATGGAATAATACATGATATATCCCTCTTTTTATGTAAATAGAGTTTGCATCTACACATGAATGAACATTATACTTTTTTTGTACTGATTAAGTGCACAAGGTGATGGCTTACTGTATATCTCTCTCTGTGAGCTATTTGGTTTCGAACTTAGCACTGAAAATTCTTAATGTGATGCTATAATCTTTGCATCAAAGACACAGAGAAAATGGCACTGTTTCTCTAGGAGCCAAAGTGCTTTTCAAGAAGCTTTGTTGCATGCTTAATGCTGCAGCTGCTTAGTGCTTGTGGCTGTGTGTTATGTAAGAAGAGGAAAGGAGGACGAGGAGAGACTAATGATAGGAGAAGTCCTATCTGTGGTCTCCTCCTAAAGTGAACATTTTTGTTAGGATCAGAGGAGTAGCTAGTACTAAAAGGAAGCTTAAAAATTAGTCTCTATAGGGTTACAGATACTGTGAAGTCAATATGCATAGATTTTGGCAAGAAAAGATATTGCCTTTGCAATACTATTATTAGGATGACTCAGCACATCTATAGGGCGAGCTCTTCTTCCACATTTCCTTCTTTCCTCTTCTCATTGTTCAGGATATATGTTTGTTTGAACCCCTACTGCCCCCCAATTTGCACTTGTAATTCCTCTCTGAGCTCAGATCGGGCAGCTTCCTGGAGGAAAGTGAAATGGGTTTGGCTTTGCCTTGGGACAGAAGGGAGGAACCCTCCCAAGCGGTTTGTCTTGCAGCACTGTGAGTGAAGACAACTTCCCACCCTTCTTCCCCTTGTTCCTCTCTAACCCTCTCCTCCATTTTTTTTCTCTTGTTCCAACTACATTTCTGCACATTTTTCAACAGAGACATTTTCCAGAGGCATGCAGGCTTCAGGAAATTCCCTTTTTAAAAGGCCTCATAGTGTAATCAAGGAAGGCTCTGCCTTTGGAAACCTGGGCCATGTTCAGCTTCCCATCAGCCCAGAGCAGTCTGACAGAGACCTATTCCTGACTGCCAGGAGGGGGAGCTAAGACAGCAGGAAACTTTCTCTCCTGTCAATAAACAAATTAATGACTGTAGGACTGGTTTTCTTCCCCTTGTGTCCTTCCCTGGACAGTCATGAACACACTTCTTGTTGCCAACAAAAGTCTGGGATCACCAGTGGTTGCTGCCTTGTCTGGCAGAGTGGCATGCTGGACAAACTGCTGCTTCTGGGAAAATTGTTTTCTCTCTCTTTGATGACCATTGGATTTGATTTGCAACATGGTTCATGCCTGCTCTCTGCCTGTGGGTTCATCTACCGAGTGTGATTATTACATAGATGTGAGGCAGAATTTAAGGGTGCAAGGGAGAGAGAGATGTGGTAAAAAAAAAGGTGGGGGGGGGACAGAGAAAACTTTGGAAGGAGTACAGCTCAGCTATAGTAGAAAATTTTCTCCTTTTACAGAATAGTAGGAAACAGTTGCAGGTCAAAAGAGAGAACAAACTAGGCTATAACTAGCTGACAGCAATCACTGTAGCAATTTCAGGATGTGGCACTGAAGTAACTACAAGAACTAAGGTATAAGCACTTGGGTGGAAGCCAGAAACTCAAAGCTACCAACCATCCTGCTGGGCAGTGAGCTGTGCTGTCCTTCCGCCTCAGGCTCGCAGCTTTGTTCATAACTGGGTGCAGAAGCGCATAACGAGAACACAGCCTGTCTGGACTAAACTATTGTTGTTGCTGTGTTTAACAGTTATTTATTTGTGATAAGAGGAAGTTGTTCATAAATCTTGATGTTGCATAACTTCATACAGACCATATGACCTGTAGTAATTAATAAAATAGGAGCTACTGCAATCCCTGAGCCCAAGAACACTGGTGCTATCCATTCTGTGACAAAAGAATAATTCCCACAGATTCTTTTCCTGTGAATGATTTTTTTTTCAAAGTCAACATATGTCAGGGGATATGACTATCTTAGTGATGAAAAAGAGTTTATCCCTTTTGATTTCAGAAGTGAAAGTCTGTTAACACCTAGTGCCAAATGTCAAAGAAACAGCACATTTCCTACTGTACCTGTGTTCGTAGACATCCCTCTTTTATCTACCCAAGCTTAGCTGTTGTGTTGCCATACCATTCAGTCCCAGTTGTCCACCTGCATAGAATAAAGGTGCACAGACCTTTGCTATAACCTCTTAAACTTCCAGCAGTACAAGTGGGGGAGCTCAAAAAATGAAGACTTCCACTCAGGATTTCCAGCCTGTGGAGCCCAGAATTCTAATACAGGAATCGTCAAACCCAGCTATCTCAGCTAACTGCAGTTGTCAGAGAAAAAAGGTAATGAGGACACAAACCTATAAAACTGGAACTGCTTTCATAAGACCTTATGAAAGGACTCCTTGGGAAAAGAAAACATGCAGAACTCCAGGCTTTTAACTAACTTGAGCTTCTGAGTTGTCTAGGACTTCATGGCAGCCCCAAGGCTGTGATAGCCCAAGCATCTATTTATAAGGAAATCTCTGTGCTTTCATTATAAAATTGCTGATTGTTGCAAGTTTTAGTCCAGATGGTGACCATCATGATATTTTCGCTCCAGCAGGCAAAGAGGAACAGATGATCACCTCAAGGACCGATATTAAATGGAATTTTGCATCTACTAGCAAAGGGCTATTCGTATCTTTATTAACCTTCCCCCAAGGCCCAGTCTGATTTTTCACCAGTCTAATGATGTACTGTTCAAAACTTAACTAATATGTCAAAAAGCCAGAAAGATCAATTTAGACTGCTGGTGAATTAATTCTTTCATGCCCGAAGAGCTGATTTTATATCTTAGGTGAAATAGCTTTGATGCATCTCATCTAGGACTCCATAAACTCAGCAATGTAATATGTGATGATGTAAAGCTGGATTGAGAAACTTGGAAATGGCAGATGAAAAGAATCTTACATGAGGAGCTATCTGGAACATTTCAACGAAACGCATTTTCATTAAAATATATGGTTTCATTGAAGCCAAAATGTTTCATGGAGATTTGTCAGTTTTGATTATGTTTTCAATAAGAAATGTGCCTTAGGTCCAATGCTTTCTGATCGTTTATGACCAGAGGGAGAAAGAGAAAAGGAGAGAGGAAGAATAAAAACTTGACTATTTTATGCAAAAAAAAAAAAAAAAAAAAAAAAGTTTTGACACAATTTTACTTCATGAAAGCATTCATAAAATAGTGTTTACTTTTCCTATATTAAAACCTTGAAAGTTGTCATGGAGTGGAATTATCTGCCTCTGGACAGTTCTACTTAACATGGTAAAAGGAAAAGAAAAGGAAAAAAAATCCTTTGTTTGCTTTCCTGACCCTTTTCCAAAAGGTCTGTGACAAAGTTTTCTGTGATAAAAATTAGACATGTCTGTTTGAAAAAACTAATTATACCAAACTAATTTTAAATATTTCCCCTTTCAGAACACAAATGTCCTGTGCTGTGTTTAGCATAATGCATTTTGTACTAAGAAAAAAATAAAGGCAACCTGCTGTTTCTTAGCAAGCAAATTGGTCTCTACCTATAAATTATTCTGCACTGTGAAGCAAACAGTTTGCTTTTATCTAGCAATATGTGGGCAGCTTGGCAAAACGTCTGTGGGTAATTTGAAAAAGCTGCTTTTAGTGACCTAAGTGACTAAACATTGCCTCTGTGGAGACAACATCTTGACACATTTTCAATGTGTTGCATGGCGCTACATCATTGATGAGATTCTGCATGGTGTCACATTACCTTGTGGGATATCATTCATTTAGGGTCTTAGGAAAATGAGTATGGGCTGCCACTTTCTTATCTTCCTTATCTGTGGCACAAGGCCCAGGGAGAAAATATGGCACTAGCTGCTCCCCAGCCTCTGAGCTACCTTGATATAAATAAAGCTGTAAGTGTCATCATATGTATATCCTTTCCACAAAGCCAGATGGAGATAACTCCTTTCCCTTTTGATATTACTTAACATGTTGCTCTTTCACAGCATTAAGAGCTATTCCACAAACACTGCTAAGGCACTCTTAAGAAAGACTAAAAAAGTTGCTTGTACCCTATTTTTTTCTCAACATTTAAAAGTACCCATCACCTAAGATACAGGCATTATGGGACCACTGAACAGGAGAGGTTTCCCAGCTATAGAAAACAAAATCTCACTCTTATGACATCTAATCTGTATGAGACCTATACAAGGCTATCAAAAGATTTTTTACTCATTGTTATCAGATAACTAATTATCAGGAAAGAGGAAAGATATTAAAAGGATAGATGAAGAATACACAGCTACTCGGCTGAAGAGCTGAATTATTTATCAACTGCATAATATTTCAGCATCAGTGGTGTTTAAAAAAGGTTTGAATTTTTTATCTTTTTCAAAAAACTCAACAACTATTCTTTTCTGCATGCATAGGTGGAGAAAAGGGTAATATTGTCACTATTCCAAGAATGGCACTGGAGCACCCTGCACAGGAAACACCATATGACCCTACATAACATCAGAATCAGAAAGAATAAAATAATAAGCCTCCCTCCCAGACCTGTTGTATATCAGTACAAAAACATCCAGCTTGCTGTGGCATTCTCATAAAATTCACTGTTATGTAGACACCAGTGAAAGCAGTGATTTCCATTAGAGTCCTATGAGAAAAAACATCAATTAGGCAGTTTACAGATCATTCTTTTTTTTTTTTCTGTTAATTTTATTTGGGCTTGCCATTTATTTTTTGCTCATTTTCTTTGCTGAAGAAATTTTCCCATTTCATACAAATCCAAGACATATTATGCAAGGATTTCTGTAACTCTGTATGATAGTCCCTATTTTCAGTGAGAAGGTACTACTGTCCTTTTTCCATATCAATGACCAAACACGTGTTCTAAATATGTACATGATTGAAGAATGAAAGGTTTGAGAAACATCTGATAGGCAGCGAGACTAAAGAATTAATTCAGTGCTGTGGGGAACGTCAGTACAAGCCCTGATTCTGGCAGTGACAAAACATTCTCTGGCACACTGTTCTTAGGATTTTCCTTTGGTGAAATGGAGTAACTCTTCCTTTCACTTATTTAATTTCAAAGTTGTTTGCATGGGGCTGCACAGAACTGTAACAGAGAAGTTACAATTTCAGGCACAAATGAAAGTAAGAAGCAGCTAGAAATTGTAAATAGACATTTTGAACCCAGTGATTCTCAGTCTCATTATTAAAACCACATAGGTCACATGTTTTTCTTCTGCCTCATGTTGCTTCATGTTTTGCATGCTATTTCCTTCACAGGGTCCTGAGTGAGAGGAAATATTCCACCATGGTTGTGTGCTTATGCAGAAGCAGCTCATAGCATACTGATGGCTTGGTATTCAGTCTTAAACTTTCAAATGTCATTATATTTTCCCAGTAACTGCTCTAATTTTTTTTAAAGTGCTCTAGAAGGCTAATTTCACTTTGGAAGTTCAAAGCCTTCACACCGAATGAATCCTGACAGAGACAGAAGAGGGCACAGAAAGCAATTCAGCTTTGTTTTTCACTTCTCCTCTTTGCCTCTGAGGTCTGTGTGTGGTTTCAACAGTGAGATCCAAATTGCCAGTGGGCCCAACATCAACACTGAGCAGCAGTGGAGAGAGAAAGAGTCCTGTGCAGTTAATGCTGCACAGCGGGTTATCTTTAGCCCTGTGCAGGCGGCCAAAAAGAGACTTGTGCACCACTTAAACTCTCTTAATAGCTTTTAAGTGGGTCCTAAGAGGTGCAGAAGCCTTGCATTGGCCTTCAGCCCAAGAGCAAATTTCAGCTGACAAGTGCCAAGGCATTTCAGGCAAGCAGACTGTTTATCGGTATGTTGCCTTGTGCTACTTTTCAGTGTAGTCGTTACTGCAAGTAATCACAGTAGTATTCTTATCAGCATTTTGTGCTTATACAAAACTAGACATCACAAATAAGTGCGGGAAGGCAGGGAGGCAGTGCACAATAAAACCTGAGAGAGGGCCGGAGGGACAAATATAAAAAAATGTGAGGTAGAGTTTTAAGCTATCCCATGGGCAGTAATATGTGCCTGCTCAAAAATCCAATTATTGCTTTCTTCTGTCTGCAGAACAGTATATCTATCCAGGTCACTGCATGAATCAAATACGACACTCTTTCGTTTGCTATGCAGACCTCTGGGTGTCTTAAATGGACTTCATCTGAAAATCTGCTGAGGGATTTGGGGGTTTGTTGATGTGGTTTTTTTTTTTTTTTTTTTTAACTGGACAAAAAACTGAGGCATCCCCTGGTCTAAATGCCTTCCTAAGCATGAGAGAACTGGAATCCCAATCTATGTACACACCAAAATGTTATATATTGGAGGCACGGGGTCTTTATTTATACTTTATATACTACATACTGATAAGGTGTACATTTCTTCTAACCCACTGATGTAGAGTGTAAAACCAGTGTTAACTTTAAATCCAAGTCACAGTGTTTTCAACTGTCTTACTTCTGCTAGTCTGCTCTGACCTCTACATAACCCTTTTGCAAAAGCGGCTATAAAGTAAGGGGACTGGAAAGCATATCAACTTGAAAGGCCAAGGAAATATTTCTATGAGACATAAAAGCAAGCCAAGGCTCACATCTTCCTGTTTAATTTCATATCAGATAGATACATACTGGTAGAAGAGGAAGTATACCTAAGATTCATATGAGGAAGAAACTAGCGCATTACGGATAGAAGATCACCAGTGAAGCCTACAAGCAGAGAAAAGATTTTTGTGAGCTGGAACAGCTGCTGTTTTTGTTTGGGCAAGGAAATTTTCTTATAGTACATAAAGGAAATTTTCTTATATCACAAAGATACCTTCACTTCTCTATTTGGACTACTGTGTCTGTGTGTGCTACTCAGGAGATACAACCCAGAGAACAGAAGATGCTCTGAAAATGAAAAAAAAAACATTAAAAGGGGGTCACTTGGGTATTTTCAAACACAAAACTTAAGTTTGAATTTTTCAGGAATTTATCCACCATTCCATTTCAGATTTATCCAGACCTCTCTGCTCCATGATAGCAAATAGTTCATCCTGAATTCAAAAACTGGTGTGAAATTATATAGCACAAAAATCAAACAATTGCAGCTACTCCAGAGGGTAACAGATTTACTGACTCCAAAGAGCTTCAACCAGCTCAGTCCAGAACAGTGGAATCTGTTTACTGTATAATATTATTTTAGAAATCCTTTCCTTGCCAGCTCAATCAAAATGAACTGTATTTCCTAATACCATACTTCCTGAGAGATCCTGCCACATGCTCTATCCAAACAGGCTTAAACTAACCCTCCCTGGCAGCAATTATCTTCAAGGCGTTTGAGCGTTTTGGGAGATATTGCCCTCCTCTGTTCCAGTGAAGCAGAAAACCATCTTGTATCCAAGAGAAAATACAAATCTGTTTTCACATTCTATGCAAATGTATTTTACTTAAAACATAGGAATTATACAAAGCGAAAGGCTTGCCAAAGCAAGAGAATTCATTGGTGTTATTACTAATAACCAAGTATTTTTTAAGCATGGATAAGGACTGACTAAGCATCCAGTGTTTAAACACATTCACTGTGGTCGTACTGGTCACTTTTTGAATTCCCATGCTACAAATTACTGAGCTACAGCTACAATGAATGTAAATTTAAAATGACCTGTGTAGACACTTGTAGCAAATTAGCCATAAATTCACAGATACCAGTCTTCACCTGCCTCACATTGTCCAGCCACAGGGACTGATTTAGGAAAATTCCTGTAGGCAAATTACATACTTTTTTATACCAAGACTCACCGAGATTCATCACAATTAGTAAAATATCAGTTTAAAACAGATAAAAGAATGTACTTTACACAGCAAATAGTGAACTATGTGCCACAGGAATCTGTGGAGCAAACAGCATCAGCAGAGGCAAAACAGGATTCCGCAGTCTCATGGACAACAGGTCTTTGCTTATACTTGCTCCCTTCAGGACAGGAGGCAGGGACACAGTCCCACTCTGCTCTCCCTAATCCCACAGTTGGTAGCACTATTGCAGACCTACAAGGGGAAAGGATGGCAAAACTGCAACTTCAGCCATTTCTTATTGCTGAACTGGATAGACCACTGGTTATCTCAGTTGAAATTTGCTTCTATTTTTAGCAAGTCACACTTTAAGTAAGTCAGAACTATGGATTGAGACCAACACCAGAAACGCTTTGCGCACACTGACCTAACCATTCCACCTGCAGAGAATTCCAGTCAGAAATTAAGTAAGTGCCATGCTGTAAGGTGTCTGATAGCTTAAAAGTCACTGACACCAATTGAATTCTGCATTTCAAAGCTTTAGATAACTGTTAATAGCCATAAATAAAACATTAAATGAAAAATGATCA
>NW_010576440.1:56022-90574 GCF_000705375.1 Tinamus guttatus | reverse complement strand
ATGCAGCAAAATGGAAGAGGGAGAATTCATTGTTTTGTACTGTTTTAAAGGCCATGAGTTTTTAAAGTGAGAACAAAAATAAAATGGTGAAATGATTATGCAAAAATGTCACAGATGCTTCTAGTGCTACAGTAAGCTCTAGTTCTCTAAATAGCAATGTCTTGTCTTAGCTTCAGAGGACTGGAAATCTTGCAGAATGAAGGACTGACCACTAAAGGAACTGAAACATATTATCATGGTTTGGACTCACGTCTTCAATGACCTTTGAACCTCTCCTGTAGAGAACAACCCAAGCCACAATGTCTGTATATAGAACTGTACTGCCTTGAAGCTCTGAATATTTTGAATCTAGGTTTTCATTTTGAACACGTCTGTAATTTTTATTTCAGTAAGCTTTGCAGAAACATTAAATTCTTTTTAAAATTCCTTTTCTATTCTTTGTATGTTACAGATGGGATCTTTTTTCTCAGTTTCCTGCCCAGACTTTGGAGATAGAGGTCATTGGACCAGCAACTATATAAAGTCTATATAAAAGTCTGTGAACTTGCTCGGTTATGTCTTTTTCTTTTGGATTGCTGGAAGACTGTCAAGCAGAACTCTTTGTAAAAACAACCACTTGCTCACTTCACCTTTTTTGAGATACTATATCTTGAAAGAAAGATCCTCATTTTTCACTAACCTGGGGAATACATAACCCTGAGCTTCAGTGTAAGGAAAATTTAGCAAAAATGTTCTCTCTTTTTATATTTGACACTTTTGACATATAAAATTTCAGTGTAAATACAAGAAATGTATTTACATTTCAGTGTAAATAGAAGAAATGAGGCCAGAGGAAATATGCATCCTTACTTCTTAGGATCCCTCATTCAATTTCATTCCATCACTATTAATAATATCTCAAGGACCACCCTAATAAATTCCTCTCCCTTTTTAGTGAATAAACATTTCAAAAACCTGCACACCTCTCTTCCACTGTAAACCTAAATGAAATTGCAATATTTAAAATTTACTTTCTAATGATCACGATTTGTGTGCTGTTTTAATGATCTAAACTACATAAAATAAACTACAGGAGTGATATTCGAACACCTATGATGGTGCCAGTCAGTAAATGTTTCCTAACAGGAAATGCAGACAGTTTATTTCCTCCTTCCTTAAAATATTCAATTACAGATTTGTGGTCACAGTTCCATACTTCCATGCTGTATCTAAAAGCTGTGTCTGTAATAGTCAGCTCAGCTTTGGTGTCAGCATGATCTTATAATGTGAGTCTAGCCATGAAGTTCAAACACTGCTGTCACTAATGGATAATTGTATTCTGAGACCTGGTGGCCATGGTCGTTATTATATATATCATTCACGTCTGGCCATTCTTTTTAATTGAGACTATGTCAGTAGCATCATTACTCTTTAAAATGGGTGATGAGTATAATGAAAAATTTAGTAGTAAATTAAGGGTATTTCTTAGAGTATGAAACGACCCGAAGAAGAAACAGTGGGATGTAAGGCACTCGTACTTTTCTTTCCGTCCCTCAGCACCAAACCTGTAACTGATCTGAGCCAGTAGCAATAGAGCAGGCCTCTAAAGGGGGCTGCTTGGAGTAACCACTGTCTCAGCACCAAAAGACACCTCTACTCTTCAGGTTTTCTTCTTTTTAGAGATCATCTTTTCCCTGACATGCTCTTGGGGTGAAAGACACCTTACTGTCAGAAGCAGTAGAAGAAGATGAGATGAAGAATCAAAGTGAGACTGGCTTTCTAAAGGATAGCCAGTAGACTCCCCCTGCACACAGGCGAGCTCTAAGTAGTGCTGTTTAATTGATAAATTCATTTTTCTTGTCAGAAGTGCTGTGGTCACCTGGAAAACCTTTAGCAATCACATTTGCAAATACTATTCACATACCTATAATCACAAATTATTGAATCTTGTGGGAAAACAGAAAAGCTTGATCCTTCCAGACTCACAAGAGTCCAGGAGAAGGACCCAGAATAAAAATGCCAGTACCTTTAGATTCATAATAAAATCAGGAGAACTGGAAAACTGCAAGGTAGAACATATGAACGAGTAGATGTGTTTCTTAAGCTTAACGTAAACATTAAGTAAATATGATTGATTAATCCAATTAATCCACTTGGCTTCCTTCTTGAATATTTATGATAACTCTATCTCTCCTGAGCATAATAGAGGGTAAAATGAAGCCAAGCACCTAAAAACAGCATTCTCCATCAAGCTGCATGGATAGATTTTCCCAGATATCTCACTATGAAGGTGATGAAAGCAAACAAGATAAAGTATCCTCTGCTGGCTGCTATTCAACCAACAAGGAACTAGGTTTATGGCAATACCACAGTCTTCATCAAGTCAGTGTCACAGCAGACACAAAGGAAATTTTGTTTTTAATTTCCTGATTTTTTTTCAGGTTTGCATTGAGGTAATCAAAATAAGAATGCCAAAGTTTAGGCCTAAGTGTTCACGTGTTGATTTTGTGAGGGTATTTTCTGGAGATACAGTAAATAGTTAATTATATTCATCCCACTGCTCATTTGCATGTGTACATTTGGGATTTGAGAGCTCCACCTTTGGAAATGCAACACTAACCATGTTTCTGACCAGATGGCTGCCAGCAGGTGACGGGCTAATTCCCTGGTTCATTTGTGTGTTATGGGAACACAGGACTGGAGGTGACCTCCTAGGTCACTGAGTCCAGGCCCCTGCAATCACAGGCAATGGCCTCACTGAGAGGTAACACATTAGCTCCGAGCTGATGATACATAGTTTGTTCTTCCTGCTGGGAATCCTTCAGTGGCCCTTCCTATTTTCTCCTGGGAGATGATGCAGCTTTTGTTCTGAGGGTTAACAAACAATCCACCGCAGAGCCACTGCGTGACAAGCACTACTGGCCTCCTTCTGGAATTCAGACAGTGTCTTTATATCTCAGAGGAGATTAGAAACTGAGCCTCTGTGGCTGGGTATTTTGCATTTGGCTGCAGACTGCATAGTGAGTCATGGTAGCACATACAGGAGCTACACAAAACTCGAGGTCTCCTTGGACAAAACTGCTCTGGCACAGACAATATCAGAAGCAGCTCACACTTTTCTGAGAAATGTAGAATAAGACATGATATATGGAATATTGCAGGGTAAGGCCTAGAGCTTTAGGGTCTTATATAACTGTTCTGCACTGGGAGGTTATTCTGAACTTCCTTCAAGGAGGCCTTGTTGCACCCTTGGAACAGCCCAGAATGAGGACAACTCAAAGTGTGTCTTCAGCCTCCCTTGGCCTTTGGTAATTGGTGTTGTTGGGCTAAAAAAAAACAAAAACAACAACAAAAAAAACATAGCACCATATCTTCCTCAGAGACTCAAATTAAGTTGCTTAAGGGTTGCAAAGTGAGACAGGAGCACAAGTAAAATTAAAAGTTACAAGCCTCCTAGTCTGCATTCAATCAATGAAACCACATGTTCTCGCTGCTTAGACAATCCACCTTTGAAGACGTGGCCCTTAATGGCCTGAGGTTTGACTGTTCCAGCTTTGTTATTATTATTATTTTTTTCCTTCAGCCTTTACTGCCAGCCTCAGACTCATTCAGTGCACGTATAGGGAAGAAGACTGGTGTCACGGTGGGGAATTCAGTCTAATGAAAGCACTTGCAGAAATTCTTTTCTTTACTGAAGACATGTAAATGGACAGTATGATTTACAAGGTTACAAGGAAACAAGTACACAGCTTGCCCTGATGATGTGGCTAAGACAGCTTGGAAACTATTGTGCCTTGTGACAAAACAGCACAAGCACACGCTGCTGAAAGCCACAGTAGCTATTCAAATCCATCTTTGTTTTAACTACCAGTTATTAAAGTGACCGTGCTGGTTTTACCTTGTTCTTCCTGACAGTGGATGACAAAAGTCCTTTTCAATGCTTAAAAGTTGCAAGTCTGTGCTTTTTGGATTGCAGGGGAGTTTGTCCTTGAGGGTTTTTGAATGGCACTGCAAAGCCAAAGCCAAAAAACACCTCTAGTTACTGTGTTACTATGCACTGCAGAAGGCAGATACAGACCTGAAATACTAAGGTCCTCATGATATGAAAGTGCCTAAGTTTTACTGCAGCCAGATTTTAATGCAGCCACAAATGAGAAGGGTTTAAACTCATGACTTTACCTTAGGAGCAAATAATATACTTCATGTTGATAATACCAGGTTACTCCAGGTAGGCAAATTACATCTCTCTTGACTCAACAAATCACACTGACAGCTCTACGCCAAGAATACATAGTCTTTTTGTCTCTTAATACTGCTTGAACTTGTATAACCATAAATATCAAATAAGACATCTTGCTCTTCAAACTGAGATTAAGTAAATGGGAATAGCTAACTGACAAATGTCATCTCCTATTCTGCTCCTTGGATGTTCTTGACTCAAATATTATATTTTTTAAAAATTTATTCATTCTTCAGAACCATACAAAAAATAATCTGCTAATTACAGCAATGAGAAGGCTTATTATTGAAATGTCCTTCATTTCTGCGACTGGTCACATTAGTCATATGGAGAAGCTTCTGTTCTCAAGATTCATTATTATTTTGATCTATTTTGTGGTGTACATGTTCACAGAAAAATATTTAAGATGAAATCCACACAACAGCTTACAAATCTCTTTTCAATATCCATTCAAAACTCAGTTACATAAATATGCCCAAACACCAAGGAAAAAATGCAAATGCATCTCCAGTTTTCAGGAATTTCTGCTTCCGAGGCCAAATTCTCTATTGTTGAAACAAGCCATTTTATTGTGCTTTGATTGACCACCAGAGATCATACATAACCTGACATTTGCCAGACAATATGTTGACATTTCCAACTAAAGTCTGACCAAGAGATCACACAGACATTAAAAAAAATGCAGAAAAAAGAAAATGCATACTTTTTTAGACCTTCAGTTCAGTTCTGGGCTTAAATTTTCTAACATTTGTGGAGAAATATTTATTTTTTTAAAGCAGTGCCACAATCTAGTAGAGAAATTAAAGAATGTGAATATTCTTCCTCTCTTAAAAAAAAAAAAAAAAAAAGCAGATTTTCATTGCAGTCTTGTATGACATTTTAGAATATCATCTAATGCTGTTTGCTTTTTCAGCAAAATTAGAATTATTATAATAATATAAAACAGACTTCATGGTGTATGCTAGTTATTTTATACTTAACTTTAAATATTTGAGTGTGATATTTCTGACATTTATTTTATACTGGGGAGTGGATTTATTTGTGCGAGTCTGTGAGAAAATGTAGTTTTTCACAAGAAAATCCAGAAGTGAGTAAAGTGATAAAGGAACTTGCTCTATAATAAAATGACATTTTTGAGAAACTACTACAAAATCATGGATTCCTTTCCCATATATAAGCTCCATGGTTCTGATTGTACTCTACTGTCTTTGAAGTCAATGGAAAATTTCCCATTAATTTCAGCTAGCCCTTTGTTTTATTTTCAAAAGTACTTTTGAAAGATTTCCATTTCTTAGTTCCCACGATTTAACCTTGGGCGTGATTTTGCAATAATTTGTATGCACATGAGTAGGCAGGCCTACTGAAGACAATGAGCCTGGAGGATTGGACCCAATATCACTACTTGTGTTGTTATATCACTTGATTTTCCCGTCCACATTTGCAGTTTATGTAACAGTTATGTTTTTAACAACGTCAACTCACAAAAAAACGCACAATTAATACTTTGTGGAATGACAAGAAGATAAAACTGCACCAGAGAACTTTTGGCACATTAGGAAACAAGCAAAAGGGCAATTTTCTCCAACTTTCTTGGGACTGTTCTGAGTGACATTAAGCATAATAGGGTTGCGAACAGTATCTTGAAGAAAGCATCTGAAACCTGGGTTTCTATAAAGTCAGCTGGCTATTACTGCTGTGTAAGGGATTGTTTGAAGACCTAAATAATAAACAAGATAATGGACACCATCAGTGTTTAACTCCCTTCTCAAAATTTAGCCTGAAGTTTCATTTGGTGATGCAGTGTACCATCATGCACTGCGTAAAATCTAACAACAGCCATGGTTTGATTTAATTCGAAAGGATGATAAAAATGCCCTTACATGATACAGAAAGTTTGGAAATGTTTGACAGGCAGAACTTCTACTTATTTGAGGGATTTTTCTTTTTACTTTTATCCCTCCATCTTTCCACAAATCAATGTACATTTATCTGCTAATAGCTAAATTTTCTAAATAAGGTGGTTCTTTTTTTTCCTTTTTTTTTAAATTTCCTAAAGAAGAGATGAAGTAGTCAAGAAAAAAGAAAAACAACTGAATGTATTGAATGCTCTTTCCTGTGTTCTAAGGAACTAAGAGATTTCCCCCATAACACCCCTTTTTATTTCCTTCACTCCTTTCTCTTTCTCTCTTCCGTGTATTCTATGTTCTTTCTCCCTCATCTCCGCAGTCCCTAAGGTGAAGCAGAGTGTAGTCCAGAAGAAGCAGAGTATAGTCCAGAAGAAGATTTTTGTGGTTTTCTGTGAAGGGCTGGATTTTGAATGTTGTTCTTTCTCTCCCGTGACTGATATGAATTAAGTGGTATTCACATTTTTGAAAGGACAGTATGTAATTGGAAACTGAATACTTCTTTGATTCCTAGTGGTTCAAAATAGAATTTCTAAGGGTTGTTTTTTCATCTTGAATATCAAAGCAATCGAGTCTCCCTCAGCTTTAACTAAGTTCCCCTTAGACTTGTGAACTGAACTTTTTGTTTCCTTTAGTATGACAGAAAATAAGGACATTTTCCTTGCAAGGGATTCTCTGTGCTATACCGATGGATTTCAGGATGTCTAGGCTCTTACTGTAGAAGATAATAAGAACACTTAACACAGCAACTGTACTTTTCGCCTCTCAAGTATAGCAGAAACATTGAGTAATGAAGCTCTAGTACAATACAAAACCAATAAATGGATAATTAAGAAAACAGTGAGCATTAGAAAACCTATAAAAACACAGACATGCAGCTAGGCCAGTTCATTAAGTTCAGTCTAACTTGATTTCTGCTGTAACTATTATAAAATCCAGCAGACACCCCCCTGCTGGGAGCTGAATGTGTAAAGAATCTCTTGCCCTAGTGATTTTAATAAAACACTTGTTTAAAATATTTCTTTTTAATTAAATGTCTGGGCTTGGGGATTCTAGGTACCCAAGAAGTATTACTGGATACCCAGGAAGTAGACTGTACATACCTGAATATGTATGGGTATAGTAAACAGAACAAAGAAATAATGAGGATAATTATTAAACATCAGAAAGTGATAATTTTCCGGTAAAAGATTAGAGAAAGGGAGTTCAGGAATAAAAAAACATGTTGAAGACTCAAAACGTATAGAAAGAGCAAATCACAGAACAGTTATGATGCCTCAGTAAAATGGCATCAAGTACACTTACCCACATGATCATAATCAAGATCACTGCAAAAAATATGTAAAACAGATTTATATGTAAACATGGCTTCTAACCATAAAAGAATAATTCTGGATGTAAACAATATAAGCCTATGATATGAGTCCTGAATTACCTAATATGTTGCCATTTCTAGAGTCTGACAAGACTTGAATCAATGCTTGATCACACTGTATTTGTTTCTGGATTTTGATGGTCGCGTTTGGGCGTGGAAAAGATATTTGTCCCTCTTTGGTTAAAAATTTAGGGGTAGGGTTTTTTTTCCCCCATTTTCTGCTGGAGAATGCCCAGAAACAGGGAGAGGAGGCACACATACCTTGTCCTGTTCACCCCAGAATGTTCCCTGCTGTTCCTAGCAGCATTACAGTCTCCCAAGCACACAGTTGGTAGGTCCTAAAAACATGCTTTGAATTAAATTTATTGCCAGATTTGGGTTTAATTACAAATATTATCCTAGTCCAAATTGCTTCTGGAGAAAACTCCAGAAACCAGTCTCGTATGGGTATTGCCTCTAATAAATCCGCTGCATTGACAGAGAATCACACAGAATCACAGAATGGTTGAGGTTGGAAGGGACCTCTAGAGATCATCTAGTACAACTCCCCTGCTCAGAGGCTGCTCCTACTCTTTCTCCCGTAGGCATTGTTTTGACTTGTGATCTTAAACAAGGCTTTGGTAAGTATTTTCTGCCTTGTAACATATGATAGCAGGCAAAGAAAACAATGTGAATTTGCTGCATGATTGCCAAGCTCCTTGTAATATTTTTTAATCAATGGTAAGGAGTCTGGTGCAGAATCAGTGTTCTCCTCACATCTCTACTGAACATACCAGGAGTATAATGCTACCATAAAGGTTTTGCAAATCCCAGGCTCTCAGCCCTACTGTGTTTGTGATACTGCCTGCTCTGTTGCTTTAAGATACTGGTACTTGCACGATTTAGAGGCTGTACATCCATTCATCCTCTGAAAACTATTGTTAGCAGATGCCAAACGGTTGCCTCTTGTAAACGGTTGGCTCTAGCTCATCTGAACCCCAGGGTAACCAACTTTGTGTGGCCAGCCTGGTGACAAGTATGCTTAACATAGTACTTTTCCTACTACTTTATTCTACCAGAGCAAAGCTGGACAGCAAGGCAAGTTCTGAACATTTCCCTGCAGTGTAACAGTATATACAATAGAAAATACTAAGTATTTAGTGTCCTACATACAAACAACTGCTCAAAGGATGCTCAGTAGGTTGCTGGAAATTAACCTTGATGACCATTCAGTCTGCTCATAGGTAAAGCCTGGAGAGCTTGCTTCTTCTCCATTCTTCCCCATGACAACAGGTATGTGGGGGCCTGAGGGCAGGGAGGATGATGAGGGTGCCTATGTCCTGCCTCATGTGAGTTCCTTAGAAGGGAGGCTGTTTTACAGCTTATGCCTGTCGCATGAAGCTTACCCAGTGAGACTTAGCCTAGTCTCTACCTGCTGAGACTTGTCTCCTGTTCATTTCTCAGAGTTAGTAAGGGCTCTTCTCGCAGGTTGTCACCAACACTGTTTGGAGGATATCATGAGGCCATATGTCAGATAAGAGCTTTTATGGGGAGGGCTCAAGCATGTCCCCAAACTCAGTGATGGGGCACTGAGAATGCATTCTTGAAGAGGAGGGAAGAACATATGTATATGTGTGAAGACTCTGGCCTTCATCCCCTGTGAAAAAGTGAAGGATATCCTCAGAACATTGCCAACAGTTTCTGATAGCATGCACTTTGCCTGAGAACACTGAGTATATGTTCAGAAGCAAGAGAACAGAAGCAACAAAGTTTAACAGATTGTATTACAACCAAATCAGAACTTGGATTGCAGGTACAAAGCCTTGGGGCTCTCTTGCAGCTAATATTGGATATCTATTGTAAATAACAGAGATGTGAAGGTATGTGAAGGAAGAGGTCACCATAATCCTCTGTAAGGAAATTGCTAGCTAACCTAAATATAGAATTTGCAATCAGCTCCCACTGTAATTATTGAATCAAAACTCAGATGGGAATAGTAGACATGAAAAAGGAAATTCTGAGTCTATTTAAGAAAAAGTTAGAGACAGCTAATACTATGACTGCATTCCAAAAGCAACTGCTTGAATATTTTATTTAAGTTCCCTGCTTTCAATCATATAATCAAAACAGTGCTAATGTCTGAGTGTTTTCTAAATGTCAAATTATTATTTGTACAATTTAAAGACAGTGATTATTTAAGGAAAATAAGATTCTGATCTCAGGAAGGACTGTCAAAAATTAATGAAACTTGGAGGTATGGCAGCCAAGCTCCAAGTGAAATCAGGAAGTTTTTCAGACTAAGAGCTGTTAGCAGTGGATGCAGCACAGCAACACTTGATTTATTGCCTTTTAAATACATCTAAAGGCATGTTGTAAACATTAACAATTCACCACAGAAATTCTGTAGAGTGTGTAAATATTATAGATAAACTAATTCAAGCAGAAAACTGATGATAGTGTTTCAAAGCTTCTGAACAATCACGGCTAGATTGATTTCTATTAGGTTCTAAGGTGCTCAACACTAGTCTGGTATTTATTTTCCAGCAGTGCATCTTTTCAGTTGGAAAATCCAGAATCAACAACATTGAAAAGTTTTGAAGGACTATGCTTCTTTTGTTAGATTTTTAATTGGGAATTGTATTTAATAGCATGAAGATATAGTTATTATGTGCATATGCAAACCAGCATGTTCCCACTGCTGACTTGGGACCAGACCCAGTCTGAGGACTGGCTCCAAGCAGTCTCACATGTTTTCTCAGAGAGAACAGATAATCAGCTAATACACCTCCCCCTGGACAGATGCCTACACGTCTCCCATTACTCTGGGTGGCCAGCAGGAAGAAATGGTGGATCCAGGTACTTGCAGATCTGGATTCACCCTTCCTTCTGGACATGTATTCTGGCAACAAGGTGCTATAGCCATGTTGGCATTGCCAGATTGAGGTCTCACAGTCAGCAATGATGGACAACCTAATTTGAACTGCAGAATAAAACTGGAAAAAAAAATAGTAGACCTGGAATTAGATTCCTTGGAAAATCCCAAGAGTTTTACTTTTCATCATCATTACAGAAAAAAAAAAATCCATTATAAAATTAAACATATCTATCATTTCTTCTGCTTTTCTTTTCCTTTCCTTTCCTTTTTCTTTTCTTTTTTTTTTTTTTTCTGCAAATGGAAAATAATCAGCATTTAGTTCTAGGACAGCAGAGATTTGTTCCAAAACAGCAAGGGTCAAATGCAATTAGCCATAGCTTACACATTACACAGATCCATAATATTTTATGCATGATCTGCTTTTAGATTCAGTCTATAAATGTTTAGAATGGAAATACTGACCTGAAAAGGATATAGATGATTGTTGTGATATTGGAATAATATAACTGTGAAGAATTATTTCACTGAAAATCCTGGAAATATGATGTAGGACTCTTCAACCATTGGTATATTATTTAACATCTATCTATCTCAGTTGAATCCAACTCTCATTGCCAGCTGATGGCAGTTCTATATGAAATAAATAGATTTTAGCAGTTATCACTGGACAGGTGCGCACAGCACAAAATTACACCTCTTGTTCACAATAACTGGCCAAAAAAAGCAAATAAGCCTGGAGATGAAATTATTCACTTGTTCACAGAGCAGCCTCCAAGCTAAATGCAGGAATAGAGTAAGACAATATGTATGTGTGGAGGGAGGATAAAAGAATGGCTCATGCTTCCACAGTGCTTGTGATGTATTTATTATATAAATTATCAGAGACCTGCACTTTTCTGGGCTTTCAGTCTCATAAACCAATACTACAATAATTAATTACTGAAAAAGTTGAGAATAAATCTTTGCTAGCCAATAAAATGACAGTCAAGTTGATTAAACAGAGACTAATGTATAAGCATCTTAGTATATTTTCTGCTCTGCATCAAAATGGCAAAACAAATTATATATAAAAAAATCTTCTCCATCTTAATACAATATCAAAAAAACAATCATACTGATATACACACAAACATTGCAGAGGAGGTTTCTCCATGCTGCACACAGATTTAATGGCAGTTCCTGTTAACTTTAACTCTGTGGTTAAATCCCCGCACTATGTAGCAAATATCTACCCTTCATAATTTAGGTAAAAATTGAAATGCTGGTGGAATAAAAACTAAAAAACAGCAAGAGGAGAAGTTTGTAAAGTCTGTAAAGGAATGCAGTTCTAGAAGAGTTCTCAAAGATAAAATTAGAGCTGCTGTGAGAAGCAGGGGCAGAAGTCCAAACAGCTTAGCAAGGCTTGTCGCCTGTCATCCCCGCCAGGAATAGTGGCATACAGCACCATGATCATGCAGAATGGAAAATCCAGTATTATTTTCCTGGGTTGAATAAAAGTGGTACTTTCCGCCCATCTGCTGTGGTATGGTAGTGGATAATTGGCTTCTTGGAATTAAATGACCCTGCCTTTTTTGAGCAAAGGGAACATGAAAGAAAATATATTTGAACACCTTTCTAGTATCAAGGATCAGCTCAGCTTTGGAGTGCGGTTTTCCTGCAACCAAAAATCAAAATGATGTTGTAAGCCAAATGAGATGTAGTTTTAATTGGCTAATTAAAATTATGGTACAGTGTAAAAGTTCAATTCTTTAGTTTTCCTCTATCCTTTCACTCTGTAAGTGCACTGAAGGACAAAGAGAAAACAAATAAAATATTTAATTTACCATGTGCTCTAGAAAAAGAAGGTCAGTTGCTTAAAGAGTCGAAAGGGAATAATTAAATCCAAAGATTAAGCTAACAGGTAAAAGATTCTGTGAATTAGAGTTGCAACGATCGACATCCCAGTGATACTTTTAAAATGTTTATCTTGGTTGCCTGTTGCTAGCAAGTGAACCCTTCTCTATTTATTCACGTCACTAACCACACATGTTTTTCCCTCCCTTTTGACCGTAGTGAAGTTCATAAGTTGCAAATTGACACTCCAGATAGTTTGATCCTCTAACAAGCCAGAAAGCCTTGTTTTACTCTGCCTCCATTCTAGCTGCCTCCCTGCTTTGCACTTGGTCATTTCTGGAGCTAGGCATATTTTTTTAGCATCAAGAATCAGTAGAGTCAAATGACTAGGAAATGACAGACTGTGTTTCACAAGAGATTAGAAAAAGATTGAGAATTAGGATCCATACAGCAAAAGGAGTTATAGTCATCAAAATAACAGAGTAATCTCTCTCCTGGAAAAACTGAAGAGTGGCTCTTCCTTTTTCCCATTAAAATCTGCTGATATTAAAATAAAAACATTGATGTAGAAAGGAAACTGTGAAGGATGACCTGCTCTTTCTCTTTAAAGACATGGGATATAATTTTAATTCCACTTAAACTGAAAAATAATGAAACATCATAATTAATGCCATCATTTTGAAAAAAATAATGAGCGTTCTCATTACTCTCAAAAAGTAATGAAAATCTGAATTTGCATTTCTTGCTGTTGAGACACAGTAATAATAAATTTGTATATGTGTAGAATTTTTTTCCTGAAAATGTTTCTCTTATTTCCAAATCTGATAAAGCTAACCCAGAGGAGTGATATACAAGGGGTTAAAGACATAATATTAATGCTACACTACACTGATGTCAGCAATTTATGATGGGATGGTGGGTTCCAGTGCCAGAAGCTATGGCACAGGAGAGAGTGTTATTATAACAGCATGATTCTCTATGAAAGCCTGTCATCTTCTGTTCTTGAACCTTTGCTAATGTACTAAGGCGACATGCCCAGATAGAAAAGGAATGTTTTTCAGCTGTTATGCGGTGGCTATTAATATAGTTACTGTTATACAAAAAATATGCTGCTACTGCTTGCCATCATTTTAAATTGACAAAGACATAGGAATGTCTTGGGAAACCTTTGTTTCTGAAGGGCCACATCCTTCGTTTCTTATTCAGATGAAACTCCTAATAACTTAGCTCTGTGGAAATTTCCTTTTTAAGAATTTTAAACCCTCAAGATCATCCAGGTACAAATATCATACTGTGTCAGACCACATTCACTGTGATTGGCAGGGCCTAATGTAAGACACAAGTTCCAGTTTTCCTCCATTGCTCCTCTCCTGCTTTTTTATATTCTTGCAGCATGTCTAACAATACCACAGTCAGATCCAGCACATGTATTCAGCAAAAGGAAGATAGAGATGAAATTCTCAGAATTATTACTGGCTTACTTATAGCTGACTAATAGACCTCACAACCCATAGTGGGTAAACAGAGCATTCAGCACTTGTCTCCTAGAATTTCCTCTCTGCTACCACTTATTTACATTTACTTCAAATATTTCCTTATTTATTAAAAAATCAAAATGAAAACAGGCAGAAACTTTCCATCTATTTAAGGTGACTTGCATACAAGATGTTCGACCAGTTGCAAATGTTTTTGACTCATGATTTCTTAAAAGATCATTTCCAAGGGCTATGCAGCTAAGTCTATGGCCAACTTTTTATAGCTTATAGCTCTTCTTAGCTTACATAAGTGTCCTTCTAGGCAAATTATCAGCAGTGTCAGTTCCTGAAAAGAGAATATTGTGTCTACTCCACTCATCACGAAAGAAATCTGAGTCACCAATGTGAGCCGATGCACCTTGATCAACCCGGTCACCTGAGTGAATTAGGTCACTTGAGGCACTGGGACCCTCAAACACATGGAAGTCACTCAGTGCAGTGACCTGGGAGAGCAGGAAAATTCTGTTGAATCAGTGGAATTTTTATGCAAAAAACCCATGTACAGAGAAATACTTATATCACTCTACTTGAAATTCCCATGTGTCTGTAAAAATAAAGTATTTCTTTAATGTTAAATCAAAGTAGCTGCTAATGCTTTTTATAAAATTAAAACATACCGTGCATGTACACATACTGCGCATATTTGAAGTACTGCTTCAGTAGCTGTGAAACTGGTTATTGTACATACCTGCCCCTACATAATTCCTGCTCAAAAGGTTTACCACCCACCTTTCATGTACATTGGTGCTTTCACTCATCCTGATCTGTTTTTTCTGCCAAGAAAGCATGAAAAAAAAATCCCTTGAAATTTCACTGGAAAATGCAGAAGTGTAGATTTATTTTCCTTCTACATGAAAGACAGAAACAGAGAGAGAGCGAGCCCTGTCTTCCTGACTTCAGCACAGCTGCAAATGAAAATAGAAGTGACTTTAGATAATGCTGAACAAGATCTCAGCAGAAGCAGCACTAATCACTGGTCCGAGCACAGAACTGCAACTTGTATGAGCACATGCCGTAGAACCAGAGGAGACATCCTGGGTCAGTGAGTCCAATTCCTTGCTATCACAAGTAATCATGTCATATAATCCCATTCATCTCATTTGAGCTCCATCTTAAAACCCTTTTTATGAATTTGCAGAATAAATATATGCATAGCTAGCTTATATTCATTTGTTCTTTCGCAACCTTGTCCTTTAGTATAAATAGCTCATCCCCCCTCCATTTATTTATAGAAAGCAATCCTACTTTTCTCAGCTTGTATTTTCCTGGGTTACGTCAAGCGCTTTCAGTCCCTTTGTGTAAGATAGATTCTTCATTCTCCCAATTATCCACGAAACTGGCCTCTGAACCTGCTTCGGTTCAAACTCATCTGTTTTGAATACGGACAAGAGCACTCTCTGTGATTTTCCTTATAAAGTCTTAATCATTCCTTCTATGAAGTATCAAGGTTTCATTATTTACAGGAAATAATTCACCTCATACAATTCTAAGACATTTTCCTTCTTTTATTCTCTGTCTCTTTCTTCCTCTTTCTCACTTTCTCTCTCGTGGCTAAGTCACACACACAAAAAAAAAGTGTTCTGTAGTTAACTCATATATGCAAGTCACCCTTCCTATTATCTTAATCAACAATATAAGTTTATTAGTACTTGATATCTCAATTTATGGCACTGAATTTCATCATTTACTTGTTACTCCTATGTCTTCTAACTGTCAAGCACTTTTCATATATTATTTTTATCCTCTTCTGGAATGAGAATGTCTTTCAAATTTCTTTCATTGGTTTATTTTATTCATAATAAACTAAATCCATAAATGAAAATGGTCAGACACCAAGATAATTCTTGCAAAATTCTACTAATAACTAATACTATTCCTTGAGATAAATGTTTTCTTTTTTAGCTCTCTCCTCTTTAGTTATTTCAGACTTAGAGAGCTTACTGTTTCTAAGTCTTTCAAGTCTTTCTTATGCTAAATGAATACTTGCACCGTATCAAATGTTCGCTTGAAATCCAGATAGCAAAGGTACGGCATATTCTAGAAAACCATTTATGTTATTAAATACACCTATCAAGTCAGTCTAGCATGACTTCTCCATCTTTAGCTGATGCAAATTGCATTCCAATTCATTTTTTTGCGTATATCTCTATTCTTAAATATTTATTTCAAAATGTCTTTAAAATCCTTGAGTATGACCAAGGCCAAGTACCAACAATGAGCATAACAAATATTTATTCTTTTCCTCCCTCTTTTTATCTGTTTTGTGCATGTTATTCTCTGCATGCTTCAGAAGTTACTGTTTCAAATCTTCTAGGCTTCAAGGGTAAAATTTATGTGTCCTTAAGTCTCACTTTCTTTTTAAATGAAGATTTTTCAATTTTTAAATATATTTTCCTATTAGGTAGTCTGCCTTTACATTTCTCAGTGTCATCTTTAGTGAAAATCCAGTGACGGAGTTTAATTCATGATACTGAGGCTAATTTAAATTGCTTCACAGGAACTATAAAAAAAATCTCTCCTTATCTGTTTCATATTCACAATTCACAATAACATTCAAAGCAGGGTCAGGAGGTCCCATTTGTTTAGACCTATGCTGTGCAAAGCACTATCTGTGGCATCACTGAATTGTCAGTAATTGACATTGTAATATCAAAATTTAAGTGTCAAAATGGTGACCCTGCTGACTCTCTCACAGGTTCTACTGCATGAGAAGCGGTCATATATTTAGATATTTTCTAGCAATACCACTAGCTGAAATCATTAGAGTCCTCCTTTTTATGATAATAAATTATTACAGTATTAGTCCTATTACAAGGCTAATCCTGCAATGACAAAAACAGCTACCATTTTATTACTCTAGCGTCATAATCCATGAAAGCTAATGAAAAACAGACAGCTACATAGGATAAAATTCTTAAAAGAAATGTATGTGGCATATATACATATATATGCATGTATATGAGAAAAAATATTATAAAATATAGCTCAGTAATATAGCAGAGGAGCTCAGATAAAGGCTCTTTAATCAGTACTAAACCTGGTAAGTAGACACTGAAAAGGCTACAAGGTATTAGACTGAATGAGAGGATTAGTGCTAAAAATATATGAAAAAGAACATAATACCAAGTTTTAAACAATTCAGTAAGTTGCCAAAGCCAGACTAAACAAAATATCTCACTATCTGTGCAGATACCTGATACCTGTCCAAATCATAACTTTTTTGGCTTTGCAGATAACTCATAGCACTGTATTCGGTAGGATAATTCATAAATGCACAGAATACAATAACTTTAACAAATGTTTACTGAATTTCTGTAGAACTCTTTGTACAGATTCTAGTTCAGATAAAGTGAAATGAGTAGGTTGGAATATTTAATTTATCTCTATGTACATATGTATTTCAGTATTATGTCCTTTCAGTCATCTCTCTTTTCAGCTAAATATTTGTAATTTGTCTCATTATAATATTAACATTTTTTCTGTGAACAAAAATACAGATTTCCTTAAAAAAAAAACACTGAAAATTGTCTTTGCTGTTGCCTTAAATTCTGAAGAATTTGAGGTGTCTAGATTTTATTCAAAGATCGTTTTTCACCAAAGGATCTTCAAGTGTTCTATAGACAGCAGATGATTCATTGAAGAGGCTTTTGGAGGAAATTCAGGGTTGGGTCATTGTTTTTAACCAAAAGGGACTTAAGGTAAAATGACAAGACCACGTAAGCACAGTAAGTCAGCAGCAGAGCCAAAAGGAATAAGGAGTGAAGTCTCAACTGTTTGAAGACAATATTTTTCTGCAGAGCCAGATTTTCAGTTGTCTCTCTAATACGTTAATTCATTCTGTAATGACTAAAGCACAATGGTGCTAAGTGACTCCTCAGGAACTAAGCCTTAAAGGTAGTTTGCTATTGGTGTAGGTCATAGTTTTTGCCCACTAATGCACTTATATAAAATCATGATGATTTGAGAAAATCATCATACCTTATTATGCATTATTTCAATAATATCATCTTAGACAAGGAGCATGATTTAAAATTTATCTACGCTATAATCTCTTTAAATAGCTCCAGCATAATATCAATTTACTACAGGGAATGAAAATGACAGTATAAAACTGGAATTGAATCAAATAACCTATAAATAAAATCTGTGTAGAAAACCAGATCTCATTTCTGGCTGTTTGTATCAAAGAGCATGATGATAATGTACAGTTTGTGTGTCTGACCTCAAAATGCTTTAAAAACTTTTGTTTATGTGTAAGGAATCCAAAATAATAAGCAATGATAAAATTTTCTGTCCTAAGTCTTGGAAAATTGTAAAACAGAGCAAATATGAAATGAAACCATTCCACTTTAGACAAATTCAAACCTTCCAGCAGATTTAAATCTTCCAGATTTTGACAGCAAAGAAAATTGTTATAGTATTCCCTTAAAATAACTCTTTTTCATTCTTTATTTTCTTTTTATTATACTTGATAAACTTATCACAAAGTTTTGCAGGCATTAAAATTATTTTAATGTTTTTGGAACCACACTTAAAAATCAGTGGAGTGTGAACCTAGACATGTGTAATACCTTCTTGATAATGCTTTTGGCTTTCATGCAACTTTCCTGAATTTTCCTCAAATTACTTGAGAAGTATTTGAAATGAAAGGAGTAATTCTTTCATTTTATACTTATATTTTTAACCAGTGCAGATGGGTATATTTTCCAATGCAGTTTTACCACTGACATTCAATCTGGACAGCTACAATTCTCATATTACTAAGATAATGTTATTGCTATTAATAATATTAAAGAACCTATGAGTTTGAAGGCCGTATATAAAGCTGCAGATGGCTGCACAAAGGTCATTATTTTTATAGATACAACATTAAATATATGGGAAGCTCCATATATATGACTTTGCACTGCTGTATGTTTACCTTCAAAAAGCCAGAAATGAATTTGATAGGAAGTGTACTGGAAGAAATATAATATAATATAAATGACACTCTGGTACAAGCTAAGCTTATGGCAATATAAATATTGATCTTATTAATGTCACCAAAAGTGTGCAAGTACAAAATATACTTCCTTACGTTGTGTGCAACTTCTTTTTAAACAAGATTTTTTTTAAAATGATTTATGGCTTTTAAGTCCATCAACAAGGAAAAGAAACTTGATGGGGTGCACAACATAGTTAGACTACAAATGGAAAGGATGCAGAATTCAATAATATAGGTGGTAATAGGATCTTCTCAGAGGTTTCTACAGTACACAATTTTAACTGTTGGCTGCAGCATGTGGAATCTCCTGTGTGCACACAGCTTCCTGATGTGAATGGAAATTTGGGTATTTGTAAGAGTTTAGCTAATTGAGCCTATGGATATTAGATCTAGAGTAAATACATAACAAATTTTATGAATAGGCTTCTGGACAAAAGCTCTGTCAGATGGCAAATGGACTCCTGCTGCTAGTTCACTCCTATGTGTCGCCATTATCTTCTCAGTTGCTCACCCACAGCGTTCAACTCCGAGTGTTCTTTTTCAATGGATATAATATGAATTCTGTTGCAAGATTCAGTTCTCATCATTTCCTTTCTGTTATGCCAAATGACCAAACTCAATTAATTAACCTTCAGAGTCAGGAAAGTTCCCTTATGCCAGCTGCACCAGCCCCTATCAGTGCAGGCATCTTTCCAAGACTAATCCATCTGTGTTTTGCCAAAGCTGGTGTTATTTGTGCCTAGAAATGAGACTGTGTAATAGATCTTGCTCTTAGGAAAAAGCCTTGATGTTCGGCTTAGGTGAAACAGCAGGTAAAAGAGGAAAGATGCCATTCTAACAAATGAGACAAACATTGTGATTTTCGGTTTCTCAAAAATTACTCAGCATGTCTCTGATTATGATTATCTGGAGGTAAACACTTTAAAAAAAACTTTTCTGGAACTGTGAATTTGAGAATGAATTTTGTATGACGTCTATATGGCAAAACACACATATAAGTTTTGGCATCTTGTTCTACAAACTCTCTCTTCAGATCATCTGAGTTCAAGGTTATTTTTACATGTTGTTTTTTGAAATATGCTAGCATCCAGTATTGACACTGAATAACACACAAAAAAGTCCACCTTGTGTGTGCTAGCTGAAATTCCAAGTGTCTTTGAAAATATTTTTTGTCTGACTTTGGTGTATATGCTCCCCTCAGTACTCATGTTCCATCAGTGTACTGAGTAGAAAAAGAAAAATGTACTTTTCCCAAGGAGTAGCTTGTAATACTTTGCATTAAACTTAAAATTAGTAAGCATAACATAAGTGCAGGGTTTATATGGGGTCTTGTGTTGGAAGGATGCTCTTTTACATGAGAAGAAAGACGTAAGAGGTCATAAGCATATTAAAACTTTAAAAGCTATGCAGGGACATGGCTTAACAGGCATGGTATTGAAGGGCTTACAGTTGGACTTGGTGATCTTGAAGGTCTTTTCCAACCATAATGATTCTATGACGCCATTGAGTGAAGTCCTAACGAGGAACACAAGATATAAGTCTTGGTCACGCAGCTCCAGAAGGAACACACATACTTAGAAGTTTTAACCTTGCACTTTGTGTGTCAGTGGGAAATAGACCTATTGATTTTGGTGATTGTCACAGCACCACCTAGGGGGATCCAGAAACTTCAGTCACCTGTATCAAGCAGAGCTCTCAGCTGTTTTGTTGCTATTAGCTACACTAGTGCCTAGAAGTGGACTATCTTCAAATTAATTAATTGCATATGACAATGGATTAGTATTGAATTTCTCTTTTCCATTAAAATCAAAATGTTTGGGGGAAGAAAATAAGTAATTCTGCATCATCTATAACATTTTGTTTCACCAAATGACATTTTTGGTTTTTTAAATTTCAAATACTCCAGAATTTCAATCAACCATACTGTCAAAGAGAAAATTAATGACCTTGTTATGCTAAATCTAAGAGGAATAACTTTGTGACTGACATTTTCATTTAAATTTCTGAGGTTTTCTTTGCTAATCTAGAAAGTTAATCTAGAAAGTCAAGTAAATCTAAGAGGTTCTCTACAGGACGCCACACTATCCACCAAAATAAGTCAAGAAAATTGGCCCAGATAGTGTGATACTTTTTGTTGCTTACAGGATACCAATTCTTTTTCATCTTTTATTTAATAATGTAGAGACCACTATCTAATTTCACTATTATTTAGTAATTTAATGAAAATTTAGCACACTTAAAATTGAATTTTTGGGCATTCCTCTTGGACTAAATGTTCTAGCTTTGATTTTTTTTCCAAAAATGTTGTGGATTTCTGCTCTTGTTTTTTAAGTTCAATTATGAATACAGAAGGATGTGGAAATAAGTAGCAATATAGTTTATAGTTTGCAATTTGTTTTACCAATGTATTGATATCCATGCACTGATGCATAAATCATCAGCACCCTCCTTTTCAGACTTTTCATACAGTTCTGCAATTGCACTGCATTTCTGATCTTTTATAGATCTGACTATATTTGCGGAGACTGTCCAATACAAAAACACTTATCTCCTTTCTGCCTTGCCCCACGAATGAAGATTTCAGTTTTAGATGGATACATCTACAATAATTCCATTCAGAAGAATGAATCTTGATTTATACTAGAGAAAATCTACAGTGGAACTGTGACAAGTCACAAAGTAGTTTTTGCTACTGGAGGTCACATTATGTGATTTCTCTTATTGGAAGTTGTGCTTCATGAAAAAGATTTAAATAGTACAAAATTGCCAGAAAGTTTCTCTGCTGTTACAGGAAGGTAACATGCTTTCACATTATTTTATTCCCAAGGTTGCACCGCACATAAGAGAATGAAATAAGGACCCTCGTGTGATTGCCAGCAATTATACAACACACACACACTTAAAACAAGTGGAATCCTCCTACTGGAAATAGTCTGAAAATCAAGCAATATCCTAGGCTGATGAATTCAACTTTTATAATTACCTGGGAGAAAGGAACAAGAGTAAAGGGAAGGGAAGATTTGGTTCTTGTCAGCTCTAATCTCGTTTCAACACAGTGCAGAAAGATAGCTTTGTACCTCTATCTATTAGTGAGCCCGTAGACTCCTTCCTGAAGTAGCTCTCTCAGATAAGAGATGTTGAAAAAGATAGAATCATAGGTCTATGAAAGTATAACCCTTTAATCTTGGTGGGAAGACACAGATTTCAACATATGAGGGTTTTAAATGTTAGATGTTAAGGTACTAGTTAGAAAGAGAGAGAACAAGGTGGAGAGAGAGAGAGATAATATATATTACATTATAAAGGAACAATCCATTGGGAGTTCCTTTTGCAACACTTCTATTTGCTCCTGGAATACACAGAAAAATTGATGTCATTTTGTTAATTGCTGATAGATTTTTCACGCACATGATGTCAGTGGAGTTATAAATATAATCCACACAGTCATAAACAATTACAGATACAAAACTCTGCCCTCTCTCACCTTCAAGGGGGAATGGTAAGCTTTGTAATTCTGACTGAACGGGTCTCCTGTTACATATATTAATAATTCTCTGCATGAAATAAAGTCCTTTGATAGTATCAAACACTACAGAAATCTATTGTAAAGACATCTTTTGCTAAAGTTTTATAGATTGACATTAGGCAACCATAGTGATGAGCAGAATATAAGATCAAATGTAATCAAAGAGAGCAGAACAGAATGTGGCCCATTATTACTCAGATTGTTTTATGTCTCTTGAAAAACACCATACTATTTTCTATAAAGGAAACAATGACTTCAGAATTGATACATTTATTCTTATACACTAACAGCTTCTAGGATACCACTGAAACTTGTGCTGGCAAAAGACAGCCAAATCACTTATTAGAACAGAGCACTAGTTACCAGTCAGTAATGCTACCTCTACTTTTCTTCCTTTCTCTGTTTTAAGGCAATAGTATAAAGTCTCACTGTATATTCAAGTCACTGACAAAGCAGCAGTATTCAATTATCTATAGTAACACTAAAGCAATTTGCTCACACTGTTTGTATTTAATTTAGCCAACACCAGGATCAGAATATGGACACGTATAGGCTAAACTGAACTAAGAAAGTGGCAAACCAATAGAGGCCATGTATCATTATTCTCCCCATTCCTGTAGTAGAGAGTTCCTGTAGCAAGCGAAAGTATTTAATTGACTAAAAGTTACCAGTTAAAATTTAATGCAAGTGCCAAATATCTAGAGTTACATCGATAAAAATGTTATGCCTGCCATCTGACACAAGCAGATGAAGGTCAGGCTGGTAAATTTTTCAGGGCATGTTTTTATTATATGCCCATACTGATCACACACACAGGAAAAGCAAGATTAATTACATAGAGCAATGGTGGAAAACCTGAAAAATGTCATGGAAAATATGTCACAATTGCTGTCACAATTGCTCTCACAATTGCTATGAGAAGAAAATAAGACTTAAGAATTGAAATATAGGTTGATGCTTTAGTAAATTATACAAATCCCATTCTACATACGCCCTTGAAACTCCCAAATATCTAGTAACTTAAACATTGATGTAAACTTGAAATTGACAATCTTAGGCGCAAACATGAGACTATACCACTTGTTAAATCAAGAAAAGGACTGGAAAAGTGAGGCTCAGTTAACAGCAGTGAGTTTACTTGAGTCCACCGTACAGATCACCATAAACAACTGGATTTCAAGCAGAAACAGAAAGGTTTTTATTTGGTGGGAGAAAACCTGTCATCTTCTCCCCTCTCACAGCTTTAAAGTATTGCATCTTTTTTTCTTTGTTTCCTTTTTTTTTTTTTCTTTCAATTTGTCTTAGACCATGTTAGGGAAGATGGATCAGAAACTGTAATAGCATTCCTGAGGATAGAGAAGAAATGACGACAAGCATGAAATAATTCTGGGTATTCTTTTAGTTTCCCATGCACGTCATTTCTTTGGAATATCTAATAGAAGACTTGTAAATCTGACAAAATATGAGTTTCCTCCAAATCCATAAGAATGATTATTTAAAAGATGTGTTCAGGTGAAGGTTAGTGCTTGTGAAAATGGAAGACAGATAATGACGAGTGAAACACAGTACCCAAGTTCCCTGGGGCAGTTCTGTCAGTACAGTTCAGTCCCACACCTGTCCTGAACCTATTCACAAAGCTAATCTGTGCCATAGCTATTCCCGTGGGGACAGCTATCCATGAGCGGCTTGACTGAGACCAGCCAAATTCATTTGTGCTTTAGTACTCACAGGAAGTTCAGTTTGAAAGACCGAAGGGTTAACATGTTAACTCTTACAGTGACATTTCCCCTCTGTTTTTTTTTTTCCTTTTTTTCTTTTTTTCTTTTCTTTTTCCTTCTCTTTCACAGTTATAGTAACTATAGTCAGATACTTTGCCAGGCTTTTGGCAAGAATACCTTGTAGCCAGTATATATCAAGTGGTGTTACAGATTGTTTCCACTTCCAGAAGACTTGTGGAGAATCCCGAAATCATACAGAAGTTGCACATTCTCTGCCAAAGCAAGGAAATTTATCAGCAGAACGACCTTTCCCACGAAGCAGCCGTTTCCTTCATGTTCAGTGCCCATACTTGGGGCCGATGGTCATGGGCACTCAGTGTAGTGGAGACATGGGGACCCTGGCACGGGCGCGCGCGCCGCAGAGCTTGCGTGAGCTCTGCCAGTTCAGTCTTTTGCTGTGCGCTGCCTTTGTCACCTCATTGTTTTTAGAATTCAGTGCTGAATTCTGTGCCAGTGTCAGCTGCAAGGGGAATGAACACATGCCAAGCTCAGGCTGTAATGCAGAATTTCATCCATGTCTGACCAACCAGTGATTGAGTCAAGGGACAGTACGAACGCTCTAATAACACCGGAGCAACAGCGCAATTCTATCTCTGCAGTGCACGATGCACAACCATTTCCTGCAGCATGTCACTTAAAAGCAGGAAAATAATGACACACTTCAGTGCCACTTGCCCCCACTGTATTGTCCTTTCCTTTTCCTCTAATTCAATTTTTTGTAGAAGCTCCTTCACATGAGAGGTCTAATGGCAATAGAAATCTAAACAACATAAAAGCCATCAGGATCCATATATTTTAAATAACGAATAATATTCATTATAACCCTTTGATTTATCTACGTAAAGTGGACTTTCTGTGTACATATGCATGCCTGAGAGGAACATTTGAGAGTAGTTACCTCACAAACAGATACCTCCATCCCATCTTTATATCCCCGTTTTTTCTTAAGGTTAACATGCACAGTTGCTAAGGCCACGAAAATGATGATGTGAAATAATAATATGAGGGAATGCAAATTTGATAAAGGCCTCTGCTCTGCATTTAATACACTCTGAGATAGCATTAACTCTACTGAATAATTCCCATGTGTTTTTTCCACAACAGAAAAGAAAGGACGGTACTGTACAGATCTTCTCCTCTCTCAGCTTTGCCTGGATTTTATATATATACCTACTTCTCTGCAGAGAAGACTCCCTTTCTGATTAATAATAGTTGAGATGATCAAAACTGTGATCATTTAGGAAATTCTGATTTCCTGTAGCACTGGAAGTTAATTATTTACCTTTGCATTTCATTCAGCCTGGAGAACTTTGATTGCTCACTTTCATTTGTTTTTTTTTGCCATGTTATTTTCTAGTCATTTTCTCTTCCCATTTTTATCCTACCTCTGCACAATGTTGTAATATTTTGTCTGAAAAAAATGATATGGGAAATATTCAAAAGGAAATAAAAGCTTCTATCACAATTATTACTTATCTTAGTTTTGATAATATCTTTAGGATACTTTGTGGCCTAAAAGCACCTGGTATTACAGTCTTAACAAAAGGAACTTCATCAGCATGGAGAAATCCTTTTTAGCTGAATAACTGACTAAAAATCCTGATTTGGCCAGTGCTGGTGTATATATTTAAAAAAAAAAAAAAAAAGTATGTTACTACTTGAACATAAATATGTAAATATATGTCAATAAAACTATCCTAGATGGTGGAAGGGAACATAATTTTTTATTAAGGGTCCTTGCATTTTTTTTCACTTCCACTTGTACTTTCAGCACAGCACTGAAGGGGTTAAAAAGGATGCCTTTCTGCTGAGCACGGTTATCATTCAACACAAGAGAATATCTCGGGCAAAACTCAAAGACCCCTCTGCAATATCCCAAACAGCTCTTCATAAGAACCAAATAGCCTGTGAGCTAAAACTAATGCCATCTGAAATTTAAAGAAGAGGTTTATTCTCACAGTGCGTAAAGAGGATCATTTTTCTCCAGTGACTTGGCTAGACTCGAGGATGTCTTCTCTTGGTCAGCACATGTATAACCAGACAATCATTCGGCAGCTTGTAAAATATGATTGCATATAAGATATTGATGGCCTGAGGGAAGTTCTGAATATCAGAGGCTCATAATTAGAATACCGATGCATTTGATCCAATAGAGTTTCCATCAATGTCATGGAGATGAGTGGTTATGAATTTCAGAGTCATCTCTGCCTGTACAGACTGATTTATGCACTTTCAACTCTGGACAAATGAAGGGCAAAGAACTACAGCCAGACTGTTCTACCTAGAGAACTCCTTATCCTTAGATGGGCTTCTGAAATTTATAATCCTCCCTGCACGCAGGGTTCAAGATCAAGCTCTTCAGCTGGTAACTCATGACCTGTTTATGCTTATGCCATCCATCCACTTTCAGTCATCCTGCCTCTTATCTGTAAATCCAGTCACGACATATAGGATGTGTGGATCTGCTGATAAGAAATTTTTGCGGGAAAGAGAATCTGGGTAGATCAACAGTTCTGTTGCCAGAGCTGCTGGCAGCAACTCTAACATCTCATTTATTCCAGATTTATAAAGGTCCACTGTGCTGATGTGAGGATAGCGCTGAGTGTTTGACTTGTGTGATAATATACTATATCTAGCTGAAAACTGTATTACGTATGAAATATTAAGTTAGACAGATACTGATCAGATCACCTTGTCCGGAATAGAAAACAAGCACCCTGTTGGCACCGAAATCTCAATAGTTTTTAGTTTTGTGATGTTTTTTATGTAACTAAAAATTAGTGCAATAGTGCATAGTGCATTTAGGATCACATAACCATCACTCAAAAAAAGATACAAACCTAAATGTATCATTCTTTTCAAAATTTTATTAAATACAATATTACTTTTGGAAATAAACAGCTAACTTTTAACAGTAAGGGAAACGAAATAGAGAAGAAAAGAAGTCTAAAAAAAAAAAAAGGTAATATACTACTTTAATTTAAAAATTCTACAGTATCACTGTAGAACTGCCCTGCCATCTAGTTAAATAAAAAATATAATGAATGCAAAATAATTAGCATGAAAATCAGAAGGAAATAGTTTGCTTAGTGATACTTTGTCACAAATTCTCTCAGAAAACTCTGTTAGATTTTGCTTATGTGTTGTGTCCTTGAATGTGCGTATGTGCACATTTAGCATTCTGAATATGCAATCCCGAGTGCATGCAAGAGAGGTTTTGATAGGGCCCAACATGGATAAAGCTATTAGAGTGCCCTTACTGTCAGATGCTCTGCCACAGAGGCTTAGGCATTTCTAGGTAATGAGGCGACTTGGCTGCCTCTGTGGCATTCAGAGTGCACATTTTAAAGAGAGAGATGTCCATTGTGCTGCTTTATTGCCTAGGCATTTTGAAAGCTATAATAGTAGACACTTTTCTCTCTGAGTAAAGACAGTTATTCTGTTGCACAACACTACAAAAGAAAAAGGTTGTGAAATTAATTTTGTCACACAGTTAAGGTAATCTCTTTCTGTCTCTCTCAAAAAAAAAAAAAAAAAGCAACAACAACAAAAAACTACTACTGGAAGAGGTGTTTTACAATTTACTGCTGAACTGCAACAAGAAGCAGCTCTTCACTGAGCAGTATGGCATAGGGCCAGAATGAGCTATTTCGGAAATCACTGTTGGGCATATACCAATTTGATACACGGGATTTACCAATACAGTTGGGAATGATGCTGTGTATATGTGTGTATGTGTTCATGTTCTGATGAATTTTAAGTCTCTAACTGTGTGCTCATCTTCCACATAAGGAAACTTGTTTTAGACAGCTAAATTTGTTTTAAAGAGAGGGAAATGCATCAGGCTGGATAAAAGAACTTGGTTTTTGTTTACTTATGATTCTGTGATGGAAATAATTTTTCTATTGGTTGTTTAAAGAACAAAATGTGTCTGATGAAAACTCTGAAAACATTTTTTTTAATGAGGAATAGACTAGAGAGGTGACTATGAACTATTGGGGAGCTTTGTATCTTTTCCACCTCCAGATCCTCTCGTTCAATGAATAATGTGGGGACAACAGGAGTGGATCGGTACAGCATAATGCAATATGTATGCAGAACTTTAGCATCTTAAATTGGAGCCCGCCAACCGCCTGATTCACAGTAAATGGTTCAGGTACTGAAGTGATAAAGCTTCAGATTTTATTTTAGATACCTATAATTTATTAATAAACCGCTATCAACTCATATGGCTTAAGAAAGTATGTTTACTCTAAGAGAGTTCGCAGCTAACTTCAAACCTACATCCCTAAAGATCAGACTAAGCTAAATCTAGATCACTCAATGGGGTGACCTGTGAAACAGGACAGACAAGCTTGCTAAATGGGGTACATTTAGCTTGATGCAAATCTTTCAATGACACTTGAAGCATCCACCTAGACAAAAGCTTCCTAGATCACAAATGAAATTATATGGTAATATGAAGAATATTTCTTCGTTTAGCGACACTTCACATCATTGTTTCAACTAACATTTCAGGCATGCAACAGCTCACTAAAACCATCGCACCAAAAGCATAATTGATAAGGTGTCACACTGGTCTGATATGTAGTCTACACATAGGTTTTGCAGCAATATATCTATGTAAACGGTGTCCATGGCAAACACTTATGCTGCTACAATCCTAATATGGATGCAGTTCTAATCATTTAAATATCACTTCTACCTGTATAACTTGATTCCACAGGCACACATGAAGAAACTACTAACACAAGCATATATACATTAGTATAATCAGAGACTTACTGATGGGTTTGTATCATCTTCAATTACAGCTAAATGACATCACTTTGGGATATGCAAATTATTACTCTCATGGTGATCCCTAAACATGAGAGGAGTTCCTGTGAAACAGACTTGCCAGTGAAAGAGAGGAGGACTGAGTCCAGAATCAAATAAATTATTTTTTAAAGTATTCTCTCACCAGTGAAGTTCTGTTTAATAAGCATGGGTGAATTTGCTACAGATTCTATCAGCCTTGGCAGCCATGCCACTTGGGAACACCTCATTTTTTTACTCAGTTTAGAAATTTTCAACAGAATGAAGAAAAATATATTTTTTTAATTTGATTTTCAATTCACTAACAAAAAAAGTGATAATTCTTTAATGTAAATTAACGATACAATAGTAGAGTATGCTAAGGGTCTGTGACTACATATAAATTCGTAGTTACTGTTTATGTAATGCATACACAGATTATATATACTACATATGAAATGCATTTCTTCAGAACTGTGTATAAAATCTCTTGTTCAGTCAGTAAAGTTTCTGTTGGCTTAATGGAATATATATTCCTTGCTGTACGTCTTAAAGGTGACATTGCGAATGCTAGGCATATTTGAGACCAATGCTACTTTCCTTTTTCTTTGCAGGAAAAGTGTGCATGAAATCTCAAGAGAAAGAAACGTTTGGCATTCTGAGCAAACAAGCTTGTCGTTGGTGATGCTACGACTGCAGTTTGACCGCGGTTTAGTCCTCTGCGGCCTGTGCGGAGCCTGGATGCTCCCAGGAGCGCTCAGCAAAGCGCAGTGAGGGCCACGCCGGGGCCAGATCCTACAGGACTGCTCAGGGTGGCAACAGCTCCCTATGCGACTACATGGACACGCTTCACACTGCAAAGAAAGGCTTTTCTCTTAACTTTCCCTGTGGTTTTGACCAAGCACTGCTGTAGAGTGCATACTGATTGCAGTTGGGAAAAGGAGCTGATGGTGCCTTCTCTTCACAGCTGCGGCCTTTCCAGCTTTTAATGGGTCAAGTAGTATTTCTGTACAGTTTAAAATATTTACTATGAGAGAACAGTCTTGCACCAGCCTGCCTAGATGGTGCTGAACATGGAAGCCCCGCTGTGTGATGGTTACTGGCTAATGAATCAGCAGGATGAAATTATAAAATCTTTTGCTCTGTAATTATCTCTCAGGATCCCTGATGTTAAACTTTTTTTTTTTTTTCAAACAGTACAGTTTGGGATGAACTCAGTCATAATGAGAATATTTTCAGGAAGGAGAAGATTTAACATCTATATGATTTTGTATTTTGCAGATAATTAAATTAACCACTATAGCTCAGCTGTAAAAAGATACTTTAACCAAAAAGCAGAACTCCCTTCCCTCTGGCCAAATGGTTTCACTGATACTTTCCCTTACAAATAAATGCCAATAAAAGGAAGTAAATGCTCTTTTCTGTAATCTCTGGCTCAAGATCTATCCCCACCCAGCTGGGGTCTGTAAAATCAGACCTCAGAGCATGACAAGAATCTCTCTAGATCATTGTCCCAGCTACATTTCACACTGATTCCTTTGCTTTGATTTTTGTGACTGCGGTCATTAACCCATAACTGTCACAGAAAATTACAATATTAATTTACCAGGTGAATAGCTAGCCAGTGATTAATAATTATGAAAGTGGCCTTCTGACTTGAAAGTCAGACCAGAATATTTTCAGTGACCTATTTTCAGTGAATACTCTGCTTCCTAAGGGTCAGATCTGGCAAAACACTGAGACTTCAAGGAAGGTGAATTCCTGTCAGAGGCAAGTCACCCTTTACTCGAGCCAAAAGGAAATCATCACTTTGCAAGACCTGGCCTTCATATGATCTGATCCTGCACATCAAAAGCTTTTTAAGTTTTGTCAACAAGGACCAAAGAATCCTTTTCAGCCATGGGTCAGCTACCTTTGAGTATGCAATGATTCTAGAGGCTGCGTGACTTTAGAAATGCACCTGCACTTTAAATGATCCTGGGGAAAGTGTCTTTTTAAATAATAAATTAATTAGTAGAGCAGTCATAGCTTGAGAAAAACATACAGGAGATGATCGCTCCTGGTAGACTGACAGCCTAAGATATCTCTTTAAAAGAAATATTTTATGGATCTCTTTATGCATCATTAAGTTTTCAGGAATGCTCAACCAATATGATAAATTTATTTTAAAATGTTGCTAGCATTTACTTTTGATTCGATTGAAAGAGGAATGGCAAAAGAAGGAACCATAGAGAAAAAAAGTAAAAGAAGAAGTAATAACAATAATAAAACCCATCTGTGTAAAACACAAGAAAGTAAAGGTACACTCACGGGCTAACAACTTACAGCAGTGGCTGAAATTATCAAATTAAATTGAACTATTCCTGCAACATATTGTTTGAAGTGAAGAATATAATTTACTAAGCAGAGAATACTATTTATTTCAGTGCTTGTTTCCTGGGTAGTTTCCTGGGTATTTCCTATGGATTAAGGTTTGGGTTTGCTTTAACTAAATGAATAAAACATCTTTGTTAAGAAACACATTTTAATGACTTTTTTTTGTGGTTATTTTCCTTTAAAAGAAGTCAATTACTTGAAAGGAGTAGGTTACACATAGCTCTAGGGAACTAAACCTTGTATCTTCAGTGCATGTTAGATTAGCTTTCTTCACAGTAATAAGTATATATAAGTAATAAGTATATACTTTTCTATTTTTTTAAAGACAAATAAAATACATTTTTTTAATAGAAAATGCATTTTTAAAACTTTCGGGGTAAGTTCCAGTTCTTTTGGTTTCTAAATAAATAAATAACATTGATAAAAAGGCTCCTGGACAAACTGCCCAAGGGGGAGGGAAGAAAACACCTAGAGCACCGTATTACCAAGCGCTAATCAACTACAATCTGGGAAATGTCAAACAATGGTATTCACATACTCAAAAATATTGCTGATCAAGTCCTCAGCTGCCATCTACAATCACTAACTAAAACAGGGAATATAGTTGTGGATATAAACAAGAGACAAATTAGTATTGGGAAGCTGGGTTTAATAATCCCCTAAAAGAGACCATCTGTTTATAAAGACCCTCCTTTTCCTGATCTCTGACATGTATGCCTAATATAGACACAGCTGGATTTTTTTCTACATTTTTAAACACCCTGCTACTATAAAGTCTACTTATAGTATATCTGGTCTGAGTGTTTGTCTCAAGTTTCAGTTATTATGTAAGCACTCAGGGGCAATAAAATTTCACATACCGTCAGCCAGCTTTAGAGTAAGTACTAAACCATCAGAGAAACATAAATGCACTTCTTTTATTATTGATGTTCAACTGGATGCTTTTCTGCTTCTTTTCTGTTTGTTCTGTTTTTTTATTTTTTTGCAAATGTTCATATTATCAGTGTTTCCTGGAATAGCTATCTGACATTAAGAGTTTAAGTTCTCAATGCACATTTGGAACTACAGGCCACTTTTCTTGCTTTCCTGCTTAAACTGCCAAGAAACCACATTGCTCCTAATGATATGACGTGGACAACTTGGTGAGCCAGGTGATTTGCAGGTATGAAAAAGCAAAGCAGATCAGAGCCTCTGTTTCCAGTCTACTATGGTAACGAAAAGGAACAAAAAAAAAAAAAAAAGAAAAAGAAACAATGACTATACACTTCTCACAGATAGAGGTCACTAATGGACTGGATTTGAATCAGTCTGGTAGAAGCCTCAAAGTTATATGAAAGTAATCTAGTGAAAAATGAACTCATTTTGAGATTAAAGAGGTAAGAGAAATGACTGAGAAATAAAGCTCTCACCTTCCTGGAAACAATATTATCTTAAGTGTGCCTTCTTTCAAGTCCTTTAAATAGAAAGCGCAGTACAGGAAAAGCCTGATAGTGATGCCTGTTTGAACTCCTTTTTGTTTTATTGGCTTGGTAAAACTGTGACTATCCTTCATTTCTGCAGGAAGGGTAGGGAAGTCAGCCCTAATGACATCCTACACTTTGGATACTGCTATTTTAAGCAGTTAAAGACAAGCACATTCTTGATTCTCGATGGAAACCATAGCCTGTGTAATGCAGATTCCAACTGGGAGAGTGTAGGGTTGCGCAAAGGAGATATGTCTGCATCCTAAATCAAACTATCCAGCAGGCCAGGATATAAATGTGACTTGCAACAGTGGCTCAAATTAGATCCAGGTTCTCAAAGCCAAATGCAGATAACATCACCCTATACAAAATATAGGGTGCCTGTGTGTGTGAGCAGCGAATCTTTTAAGAATGCTGGGTGCGTTCCAGCACCATTTTTTCTTGTTACAGCCTTGGACTTTGGAAAACACTGATGACCGCTGTAGTCGCAGGTAGTTTTACAGACATGGTATTTACACAGGGATTTGGCTTGCTTCACACGCAGAATTCCAGGCCTGCATGCTCTTACTTTATCTGTCTACCAGTTCAAATAGGAAGTCTCCTATAGACGGTAAAGATGTTTGAAATTTGTCCCTTTGTACCCCTTTCAGGAACAAAATAATCATTAACTTTAACATCACATTATACACTTAAAATGGTGACTTTCAAATATTGTTGTTTATATCTTTTTGGTGATGCAAAGATTATGTCTCAGTGAGAACACTGCATACATTGACTCTTAAGGAGAAAGGAAAGATAGGTAGGGACAGGCAAGCAGGGATATGTAAGTGCAGTATCTTTAAAACGATTTGGAAAAAAAAAAAAAAAAAGCCAGAATAGATTTTCCCCCTTTCCAAATATATGCATTTTTTGAATCAATTAATGAGTTTCCTCTGAAAAAAAAATTGAATTACATTGAATTACGTAAAGGTACTCTTGCAGAAAGACCATGTTGGTGTCAGTGAAAGAAGCAATGAAGCCCAGGGAAGATTTTTTTTTTTTTTAAGCTGAGCAGGGATCAATCTCAACCTCTAAATTGGTTTTATTTCCCCTGCAAGCACCAAGAAGTTAGATGCAGTAAATAAACCTCTGTGTAACACACACCCTGTCTTTCTGTATGCGTGTGTGTCTGTGTGTGCATGTCTGTGTGAGGGAGAGAGCAGTCTGACTTGCTCTAGTATCTTTTCCTGCTTCGCATGCAAGGAACTTCTCCCTTTCTATTTAGCCCAGCTCTGCATTGCAAAAAGCAGTATCTGAAGAAATCTAATCAGTACCTTCCACACACAGTACAGGAATTTACACGGATTTGTGCCTCGGATTTATTAGCTTATTGTAAGCCTTAAAACAGATTTCCTCCATTAAAATTAATTAAAAGCTCCTGTTGACTGATTCCCACTCCGAAAAGAAGGTGAAGAGCTTCTCCCTTACTTTTTTTTTTTAAATCTTTTGTGGGGTTTAATCTCACGCTGTGTCTTTCCAGCTCTTTGACTTCTTTTTCGGGATGTGCTTTTTGTTGTTGTCGCTCGCCTTCCCCTCCCCCTCTGCGCATTACTTATTATTTTTCCAGGGGCCGCTCTCCGATCCCGCGGCTCCGCGGGGGCTCCTTTGTGCTCCGCGCCCCGGTGCCATCCCCGCACCTCGCCCCCCTGCGCCCCCGCGTAGCCCCCGCTGCCGAGGCCGCGCACGGGATCCCGCGGATCCTCCCGCCGCCCGCGCTTCTCTTTACACGTCTCAGCGCTGGCCGGCGCGGAGCTAGACCGACTTTCTCTTTCAAGAAAGGCTCCTCTTTTTAAAGTTCCCCTTCCTCAAAGCCACCTCCCCGGAAGGAGCAATCGACGCAGCCGCGCTGGGGGCGGGCAGTGCCGCTCG
>NW_010576440.1:16652-54572 GCF_000705375.1 Tinamus guttatus | reverse complement strand
TTTTTTTTTTTTTCTTTCTTTTTCTTTATCCTCCCTGCACACTTTTCAGAGCACACCTTTCACATGATTTATACCTAACGGTGCGTCTTCTCTTGACAAATTCCCCCTCTAATCCTTCCTCATCCTCTCTCCCTCCCGACCCGTCTCTCTCTGCGTTCCCAGCATCTGTAACCTGTCGATAACATAGAACACAGCAGATGTCGGCCGATCCGCAGACATTTCTAGCACCCCCTCCCCTCCACTCCCCACTAGTCGCTGAGTGAAATGGAAACGTTAAGAAAAAAAACACTTGTGTGCAGGGTGCTGCCATGCCCCATGGTCTCGGGGAGGTTGAGGGGAGTTATGTTGGTCCCCCGACACCCCCCGGACTGCAGCCCCCCACTCAGCCCACGCATCAAATTGGAACAAGATACTTGGGACATCCTTTGGCCAAATCAAGATCGCGCCAATCACAAAGCGACTAAATGATCCATCGTTACCTGCTTCAGCTGGAGCAGGTCCTCCTGGCAGATCACCCAAAGCCCACCGGGTCGGGCAGGTTAAGAGGGGAGAAGGCGGCAGAAGAGCTGGGCTCCGGCATGGTACTGCTTTAAGGATCACCACCAAGGTCTCTTTTTTCCATAGTTGATAACCATCACCCGAGGTTTCTCTCAAGGAAAAGAGGAAGGAAATTTGCTTCTCAATCTGCTGTCCAGCCGGTCGCTTAGCCCTGACACCCCACTGATGGCATTGAAGACCACCCGGCCGGCGAGGCTGAACGCCTGGTCATTTCCTCTCCGCTTCCCCTGGCGACTCCGGCGCAACGCCGCGGAGCGGGCTACGGCCGTGCGCTCGTTACTCACTGCTGACAGCCAGGGACGCGGAGCTCCTAAGTGAGGGTGACAGATTTCAAACGTGTGGCTGCAGCGTGCGCTGCCTTAGACATATTCCTGCTCAAACTTTGCCTAGCAAGCAAGTCAGCCGCTTAACCCTTTGCAGTCCCGCCTGTCCTCAGCCCGCGTGCGAGCGCTCACCGGGGAGCGCTCACCGCGCACACGGACTCTTCATTTCCTGCCAGTTCCTATTCCTGGTTATTTTCAATGCAAACAAATCAGCAGCATCAACTCTGGGGAGCAGTTGGAGAGCTGCGTATTTCTCCCCTGTGGTTAGGGGCTGCAAAAATCCCCTGCAAAAATCACAGCAAGGCTGATCTCCTGGGGACTCACCTGTGGCCCCTAGTTTGCCACAGAGTCTGCTATGCAAACTGTCACAAGCAGCACTTGCATCTCCCGCACACGCACATACAGAGCTGCTGCACCTTCCTCAGCGTGATGCAGCTAAAGTGCTGTTTCACACAGACCTTCGGATTCAACTCTTTCACGGGTTATTAATAACAACAGAGAAAGAAGAAAGCCGGAAAGAAATATATTGCCATGGGGAAAAAAAAAAAAAAAAGTATTTTTCACAGATGCACTTTGTAGTCAAAGGAAATATTTACCACCAGCAAACTCCAGCATGTCAGAACATGTTTCCTCCGAAGCAGAAAAGAGCCTTAAAATGAGAAAGCAAGCATGTGCAATTCAAAGATGAAATGAAGTGCACGAAACCTTTTCAAACTCGACACCACCGGCTGAGAGTCTGATAGCGAGAAAAAGCTGACAGTGCTCCTAACACATGGATGTAGGCATTAGCAAACTCCACTGCTTTTCTATTATTCATTTATATATATCTAAATATATATTTAAGCAAATAATGGTGTTTCTGTGTCTTTCTTTGCCTCCATAAAGGAGGGGAGCCCCCTAAGCGGCGGCAGCGGGAGCTGGGAGATGGGATGCTCTGCAGGGAGCTCCTCGCAGAGCCCCAGCCTTGCAATGGCCGCACGGCAGAAAGGGCAGCTTGGCGCGCACGGAGGGGACCTGGCTTCTCCCTTCCCTAAAGGCGTAACACAAGACCGGACGAAGACGGAGAAGAATCGTATAACAAGCAAACGCTCTGGAAACGATACCTGCCTCCTTCCTACATATCTAAGCGTATGTATTTAAACAGAAAGGACAGATAAACCGTCTCTGAAGAATACCTGCACGTCCCCCCGCTCGGCCAAGGGGGCAGCAGAGCCCAGCGCTCGCGCTGCTGCGGGCTGAGCGGCTCTCAAGCCTCCCCCGCATCCCCTCGACCGCACCGGGCTCAAGCTGTGTCCCCACCCCCGACCCCCTTCCAACTATTAATCTCGGCTACGGCCTGATTAGCTCTATACTATAAATGTGCTATTAATGTGTGAAACTTTTTTTTTTAAACAAACTGCTTTGCATGGTTGAGGGATTGTAAACTGAAAGGCGAGTACAAAAATATATGCTCTTTAAATTGTCTGTGATCATACGAGATGGGTAGCCTGGAGTGATGGTCCAGTGATCCATAATGCAACCTCAATTATTGTAGGAGAATGTGAAACAGTGTAACACTAAAAAAAAAAAAAGCCACTTTTCATCACAGATGTCTTTTTTTTTCAGCTATTTTGTTAGAACAGTATCTGCAGCTTGCAAGCGACAGGCTAGAAGGAGCTAGAAGTATTTCTGTAACTAGGAGGCTGGTCTAAAACATACTGAATGATTTCCGCTTGTGTCAACAGACTTTAGATCAGACCTTAAATTCCCACACCATGCAGAATCAAAAATCACAATATGAATTCTTCATCAAATTTTGGTAAAATCAGTAGAGGGAAGGGGAACAAAGGAAAGGCAATGACAGTGCAAGGAGTTTTAAAAATTTTTGATCTTGGAATGATTTTGTTTAGTTTATTTCCTGCATTTGCAGGACACAAAAAATGTATGTGATGGGAGACCAAGAGTTTTAAAGTCATCATTAAATTTCATTTTGAATTCTAGACCAGATGAAGGGATAAATGTGTTCTGTTGTAACTTAAATGAAGTGCATTGACTAGAACTACACTAGATTAGGGAAAATATCCACCCTCAACATGAATGTATTTTCTCTGAGCTCTTACTTCTACTGTGAGCTTAAAATCAAAATACCATATTGGTTACGTAACCAAGACTTTAACACAATTTGCGGTATGACTTGCGAATGGTAAATTTCTACAATTTTGTAGCACAGAGATTACATTTTGAGGAAAATCAAACAGTAATAAAACAAACTAGCCTGCTCTCGTTTCAGCTCTCTGGTCAGCTCTTCTTCCCCTCCTGCCCTGTTCTGCTCAGCCCACAGCAGCCTCCTGGTTTTTGCCTTGCATGTGATTTCAGGTGCCACCTTGCAGGAGCGCGCACAGTGCCTCGGCCTAGTGAAGTCTCTCCCTTCTTTACTCCCAGGGATTTCCGCATTTGACTTTTGACGTATCATGACAAACCGTTTCTAAGAGTTGCCTTTGGCCATCCTTCACAGATGTGTCCCAGAAGGCAAAGGAATCTGCAAGTCTGGTAGATAGCTTTTTGTCTTTTAGGTCTGAGCAGGGTATTTCAAGGTTTTCTGTTTGCAACCTCTTTGACAAGTTGTTTTCCATTGAAACTAGGAAATAAGCTGGTCAAAATTTGCTGAAAAAATCTTGCTTCTCCCTTCCTTATGAGCACCTTAGAGACTTTCATCAAATATTGTTCAAACGAAAATACATCCATCTAGCTGCCAGCCAATGTCAGACATTTTGGAAACAGACAAGCAGGTAGGACAGGAAGTCTTGACTACAACATTTCTGTTGTACTTTAGAAGTTAAATCTTTTTTTTCTGACCACGCTTTGTGACCAAAGTAAACCATGACAGTTCATGTTGCATATCGTGCCTTCTCACTGCAAATAAAGAGAATGTAGAGAAGAAAAAATTCTACAGCAAAACTGTCAGTTGCACAAATACAGAATAATCCAGGCAACAATTAATTGCATTTGACAAAATTCTGGTGATTTAAATGGCTAAAATATAAGGGACATAATGGTAATGGTAATTTAACATTGCTATGTGTTGGCCCTTTGCTTTTTTTCATGCATGCAAAATACGAGCCGAAAAATAGAAGGCCAACAAATGCATCTGGCTGAAATCAATACACCCGAGAAGAGAAGAAAGCTTATTTGTTATTGCCTAACTATTCACCATAGTGGGAGTGGATAGCCTAAGTAAAACTTTGTGAATAGCATAAAAATGGTCCAGGTAAATTGTTTCTTTAGCAGACTAAATAAAATCATTTAAGTTTTTTTCTGCATCACAGCCAGACTTTGAAATAGAGGGAAGAATTCCATCCCTGGCTCTGTGACTGAACCTTTACCCTTTTGGAAAACAATCCACACGTTTCAGTCAGACACATCCACTGACTGTGCTATATAGAACTGAAAAACCACCTCAGCGACAGTCACACAGCATTCATTTATGCATTAATCTCCCTTCTTTCATTTTAAGGGGAGTAGGCTAGAAGGTGGGCTAACAATCTACTCCAGAAACAGCATCACTTGCTGATCCCAAGGCCATCTGCCCTATCTCCCAATGGACCTCATGAGCTTATTCATTCTAATTTTCTACCAATTAAAATCCAGATTCATGTGTTCATCTAATCCACAGATTCAGTAGGCTGAACTCATTCTTTCACTGCTGTTGCTGCTAAGTTCTTTTCTACAACTTTTTTTGTGTGTGTTTTCAAGGGGACTATTACAATTACGGAAAGGTCACTCTAAATGATCTAACAGGATCCAGTATTCTTTCAGCTCAATAAACACAAAGGGACAGATTTTATAACTATGAGGATTTATAGAAGTCAGAGAAGATAAAATTACTTTGCAATAATTAGCATGGTCAAAGTTTCTCTTGCAATATTGTTTAAAGGGGTAACATGAAAAAATGTTAAATTGCTATGTTATTATAGACCCTATGTTTCCTAGTATAATTCTTAAAGCCAATTTTATTGACTTCCATGCAGAACCTCACATAACACTAGCAAATTGTGTTCTAAAATGTTTAAAGTTCTATCTAGTAACATAATTAACTATGTGTAACAGGATAAAAAAGAATGTAGATTTTTTATTGAAACGTATTGATTTTCCCTTTTTCTGGATTAATTTTGTACCTATGATAAAGAGCGAATGCCATTTTGTGACGTCTTTTCTCATCCTTCCTGTATGTTTATTCTAGAATATGTTGTTGCAAAAGGAATAGGCAAAAAGAAAAATCAGATTCAAATTCCTTCACAACATGGTATAAAGACATTGTCTTGACAATCAAGCATCAAGAAACAGGGGCTACATTTTTACACCTCCAAACTCAGAAATAAATGAGCAAAAATCTGTGCATGCTGCTCTGCCAGAAGGTCCTATTTGCAATGGCTATTACTTGAGGGCAAAAAAAAAAAAAAAAGAAAAAAAAAAAGAAACTTGTCATAGACTGATCACCTGAAAGGAAAGCAAAAAAATCCAGGCAGAGTGACTAAGCAGATGGTATCTGTTTTGCATCCTGATAAATTGGCACTAAGCTTTCAGGTCTTTGAAAGGATTTTGAGGTAGTGAAAATATGTTATGAAACCATTTGTCGTGCTCTTCAGCAGCACAAAGCACCCACGTCACAGATTTGTGGACTGAGGGGGATAAAAAGGTTGTCAGAGCAGTCAGCAACTCTTCGAGCAGTTTCAAAACAGGGCACCAGCTTCATTTTGCTCAGTCCTAAACTTATTCTTAAGATCTAGTAATTATACCTAGAGTTTATGCCACTTTAATAGTTTCATTGCAAACAGGAAGATCTTGCTTTCTAGACTTTGAGGATCTGTTGGTAAAGGGAACAAGGATCCTTGACTAGATCTACCAAACTGGCGAAACATTAATCACCCACCCAGGTAAACACTGCCTGCTGACAAAGACAGAGAAGGGATGTGTTTTAATGAGGTGTGTTTACTACTTGGAAGCAGTAATACCCTGCAGAACGCAATGAGGATACTTACTGCATTGAGGCTATGAAGAATATCTTATCACTAGTATGAGCCAAATTTGTCTAAATTTCATTCCTGTACTACAGAGGAACTTGGAAAGGTTCTGAGTTGTATTACAGAAAAGGAATACAGAAGGAACCAGCCTGGTGAGAAAATATATTTGCAAAATTTCACCAGCACTACAAATTTAGAGTTAGTTTAATTCAGTTAGTTAGGAATAGCTGTTGGAAAATAATAATTACACTTCGCCTAGTTTTTCATTTTACAGTCTCCACAATCCTCAAGGCCTTGAACAGTCTCTAAGGAATGACCTACATCAGCTTTACGTGTACTACATGTACTCAGCCTTTACAAGTAAGGATGACTTTATATAAGAAACTGCTGTACACATGTACCATAAGAAGGTTTTTGTGGCTCATACTCCAATATTTATTACCTTGCTGAATTAAAAGCAATACTGGTTGTCTACTTGTTTTTGACATAGATGGAAGTCTTCCTCAATTCATATTTGAGCTTTTTCTTCAGTTAACTCTGCTTATGTGGTGGTGATACATTTCACCTAGAATCAGGTATAGGTTTATTTGGTTACACACACTGCACAGCCCATGCTTCGTAGTGTAGTTACGAAGAATAGTCAATAATATACCCCTAGGATAAATTGAAACTTTTACTTATATCATAAAATGATCTTCCTCTCTGTGCTTCAGGCAAAAAAAAAGGAAGAAAAAAAAAAGGAAAAAAAAAAGAAAAGCAACTGTTATGAAGCTATAACTACTCTTTTTGTAGGTATAAAGAAGGCAGGAAAGCTCTCCCTGAAGAGAATCCAGAACCTTGCGGCTATAATAGTTTGCTGGCTACTTTTAGCAAGTCCAAACAAAGTAAGTTTTCAGAAGAAACAGAGTTTTCAGGAATTGACTCATCCGTTTTATTTTTGAAGCATGTGCATTATTGCTGGCATTCAGCGGACAGAGAGGGGACTTCTGTACGCTCTGAAGTGAGATGGCTTTTCACCACAGCAGTGTCTTTGGAGTTCGCTTCATGCACCTGCTCCACACTGTTAAGCTCAACCATGATTGGAGGGGAAAAAAAAAAAAAAACCCACACAGGCTAATCGCCCACTTCCACTGTCCTTGGATTTCTCCAGTCCCTGCTTGTTACCCACTTTTGTTATGGCTGGTCTTGGCTTTTACGTGCTCACTGGCTTGCTGCCAAGCGCAGCAGCACAGGCAGCCCGTGAGGGAGCCGGGCTGACCGCGGGCAGAGGAGGTGCCCGCGCTGGGCAGGGCGGCCGGGCAGGCACCGCCAGGCACAGCCGAGCACTCAGGAACTGGCTCAGGAACTATCCAGGGAGCGTGCGGGGGTGCAACAGCAGGGCTGCAGACCGGGCTCTCACACACGCCTCCACCGGGCAGACACCGGGGGACTCGGCCAGTTGCGGCTGGTTCCAGCCAGTTCCTCAACGGAATCAAGGGAGCACAGGGGGCTGCTGCTGAGGCTGCTTTGGGGAACGGTGGCCCCTGCTGGGAGGGAGGAATGAGAACGGGAACGGGCGCGTCGGAAGGAACGTGCTGGGGAACGGGGGGAGCTCCGCGGGGCTGCAGGCCGTGGGTGAGCCGCGCTGGAGCGCGCACAGCCTGAGGAGGCGCTTTGCAGAGCTGTGGAGACTGACCTGCTCGTGAGAGCTGCTGGTGCAGAGCATGGGCAGCACACGGGGCTCCGGAGCAGCCACCACGGCTTAGCTGGGGCTGCAGAGGTCGGCGGGGCACGGGAGCCCCTGGCGATTTGGGAGCGGCTGTCCCTAAAAACGGAGTCCTTTCAAGCGGGTGATTGAGCAGACCTGCGGAAACGAGAGCACTGCATCCAGGGGTGCAAGCACTTAAATGCTAGATGCATCTAGTTACTGCTCCAGGGAGATGCCCCTGTAGGGGATATGGCAGTGCCAGGAAGCCAGATCCTCTGGGATACAGCTACAGGCTCCAGAGAGGAGAGGAGGAGAGTGAGGGGGCTGTGCCATGTCCAGACCCCAGACTGCACAATTGAGGAGGGCCTGGGGAGCAGCTGATGGAGTGGTGTGTGGAGCAACGGGCTGACCCTACTTGTCTCACAAAGGAGATATCCCCACGGAGGGACAGTGTTGAGTTTGCACTGTGCTCTTCAGTCTCGTCTATGTGATCTGCAGGGACAAGAGTTGAAGGTTATTACAAGAGTTCAGATTATCATGATGTTAAACCATATAATATAATCCTGCATAATAATCTTTCTTGGAGGCAGGGATGTTTTGGGTTTGAAAAGCAGGGTTTGGGGTGCAGGGTGAGCCCTATGTGGAAGTGCATGAACTGCCCTGTGCCAGTCACAGCCATTTCCAGTGGGCTGTGCAGGATCCAGAAACAGCCTGCTGCATGGCAAAACCTGTCCTTGGAGGACAAAATGGTGTTACTGCCATGTGTCTAAGAAAGATCAATGCCTGCTAGGGGTGGGAGATGCGGGAGGACAAGCAGGAGAGAGCGTGTGAGAGGAGACAACTGAGAAGTGTGGGGAGATTCTTCTGGAGAAGCACAACAGAGAGGAAAGTAAAGGGGACACTGCTGAAGAGGTCCGTTTTTGGAGGTAGCCTCTCCATGCTGCAGCAGGTACAGCCCTGAAGGGACTGCTTAGCAGAGCTGGAGAGGCCATTTTGCTTGTAACGCCAAGGCCTGTCTCGGAGACAGCTGGAAATAGATATGTCTGTCCTGAAGTGTGGTGCCTGGCCCAGTGCAGAGGGTGTGCGTCGGGGTCCCAGGGGAAGCTGCTCCGGGTAATCAAGGCCTATGAGTGTTCACAGTGCTGGGACATTTTGATATATTAACCACCAGGAACTACATAGTTGGCTTACTACAAACAAGTAATGTTTTCCGGCTAATAGATGCGTGACGCAGGCCACACCATTTACGAAGGCCCATTTTATAAGTACACCAAGCACAAGCTTCCACTGTGATCCCAGATGGTAGATGACTTTACCAATCAATACAAGCTAGTTTATTACAGTTAATATTTGACATGATTATTCACCTATGTGTGAGAATGTTTTTAAACTCACTAAAGATAGTATCAGTGCTTCACTTTTCTTAGCCTCTCATTGCTATTCATGAGATTGAAACAGTCTCAGAGGAGATTCAATGTTACTGTTGTGAATGACTGTATTGTGATCCTCCACCACCATTTGATGATAATCTGATATAGCTAAATCCTAAAGGAAGGAGATTATTTAAGATTTTGAAACTGTTGCAATCACCCAAACTGAGGTGGTTGAAGTGGTTATCACTCCAAGCTCTCTGCTGTTTTCTTGCAGGTACTTCCAGCCCAGCAGGCATTACTGGGGTGTATTCTTGCACCTAAGCAATTAACAACAGAAGACATTAGAATTGACTAGGGTCAATTTTTCAGCTTGCCTTTCCTTGATAGGCTGTAAACTGGTGACTGCTAGGAGTTACTGCATATCTCAGAAAGCTCTTCACGATAAAGCAAAATAAGAAGAGATGGGTGGACAGCTAGGGGAGACAGCAACTCCAGCCAGCCAGCCCTCTTCTGATCTGCCACTGCAAATGAGTCAATAGTCACAGCTTTCGTTTAAAGAAAAAAATGGCCTCTAACTTTCAAAAACACAGTCATTGAACTGGAAAACATCAACAAGCCAACCAGCTAACCAACCAATACAATACTTTGTGAATAAGATAATTACTGGAAAAAGAAAATTCTAAATCAGTATTACTTTAGACACTTCACCTTGTTTTCCACTGGAAATGCATTTTTTTTCATATATATTTATCATATATTTCTCATAGTTTTCCAGCATATGACTTGCAAATGATCACAGTTCTATCCCTGCCTCTGTTCTTGCCATTGCAAAGACTGTGTTCACATGCATTTTTTTCCACTCTAACTGAGTAGAAATGCACAGTCATGTTTGTGCCATGCTGGGCTTAAGGATTGCAGTGTCTGAGTGCTCCCAATGTCCACATCCTCAGGGCCCAGCTTTGCTGTCATTTGCCTTGTTTTCTTATAGGATAGATTTGACATGATTAAGCTTATTCTAGATTAACCAAGCAGTAATATTAATAAATTTATTTATAAGATTGTAAGAAATCTGTTCTCAGATACATGGGGATAGAGTGTTTGGGTATCTCTCTCCCATATTGTTGTGAGGGAGAACGCATGATTTGTTTTCTATGGACTTGGTTACTATTGCAGACCTTTGGTCCTTGCCATTGCACAGCAGTTTACAGAAATAAGTTAAAAAAAAAAAAATCCATAGACCACCTGGCAAATTGTTCACGTTATGTAGCTTGATTAAAATTGTGGATGAAGATGCAGAAGGAAACTGATCTTTCTCTAGCTGAGTGCTCAGCAAGACACCTTCTATTTAACAGCTCATGAAGAATAAACTTTTGCTTCTCCCTGTTTTTCCTGACACTCATATTTTGTGAAGCATGTGCATACTAATCCAGAGATATACACAACTGAACTATTAAGACTCATTAAATGCATTGATTTGTCTTTCTTGATTTCTTATCAGTCATTAATGATGAACAATGACTTGTCTGTCAATTTTTCATCTGTTTTCATCTCTATTCCTCATATTTTATCATGAACAAAGAGTAGTCTTGTGCCATAAAGGCTTATCAAAGTCATAATTACATTTCATTTTCTGCATTGAACTGTCTGTCATCTGTTAGCATTTTGAATGCTCTATATGTCTGCATTTGTCTGCATTCTTCCCTGTTGTTTACAGTTCCTCTACTATCCGTCACTGATTGCTAATTTCATTCTGCACTTTCTACTTTTAGATTTTTTAATTGTCAGCTGTGCTAGTAGCTTAGCAAGTCCAACCCAGAAATATTGGTAATGCTCTTTTTTTTTTTCTTTTACATTTAGCAAGTCTTTTAAACATCAGTGTTTATACTCTTAGCACTGACGTGTTTATCTACATGACCAATCTGCCAAAACAAGGGAGGATAAATCTCAGACCCAGAGATCTGTTATCCAACATCTGTCTACACACTCTTTTTACTCTGTCTTTGCTTTGGACACTCTCTCTGAACTAACCTAAAATTCAAAAGCACTCCATATTCCTGTAAGTGGTTTCTTTTGTGATGTTGTCAGCTGATAATGACTAGTTTGGTGGCCAGGAGAAGGAAGTGACCTTTGCTGAAATTCTTCATGCTTGTTTTATTTATATATCATGACTTTTGGTATTATTTAATTTATTTTTTTTTTAGTTTTTTTTTCTTCTTGCGCTAAATACTTGCCTGCAGAAACCTTTTGTCTTCCAAATTACTTGTTATATCTGTTGCATTGAATTTTGCAAAGTATGTTATTAGAAAGGCTGTCTTCTTGTGTATGTGTGCAATGCCTGGCACAGTTTGGTCCAAAAAGGTGAATTGTGCTCAGGTGAAGAAATCAAGGATTAAAGACCTGCTTTGAGAGAAGTAGATGTCAAAGTAGGTGTACTATTTATACATATATACACACATATACAAATATTTATGTATAGTATGTGTATATATACAAACATGTATAATATACAAACGTATTAAGCATATTAATTATAAGTTGTGCAGATATGTTAAAATAGGACAAAGGAACGTAACTTCCTTCACAAGAAGGAAGAATTTTGTGATTAGGTGGAGATTGTCAGGCAGAAGGCTACTGTATAAGGATAAAACAGTAACTGCTTTATGGGTCAGATTTTTAGGTGTTGTGCACTGGTGTAATTTAAACAGTCACTGAACCTATGATGGTACAAAAGGAAACCAAGACTGTGTATGAATATGTTTTTGCCTTTAATACAGACTGAGGAAGATCTGACTGATACTATTATCTGTTATGCAGGATAGTTTTAGAGGCCTAGGCATTTCAACTAGTTGAGTTCACCTGAACGAAGCGCTTCTGGTAATTCTCTTAACTAGAAATGGTGAGAGGAGCAAGAATCTACAGTGGCTCCGTTCACCTTCTGTTTGTAGTTTTGTCTTCCACTTTCATTAAAACAGAAATTTCTGATAGCACGTGGAAACAAATACCACAAGAAGGAGCAGAGGCAGTTGCAAAAGTGAGAAATACCTCACTTTTCAATACATTTTGTAAATGCTAGAAATACTTTAGTTTTTATATACCCTGTATCATGAACTTAAACAATCTTTGACAGGTTTTTGCATTGTAAAACAAGTTGTGTAACCATTTAAGGTGTCTTCCTCATGTAGTTAGAAAATGCTCAATTTTCTTCAAAATCATTTATGTTAAACCTAGCAGCATGTAGCTTAGAGAGAATGCGCTTAAGATAACTAAACTCTTGTTGATCCATGGTGGATACTGACCGTCTTCAATGTTGATTACATAATTGAGTTTGCATGTCTTGAATTTTCAACAACTGGATTGCTTCTTAAAGACGCCTTTCTTCAAGCACCTCCATGCAAATTATGATTAAATGGTCTCTTAACCTTCATTTCACAAGCAAAATGGATTTATCTCATTAAGTCTCTTAAATATCCTCTTTTAGTCTTTGTTAAATTTTGTTGGCTACCAGTTCCTTGTCAAATACAGTGTCACTCAGTCGCCCACACTTCCCAGCTGCCTCTGTCTCTGTTTCTATCCAAAACAGTAGAATGCATCACCTGTTATCAATACTGCCATTCATTCTCGAAGAAATGGTGGAGGAAAAGGTATTTATCCAAGACTGGCAGCTACCCCAGCTATCCACGTTTGAAAGATGAAGGAACTCTTTCTTCATTAGCTTAAAGATCTGGAGAAATCTCTGAAGTTCAAGTAGAAACTGCTAGTAACACAATAAGGATGGGACAGATGTATGAATCCTTCCTAGGTAGACAACTGCAGCAGTTCGAATGACCTCCTTTCTTCTGGCCCTTAGGGCTGCAGGTGGCCCCAAGCTCTGGCTTCTTGTTCACATTCTTGCTCTGTCTCAAACTTTGTCAATTCTTCGTCCAGCCATTGCTTATTTCTGCTATTTAATTATGGGACAGTTGAGCCTTTTCACTAACCCTTCTTTGCTGGTGTTTAATTACCTTTCCCAGCTTTTACCATTTTTATTTATTTATTTATTTTTTTGCCAATGGATCAGCTACTTCATTGATGCCACTTGGATAATTAATAATTGAGCCTATTTTATTTATCTGTGCTACAGATTATTCTTTCTTACTATAAGCTCTTAACTTTTCTAATAATATTTATTATTATTACTATTACGTCAGAGGCCCAAACTCTTCTGTTGCCTGCTTTACTCCCTTTGATATTCTGCTTCTCTTCACAGTCCTTTGATTTCCTAATTTCTCTTTATCTTACCCAGAATCTCCAACTCTAACTAAATCACTGAGTGCAGTGTAATAAGCACAAGTGGCTGTGCTGCTATAACTTGCAAAAGAAAATGGAAAAGATTATGGAAAAATACCCTAATTAATATCTGCTCCTATATTTTATACACTCCTTTTCATTCCTTATAGAACAGCAAGTAATTGCTGCCCCTGTCAGCAGCAGCTTTTAACTTTTATACCGCCTTGTCCAGGGGCCAAGGCAGTGTGAAGTGGAAGAGAAGGAGTGGTCAAGCCCTAGAGACATGCACAGAATCCGGAAATGGCATGGTCTCATTTTTCTCCAAAAACTGTATCTTCCCTTAAAGTTCCTTCTCCTTGTGTTACTGCTTTCTTGTATCTAAATACAGAACATCAGGTAGAAGGGATCATGGTAGTCTTAATTCATGGTTCTGCTTAGTCATGGCACTTAGCGAAAGCCCGTTCTGGCCTGTGTAACAGACAGCATAGTGTAAAGCAACTGTTTGCTTGACAGGGTTTTGCTACAGCTCTCTATCTTTTTGCTACAGCTCTAATTGCTCAAACTTGGCCTCTCCTATTTGCCAGCAATATGCCCTTGTGGCCAAGAAGGCCAATGGGGTCCTGGCCTGCCTCAGGAGGAGTGTTGCCAGCAGGTCGAGGGAGGGGATCCCGCCCCTCCACTCAGCTCTGGTGAGGCCGCACCTGGAATACTGTGTCCACTTCTGGGCTCCCCAGTACAAGAAGGATATTGAGCTTCTAGTTCAGCAGAGAACCACAAAGATGATTAAGGGACTGGAGCATTTGTCGTATGAAGAAAGACTAAGCGACCTGGGCCTGTTTAGCCTGGAGAAGATCAAAAGGGCATCTGATCAATATGTAGAAATAGCTGAGGGGAGAATGTAAAAAAGATGGGGCCAAACTCTTCTTGGTGGTAGCCAGTGACAGGACAAGGGGTAATGGGTATGAATTAAAACACAGGAAGTTCCATCTCCGTGTGAGGAAGAACTTCTTTACTGTGAGGGTGACAGAGCCTTGTGGGGTCTCCTCTGGAGATCTTCAAAACCTACCTGGGTGCAACCTTGTGCCACGTGCTCTAGGGTGTCCCTGCTGGAGCAGGGAGGTTGGACTAGCTCATCTCTAGAGGTCCCTTCCAACCTGAACCCTTCTGTGATTCTGTTCATGGCACATTCCTGCCAGAGAAGTTCACGACAGGAAGTGACTGTGTGTTAAAGGGATATTGATTTGCAGGCAGCATCTGAGTATATTTTGTCCCATTGTGACACAATTCCTGTGTAGAGGGCTGCAAAGGAACTGGGGAAGATGATCGCTCACTCTCTGTGGAGTGAAATGGAGAGGTCTGGTCGTAAATTGCATCAGGGGAAGAAGTTTTGTGTAGAGAGTGGATCCAACAGTCTCTTAGGAGGTCAGTGGAAGACCACATTTTTCAAATCCTTTCTCATTTTCTGAAAATAGTAAGTAGTTAGTCTATGGTATGGTTACAACTTGATACCTTCTAATCATTCACCGGAACACAAAAGCCTTTTACAAACTGTTGCACATTTTGGGAATGCAACAGACATATTTTGGTTATGTGTTTAGGAAGGATTGTGAGGATCTTCTTAAAGAAAGCTGTCCTCGACATTATGATCAAAATTGTCTGACCCATAGTGTGTTTTCTTCATGTGCTATGGCCCTTCTCATCAGCTTCTCCTTCCAGTGTGCAGAAGTAGCAAGAAAGCTGATGACTCTACATGTGATTTTAAGGGTCTTAACAGCTAAAATCTTTTAAAGGAAAAGATGCAGGGAGCAGTGTAACTTAAACTATCTGGACAAAAGTCAGTGGAAATGTTAGAATGTTGAAAGGAAACGTGAAGACATGAAAACTAGAAATTAAGAGGGAGGGAGGGAGGGAAGAAGGAGAGTTTGGGAGCACAGAGTTGCCTAAAAGCTGTTTCATTCTCATTTTGATCCAGTGTGTTGTTATTAACAGCCACTCCTTTTTTTTTCCATTAGGATGTACTTATCAAACCATGAAACAACAGGACAAAGCAATCACTTTCCACTGGTAAATGCATGTCAAGGTTGAATGCTGTATTACCTGTTGTAAAGCAATACCTTTGAAAATAATTTTTCATTATTTCTTTCTAGCTGAAGCAGGCATCTTTTTTTTTTTCATTTGTGCATATGTGAACAAACAAGCAAAAATCTTAAAACCATATTCAATGTTTATAAGTCTTGTCTTGTTAACTTCTGCTAGTGTAATCAATAAACGTTTTGATAAGCAAGTTAGGTCTGCAACTTTCCAATAAAAGGTAAGGCATTTTCCCCTCCCACTCTGCATAGCCTTTACCTCCAGGGAGATGAATTTGGAAGTGCTGTGAGGAGGAAAGGTTGCTTCCTGGCTGGCGAGAAAGAAGTCTTTTGTTCCTGTCAGGATGATTACATTGATACCAACATCAATTTTTAGACCTGAAAAAGCATGCAAATGAGTTCAGCGTACCACTAGTTTTGGCATGGGAAAGCAGAGTAGCATCACGAACAAGTTGCTGCTGTGATTTGAGCAGATCAGTCACAGTCGGATTATGTTCCTATTAGAGTCTTATGCACATTTCTGGAGATGTGCAGTAATATTCAAGTTCAGCATTATTTTTCATAAGTATAACTGAATTGCAGCTGGCTAGTTAGTAGAACTTCTTTTCAATGGAATTGAAAGAAAAATCCAAAGGTGTAAAGTATGTAGTGTATGCAGACAGAAGAGTGATATTATGGGATACATAATCTATGTAGAATACGTAGAATATTGCATTCTACACAGTATAAAATAATGGCTCCAGGGAAACTGTTCTGGCCTACTGGGCAAATCAAGTGCATCTGCTAAAATATTCAAAAATATTTTCTCAGCGTTATGGGGAGAAATGGGCTAATTACTACTAAGGTTGCTTGACTTAGTTTCCTGTGTATATTTACCCAGACCACTTACACTACTTGATACGAATTCTGAGGAATTGTTATCTAACCTTCTAAATAGTGTCCCCTTTAATTCTGATGAAACGGAAATATACCAGAAAGTCATAAGCAAGGCTTTCCTTCAATTTAATTTGCTTACTTAATTGCACAGAAAATGTTAAGATAGTTAACATTCACAAAACAAATAGAAGAAACCCAAAGAGAAAGAGGTACTTTAAAAAGACTTTCAGTGAGTCAGAACTCTAAGCCCTAAAATGTGGGTCTGATGAGCAGGGTTAGTAAGAGGTGAACTGTATGATCGGTACGTATGACTTGGCTGGCACAACCCCCATGGTCATTTCAAAATATGCTATGGCTGAAATAACTTACTTACTTTGTTAGAATGTTAGAATGAACCAGGAGAGGAAAGCAAAGTTTAAGGAACGATCTGGAATAACTGCAGCAGCACCTTGCCCACGACACCGGGGAGGTGTGTGGCCCTTCAGGACAAAACCCTCAGTGAGAGAACTTGGCAACCAGGATGTCTCTGCTTTCCAGGGGCCTCCTTGCAGTTGTTCTGCAACAGGGCTGCTTCCCACCACCAACAGCCCATTCTTCCATTAGATAAGACCAGCATCCTCATTAGCTAATAATGCTCTAGGACATCTGTGCCTGTTTGGTGGCTGTACTCCTCTACCGTTGCTGTTACTGACATTTTATTATCCTGGCTTGCAAAGACTGTGTGACGTACATGTCTTCTAGGAAAGCAGAATACTATGCATGCAGTAACAGAATGATGAAACTGAGTATCCTGTCCTTGCCACCCTTCTGATGAATTTCTTTGCACACTTTTTCTCTCACACTATTCAAGTATAGGTCTTCATAAGGGGAGGAGAGATTTTTCTTTTGTAAGATGTTTTTATACTGTGCAACATAGGCCTAGTCATTTTTATTCTGAGTTACCTTGAAAAGGGAGACTTGCAGCCCTGGAGATACTGTCTTTATTTCCAAAGAGCTCATTACACACTATAAATAGTGGGAATTCCCACTCAGTGGGGTTCTCTGTCATATCCTTTTTCAGGAAATACAAATAGAGGAGAGATTCCTTCCCCCATACAGAATCACAGAATAGTCGAGGTTGAAATGGGCCTCTGGAGATCATCTAGTCCAACCTTCCTGCTCAAACAGGGTCACCTACAGGATGCTGCATCGCATCCAGGCAATCCATGTTTTTTGCTTCCAGAGACAGAGACTCCACAACTTATCTGGTCAGTCTGTTCCAGTGCTCTGTCACCCTCACATTAAAGAGGTTTTTCCCTCTATTCTGATGGACTTACTGTGTTTTGGTTTATGAACCTTACCCATTGTCCTGTCACAGCCCCACTGAAAATAGCCTGGCTCCATTCTTTTGATACTTCCCCTTCAGATACTTGTATGCCTTGGTAAGATTCCCTTTCAGTTTTCTCTTCTCCAGGCTAAACAGTCCCAAGTTCTCTCAGCTTCATGAGAGAGATTCTCCAGTCCACTGGTCATTTTCATAGCCCTTTGCTGGACTCTCTCCAGTAAGGCTATGTCCCTCTCATATAGGCGAATCTAGCACTGGACACAGTGCTCCAGATGTGGCCTCGTCGAGGCTGAGCAGAGGAGGATCACATCCCTCGACCTGCTGGCGACACTGTTCTTAATGCCAGGATACCAACGGTCTTCCTGACCAGAAGGGCACATTGCTAGCTCATGGTCAGCTTGTTGTCCACCAGGGCCCCCAGGTCCACCAGGACCACCTCCCCTTCTCTGCAGAGCTGCTTTCCAGCAGGTCAGCACCCACTGTACTAGTACAAGGGGTTATTCCCCCATAGGTGCAGAACTCTTGCAAATTTATTGACTGGTCTCTCCAATTTAGCGTCATCTGCGAACTTGAGAGTGCTCCATGACCTCTTCCAGGTTATTGTTAGAGATGCTAAATGGGATAAGTTCGTATGCAATTTGGATGTTTGTGGATTTAAAGTAATTTATTCTGTCTTTCTGGTTCTGAAACTCACAAAACTGTCCCATAACTTTTAAGTTTGACCAGTTGAACAGATTTGATCTAAGGGCAAACTTTAAAGTTGATTTCACTGGAAATGTTGTCTGACTGAAGACTAGAAGAGTCTGTCCAATATGTGGTTCATAATATTAAGCAGAGTTTCAACAGAGGGACTTCAAGCAAAGCTCTAGTTCAGCAGATGCACAAAAACAAGACTTGATTTTTATAGCTTTATGGTGTGGTGCTGGCAAGGTGAATTTAGCTTGTAATTATCATTATTAAGAATTAATTCTATTAAAATGGAAAAAAAATCTCTGTGAGGGCGTATGAACTCTAAAATGCGAATGTTACACTCTAAGGATTGCCGTTATTTTAAAGCCTTAAAAATATTTAGAAGGAAGCACAGATGTCAGACTTTTTTTTTTTTTCCTGTAAGTGCCCCTTTGAATGCATTGACTCCTGTATTTAGTACTTGGCATCTAATTAATTTGCTGTTAAGGAGGGAGCAAGTCACAGAGCAGTGCAATTCCCCTTTCTCATAAGAACCAGAGTCTGGCTTTTAAAACTGGCTGTGAAGCATTAATAATAACAGGTTTCTGTGCTTAAATAGCATTTCCCTTCCCGTTCCACATTATCCTTTAAAGAAAACGTCCCTTAAGCCTAGAAAACAACAACATTTTTTTTTTCCTTCCAGGATTAAAGAAAATAATTTTATTCTTCTGTTCTGCTTTGAGAAACCACTTTCTTGGAATATTTTTTAAGTTAATGGAGATAATATTCTGGGGAAGATGAACCAGGGAGTTTGCATATTTTGTAAAACTAGACTTCCAAGAGACCAATTAATTTTAACTGGAGTGATGGAAAGACAGTTCTGCGATTCACCTTTTCAAAGTGTAGAGTATGGCTTGCTTTTACTGAGTAGACTCATCAAATTTACATCACCATTTAATTAAATGCTTGTAGCAATAATTGACCTTATGAGTAAGTCATCTGGCAATAAATAGATTTCATTGTTTCTGAATAGATGTTTACTGGCTCTGAAAAGCTATTTATAGCCTAGTAGCTTTGCCACAAACCTCATGAACAATTTACTTACATTCATATTCCACTGTAAAACTGACAGCAAACCAGAATGAAATTAAACAATAGAGATTTCAACATATGGCCCAAACCAGAAAATGACACAGGGTTCCCTGAAGCTTGTTTCTTTTCAGTGACAGATCAATACCGAGAGGGGGCGGGGGGGAAGAGGGGAGGGAGAAGCATGTTTTAATTAACCTCATACATTTTTATGGCTTTTTAACCTGCTAAAATATTTTTGTGCATATCTCAAATTGTTCAAATAATGTTCAAATAAGAGGCAGGAGGATTTTATTAGTTTTGATGAAATACCGTGATAACCCTGAGAAACCAAAATGGATATACATTTCATATCCTCCCTTGGCCAAACCATCGATTTATTACTGTGCTTTTGTTTAAAACCTGTGAGCTAAGTTCAGAGGTGATGTGTAAAGTGTGTAATTTATGCTCAGTTAGACACCTTAAGACCTACTTACACTCACTTACTAGAGTATAAGTCAATGAAATGGAGTGTAAATTGATGTGATTTACATGTGGAGGAGCTGGAAGATTGAGAAGGTATTACTTATAGAAGGGAAGAGACTTTTTATGAGAACTTTCTAATATTCATCTCTTTTTCTTGCTACAATCCCATCTCTCTGAGTAAATGCGTTAACATTCACCTACTTACACTCTTGTATCTTCAGTGGGACTCTCTGGGTCAAAGTGAATGATGGGGTGCAAGAAGCGTGATAGAACTTGCATGCTGTAGCATTGGCATTAAGCTGATAAATAAGTGAAGGATCTGGTTCACATCACCTTTTGTTGTCAACTAAAGAACTGGCAGTTATGTAGTTAGCTGCATGACTGTAAATTTTTTCACCTGAGATGCCTGTTCTGCCTTTTAGCTGGATTTTTTCCAAACAGTGCACGCTGCATGTTCTGCCCTGGTGCCTTGTTTCACAAGCTGGCAGGTTAGAGGTAAGCTCCTTCATGTTTTCTGTGGGATAAGAACATGCACCTGGCAGCTACCACATTGCTGTGATTTCACACTCTAGCTTACCCTGTGGTAACTTGTTCTTTTGCCAAGCGAGCAATGTAAAGCCTTGTCAGCTTCCAGAGCTGTACCACTTGAAACATGTTTGTTATAGCAGTACTGGTACAGAAGAAGTTCTTTGAGGATAAAGGATCTTATATCTCCAAATCTCAATATTCATCTGCTTAACAGTATGTGAAACTTGCAGTGTACTGGAGCAATATACAAAGACAAGAATAGACAAACCTTCATAAGAACTCCTTTTTTTATGTAAAATTTCCTATAGGATAGTTTTTTTTTTTTCTTTCTTTCTTTTTTTTTCCCCACAGACCTACTCCAGGAGCTGAACTGCTATTTCAGTTTGTATTCAGATCTTGGTTTATACGAAGAAATTTTTCCATTGTAACCAAAAGCTTTTTTTGGAGTAGGGCTTTTAATCAAGCTAATGCTTTGTGAAATTGTAGTCAAAACAATGTAAGCTGTTCTTTTTTCATGTTAGATTGATTCTATCCTAGATTTTAACTCAACTCACCTTCTATACAACTTGCTTTGTCTTGATGTTTTTGAGTGAGTTAGCAAGTTCCTGCTATTGAATAAGATCATGATTTTCTCTCTCTTTTTTTTTTCTTTTGTTCTTTCCTGAAAAAAATCTGAGAACCACTTCTAAATTTAGGTCTATGTTTTTCCCAGGTAGTTATTATTTTTTTTTTAATAGCACTCATTAGTATCACCTACCTCATCTTCTAATTCAGTAGCAAAGACATGAAGCCAACAATGAACTTTACCAAATTGTTGGTTACAGTTAGAATCCATTCTCAGCCCATTCTCAGCACTATATTTTGCTTAATAAATAAAAAAAATGGTTCATCCTATCTGATTTTATATCAAGGATTATCTTTTGAAGTAAATGTTTAAAAAGGAAAATAAATGTATAGCACGGATTCTAGGCTAAGAGATATAAGACTTTGGGAGACCTTGTATCTTAACGATTTTTTATACTATTCCTTGTTGAAAAAAAAAAAGACACAAAAGAAAATGGAACTAAGTTTAGAAGAAAGAGGAAATAGGCCTGCTAGTTTACACAGAACATCCTTACAGAGAATTACCAGTGAGGGGTGACTAGGATAAACCGCTGAGGTGCATGTGACCAAATCTTTATTTAAAAGGAAACTAACTCAGCAAAACTGTAAGTTACAGTGAATATCAGCAAAATGATGTTCTATGAAGCAGCAAGGCCTTTGGAAGAGGTCAGATATGTTTGTCAAGATGAGGATCCAGCAGGCTGCCCTGGTAGGAGCTTTGTCATCGGCTGTGGTCAGAAAGGCCCCTTCTGGGATGCGTGTGAGACCAGGGCTGAGCCCTTGCTGATGTGATAGCACAGAACTTTGTCACATGCATGGAAATGCTGATTTACTGGCATTACTCTGACCTTTGAGAAGCCGGACTGTGCCTGTGGTCTCATATGCAGATATATTGGAATTAACTAAGTGGAATATAATTGTCTGTGATATTTATATGACTCCAGTCACATAACACATGACTCCAGTGCCATAGTTCTGCTAACTGTGCCAAGAAAAGCTTTTTTTGCCCCTTGTCTTTTTGCATCTTTGCTTTGTATAGAATACTTAAGAGCACCAAGTCACCAGGTTGTTAATGCTCAGAATTAACATGACAAAAGACAGGAAATAAATCAGGATGTAGATGGTAGATTTTTTGAACACATTCAGTGGAGATAGAAATCCACTTTGGCGAAGACTGAGGTAGGAGTGAAGGAAGGGGATTGAGGCTGTGAATTCTTGTGAGATGAAGCCCAAATAAATCCTTCCTAGAGTATATCATCTCCTTTACTACCTAGATTCAGTCATTCTTCTTTGTCTTTCACCTTTGGCACCTCTGTGTGGCTGGCTTGGGCAGTTAAATTTGAGGACTACAGAATTCATCAAACAAGGTTTTTGCCGGGCCTTTCATCTGCCTGCATTTTTAGTCGGTTTCTTCAACATATTTTAACAAATTCACCACTGTTGGTGTCAGGCATGGGAAGAAGGGTAAACTCGTATAACTGCCTTTAAACAGTTTCCAGTGCTATGTACCTTAAAAAAAACATGGTTCCGAGTATACAAATTGATTTTCTGCTTTGTAGGAGCCTTAATAGCCTTTACATGAGTAAATGAGGTATTTTCTTCAAGCATTACCCTTATATCTAAGCAGTTCTGTATACTACTGACCATCTTAAGAAGTGTATTATGTAAAATATGTAACAACCAAATTCATCTATTTGTTCAAGACATTTTTTTTTTTGGGGGGGGTAAGGGAATACGTAGTTATGTATGTAAAAATTATTGGTTCCTTACTAAATATGATCCTGGCTTACTTGGGGATAGTTTTTGTAAGACATACTGTTGTCTTAAAGAGCAGCTAGGTATCTAGGAGGATTTCCAAAGGTACTTCATCCTTTTAGATAGTTTTGCATATTTAGGAATCAAAATATTCTATAAAATCTGCCCCTTGACGTTTATACAGTGACATAATCTCAACTTTTTATGAATGCTCATCTGTTGTGATGGACAGACTGATGTGCAAAGCCTTTGTTTGTAGGACTCATGTTTGAGGTCAAGAAAAGTGCACCTTCAGTAGTTGACACAGCCATGCTGAAGTCAAGGACTCACATTCTGCTATGATTTAGTGATTGTATCTTCACTGAAGTAGGAGGAGGTGCTTCAGATTGACAAAAGTGTGAAATGAGAACAGAATCCTTCCCTAACATGCATCACTGTGAATTTTAACACCATGCATATGTCTAAAATCTAAAGCAATTTGTATCTATATTTGGCTTTGGAAGCAATATGACATTTGAGTGAGCAATTTTCTCAAAAAGAATTAAAAATAGAGCATAGAGGTATCTAATGCAGAATAAGATCAGATGTAAATGGCGTATGAGTGAATCAGTAGAAAACTGAGGCTATGACCTTTTTGGTTGATTCACAAGTAGTTTATATCCTCTTGATCTTTTTATTAGGTATAGTTATTCCTGATTTTATGATCCTACCTGCATTAAAAACAGCACAGTCCCTGATCACTGACAGTCTCTGATGAGTCAAGTTTATGCTGCTGTGCTCTTCAAACAAATTCTCATTTGATGTTGCAGAATGCGAAATAGCAATCCACAGCAATAACATTAATGCTACACCTCACCACCTCTATTTCAACTCCAGCTATAAAGATATCTGTTGGTATTATTATAGAGAGAAATATGTTGCAGTAATGACATGGTGAATGTCTAGATCAAAGTCACAGCAAGCCAGGAAGAGAAGCCTTTCCAAGATCTGATCTAATCAGCTAGGCGTGATCAACTCTACCCACACAAAAGGAGAGTTCATGAACATTTCTTGGGCTGGAAATCCTCATTAAAATCTTTAATGGATGACAGGAGGAGTTTGTGTTTTGGTGGAAATGAAGCAGTCAATGGTTCTGTCATGTTCTGAATCTCCTCTTCCCCACTTTCTTCCCTTGTAAGATTTTGACAGTTATATTTCGTGCTTGGCCCCATGCCATTCATAATCCTGTTGAAACTTCCGTTTCATATCACTCATATATGAAACAACAAAGAAAGACCAGGTTCTATTAAAGAGAAGAGCATAGTTCCCAAATATTTTCCCAGAGTATTCTCCAATTCCTTCTTCCCCTTTCACCTATAATATCTGCTTGAAAGATGTGACATGGTACTTAGGAAAGACACATGTTCTATATGCATTAACTAAGCCCGTTAAAATCTCTGTGGAGTATTTTTCACTTTGCCGTGCAGGAGAGCAATTTTTCATTGTTTAGAGTGCACCATCTGCATTGTTTTACTAAAAAAAAGAAGCGGCGAAGCTCCATCAAAGCACTTTTGGCAAATGATCATAGGCATTAATGGAATTGTAGACAAATCACTCCATTTGAGTCAGTCACCTGCTTCCTGCTAGGGCACTGATTTTACAGCAAGCAGAGAATGCTGATTCTTGACCTTTTCTCAGTGAAGAGCAGCTGCTCTCTAGCTAAATTCTCTACCACGTATGACTGACCCTGAGCAATCCAGTGTAATTTCAGAAGTGAATCTAACTTAGGCATTGGCTGTGCTTTGAGTCGGGTTTGGATTAAGGACTTCTGGATATCATTTTTGTATTAAATAACTCCATGATTCCAGAACAGTATTTTGGTTTTCTTATGTCCGGTTTATGGGGGTTAGGTTTAAATTATACACCTCTTTACTTCCACAAGAAAAAATTAATTGTAGTCTTCAGGATACTTCCTTAAGTATAAGTAAACAGCATCTTCTGGAAAGACTGAATTGGCCAGTAAAAAGAGGTGACATCCAATTTGTAAAATACAGGCTATTAAAGTAAATCAGATCTCAAGACATGGTTCAGAACTCTAAAAATCAGAAGAGAGGAAAGCACAGCCTGCCGGTTGACGTAGCCTTGTGTCTCAGAGACTCTGTATTATCCACAGCACAGGCTCTGGCCTGATACAGTGCTGTGTGGAAATGCCTCACACCACTCATTTGGTGTGTTCAGCACCGTGTTTTCAGAATGTCGTGGATGTTCTGGTCAAGACATTCTGGGAAGTTTCTCTCTACCTCCCTAACTGCTTGGACATTCAGACCTAAACAGGATAAAGCGAAGGACAGCAGTTGGCATCTTCCTTTTTTTGCTTTGGAATTAAGCTGATCATTGCCTCTTGGTGTTTTATGAGCTTCTTGAACAAGGTGAAAAAAACAGTATGAAGCGCTCCTTCTAAGGACTATGCTGTGAGAAGGCATGCAATGTGGTGGGAACAACTGCACTGAAAGCCTCATTTCTGTGCAGTGGAGCTAATGGGAAGTAACTTTGAGATGGAAAGATGAAAAACATGGGAGCAGCTCGCTTCAATGGCTTTTCCAGCAGTATTTTGAAGGCTGCATTGCGCTAGCCTTTTTGCCAATACTTGCATCTAGGGAAAAATGAGAAGTGATGCACAAGTTCTGGAACAAAGTTAGAAATATATTTATAAATATATTTGCTAGTATTATTCTATAAATGTTTAAAGCTAACAACATATTTATAATACTCTGATTATCTCTGTGCCTATTTTATTTCAGATGTAATTTTTGCCTTCTGAGTAAGTTTGTTTGCCTGGTAAGTGCACTGTGGCTGTGAACTCAAATTTATCTTTTGACAAGGTGTCTTTGAGCAACACTTAGCATCACTGCATGTGGTAATTATGAACTAAGCAATATCATACTTGGGTTTGGAGACAATTAAAAAGGGAATCATAGTTGTGAAATACATGAACTATAGATAGATGGAAATAGTTAGAAGAAATATCTAGAGAGTCATGTCTGCAGTGTCTTCTTCTGAAAACTTTTTATTTTGTACCTGTGTGGAACTTGATAGGATCTGTACGTTACTTTTACACAAGGCTTGGGAATCAATCACTTTGCTTGTCTGCCTACCCCTAGCTAAACCATGAAAAGCAAAAGGGAGGAAAATTGCTGAAATACCTTAGAGGATATTGTTATAAGACACTAATGATGCTACTTTTGCATCAAAGGCATAGATAAAAGGAAACACAGAGACAGACAACAAATTTCGATCTGTTAGGGGCCTCAGCAGAAAGAAATACCTATCTAAGTCATCTATATAAATCATTTTACCTTCAATTTTACTGTTTCTTAAATAGTTCTAATTAGCCTTTGCTATCTGAAATGGTGCTTTAAGGATTATCCCTGTATATTGTACTAATAAGCATTCAAAATTGGCTCAGATATAACCAATATCACTGTAATTTCAAAACTGCGATTACAAAAATGTGGTGAATTATGTTTCAAAAAATTCCAATAGAGATAATTTTTATAGTTATTCAGAACTACAACTTCTGAAAGCTATCTGCTTCTTCACTGTGTTCATTCGTTATTGTGGACTTCACAGGAAAATCCCTGTTGTTGAGAGAAAAGATGATATGATCTCATGCTAGAAATTTCTTCTAAACTAAGAAATTTTGACCTACTTGCAACTCAGGTCAGATTAGTACTGGGGACGCTGGACTCGGTGGAGGGCTGTTAGTATGCAGTTGTCTCCAGTGAGTTTACTCCTTACTTGTATTAATGGAGCAGCGGGCAAAAACTGTCATGATTCCACGTTGATGACCTTATTCTTAAGTGAATACAGTTTAAAGTCAGGAATAATCTGTTTGAAATGAAAGCTAGTATAAAATTGGTGGGAGAGCAGCATAAGGTTCCAAGCATTTTACAGCATAATTCATTTTGGATTATTGACTTTAATGGCAACAAGAGACAGATGAGATCTTTTGTATCTTATTAAGGGAAATTCTGTATAATCTTAGTATATCTTTGAGAAAATGTGTGTTCATTCATCTTCATTTTGCCATTTCTTACTTTAATCCTGTTGCAAGCCTGGAAAAAAATATGATAATATAAGAACTTGCTGAAATAAGGTCAGGGGAGGAAATTTCCTGCCAAGTGTCTAATAGCTCTGTCCCTGGTAGAAGACATCTAACCCTGGTGTGCTGGGCCTGTGAAACTGAAACAAGAGGTTCCATCATTAGTTATTAATGAGAATTCATCACTGATTTAGCCTGAATATTAAGGCTATAAGTACAGACTAGAACCGTACCAACATGGTAAATGAAGGCACCTCAGCTACCCTCTCATAGCTTTTTGCAGAGCCTTTCTAGCAATTTACAGGCATGTAATTTTCTGGGTGCTGCATGTCATTGTGTAATGAATGTAAAATATGTCCAGTTGAGCAGCAAGTATGAAATGTTCTGGTGTGGTGTTCCAGTCACCCTTGCTTCATGTTTCCAGCATCCAGATTTACAGCCTTCCTTGGCAGAGCCAACAAGCTTCTTTTCTCCTAAGAAAATGGAATTATACATATCACATTTGCTTTAAGGATGAGGTTTATAAATAACATCACATTTCTTCTTACATGACTAGTACTCTGGGAGTGGCTTTCCTGTGTTCTTTGATACTGTGTTCTGGCCTCACTCGGTTACCTTTTAATTTGTGAGATTTCAGTGAGAAGAGATTCAGGTTTGTCATGCTGATGATTTGCATGAGCAAGTCTTCGTTCCATGTGCTATAATACACTGTGGTGTAACTTTTTATGGGAAAATAGATTTCACTCTATTTGGTCTGTTTATTGCTTTTTTGTTCCAGTTTCGTACAGGAAAACCACAGGCAGCAGAGTATGCATGTTTGCTTGCTGTGTCGCTTTTGGTAAATCAAATGGAAAAATCTTCTGTAATCAGTTAACCTTTAACTTTTGATAAATTGATTGAATACTGTAAGTTATCAAACCTGAACTTTAAAGACTTCAATTTGACACACACACAAAAAAGTTTAAAGACCTGCATTAATGACTGAATACAGAAGGAAGTTAAAAAAAAAAAAATAGCTGTTCTGTGACTCACTGTATGGCACCCTTAGGAAATTCTTCCCTATATTTATTCTATTTTTGTCTTTTCTTCATTTAACCTCATTTCTTGTACCTCCCTGGCTTTTTGCTGTGTTTCCCTCCTTCTCCTGCTGGAATCATTCAGCTTACTTCAAGTATATGAATAACATCCTATTTTTCAGTCTTTCAGGTTGTGAAGAATCCAGTGGGAGCAAGCCTTCCTAGCATGCACATGATGTTAATGTGGAACCGTTGAGTTAGCAGTGTCATATATTCTTGTGAGCCAAAAGTGGTTGAGTGTGAAGTGATGGCAGCCAAACCTCTTCTACAACAAAAGGAGGAAAGACTGGAGAAACCTTCATTAGATAGGGAGTTGAAAGATTATTGTGCTTTCTGATTTATAAAACAAGGTTTCTTTCAAAGTCCTTCTCAAACATTAGATCGCTTCTTTCTGTCACTTACACAGTGTAAAGAGGCCTTACAGAGGCTCAGATATAATTTATTTGAACTTCATGATCCTTTGTGTTGCTAGAACATCGTGCTGAAGCTTTAGTGTAAATAAAAATTAGGAGCCAGCTTGTGACATTAAGTCCTTCATAGGCCTAATTTAGAGGAGGAGGCAAAAAGCTCCACAGTGCAAGCCTGAGTCCAGAAGGGAACTGCCTCCTTTAGACCCCAGGCATTGAGCAGGCCTTCCCTTCGCAGGGGTGCGTGTGTGTGTGCACACGTGTGTGTGTGCACAGCCTTTCTGCCCCTTTTTAGGGGGCCAGCAACTACAGGAGCACGAGTATACGAGAACCTATCTTGGGGAGATGATAGTAAAGCGAGTCGGCAGGTCGTAAAGCAACCAGTAACGTCGGTTGGAGAAAGAATGCAAGGGTGCTGGTTTTAACTTCATAGCAAGTTTGGTGAGGATGGCTGAAGTAGCTACTGATCTCAAAGGGAGCACTGGTATAACTGGACTCTACAATGATATCGGCCTATGCTAACATGCTCAAACAAATAGACACAGTAGGCCATTGCAGTCTGCCTGAAATGGGCTCCATCACCTCTGCTGCACAGGTCATAATAATTATAATAATCAGATGAGCAGGCTAGTGAGCACAGTGAGCATTTGCGCCGGTTGCCATCCCTGTTATACCACACCACCAAATGTAAGTAAACGTCGTGAGATCGTGAGAAAAAGATGCATCTCCTCTCCCATTGCACACTCTCATAATAGCCAGGTAAAACATGGCTTTTACAATCTCCTTTTGATTCTGGTAAAGATAATTGCAGAGTATTTGCAATTGGTAAGTAGAAAGCTCAGAGGTGAAATGACATTTTCTGGGTCAGAAACAGGGGTAGTGTCCACGTATGAAATGGAGTGCGGGACTTGTATGCTGTGCGCCCACTGTTAAAATCATATCTCACCGAGCGGATCAGTGATGATGAATGTGCTGTGGAATTTGCTTTGCAAAACAAATATTTAATTTTCTACAGATTTTGAAGACCTGATAAAACTCTCAAGTGTCATCTAACCAATTTCCTTTTCTTTTAAATCAAATAATCCTTTTTTTTTCCTTTCACCCAAATGTATGGTTCAAATAAACTTGGAAAGGCTATTCATAATTATTTTCAAATACCATTCGTTTGAATAGCCTTTACAGATTTGTGGAGTTCAGAACAAGACTTTGAAAGAAATACTCTCATCAAAAAATACTGTTTATTTCAAAAATAAGAATTGTATTTGCTCTTAGTCAAGAGGGCCGATGCTTCCTTCTTCTTTTCAGGTGAGGAGACGTGAGCGAACACCAAACATGAGGGCCCCGTAAGAACACATGAGGTGAGCAGCCTCGGCGCTGCTCCGGAGCGCACAGGTCTGCTGTGGGAATTCCAAGGTAGGGAAGGGCAGATCCGGAGCCAAACAGGTACTCGAGAAAGCCAGATAGGGAGATAGAGCGCGCCTTCCCCAGCATGGGAATGCCTGCGTGAGCTAATAATTCACCTGGCTCCCATTTCCAAAACAGGAAGTTGAAGATCATGAAAACATTCAGCATGTGATAGGGCTTTTTTTTTTTTTTTTTTTTTTTTAAACCTAGCTTCTTTTGAGAATGGAAGGCTTTCTTGTGTTCAGGTAGAAAAGCAAAGATAGCACAGAAGCAAAAGATGTATCCAAATGTTGAGCTGACAGGAAAAACTGGTCTGAAAATGCAGTCCGAAGGAGGGCTTCTGTGCAGGGAAGCTTATGCATTTGTTTTTCAGCTGATGTCCTTAAATTAATGAAAGACATTGCCTACAACATTTGCCATGCTTATTGACTTGCATCACCCTAAATCTATAGAAAGATTCCAATTTGCCAGAATATTTTTTTACTTTAAGGTTCTACAGGTTCAAATGTGAAATCTTTTGTGTCAAACTTTATTCCTTCTTTACTCCCTATGAGGAGCACAGGAGATCATTTTAAAATTCATTAAACTACATTTTAGCAAGCTTTGGTTTAAAAACATACTTAAAAAGCAATTTAGGATTAGGAATTATGTGGAAAGGGGCTGAATATGAAATGGAAAACCTCATTATGTTATGGTATGTGTTATGTTACAATATATGTTGATGGAGTGCCCACAGCTCAATATTACAGATAATCCTGGTCCTGCTATCCTCAAATGGGATGTAGTAAAACAAGAAAACATGCAGAGGAAGGAGAGAAGACTGATTAAAGAAAGCGATGACTTCTATAGGGAATGTACCAATAGATTAGGACTCTATGTCCTAAGGGGAAATTTGTAGAGCTCTGAAGAAAACTTATGTGCCTGGCGCCATGCGCTGACTGTTCACAGCTTCTCTGAATACAGAAAGTAACAGAAATCAAATTAATTTTTCATATGGAAGATTCAAACCAAACAAAATGATTGTTTCTGCACACAACAAAGTTTTAATCTGTGGAACTTTTTGCTGCAGTTTGCCAAAAATATTACATAAATTAAAAATTCATTAAGCAAACTCAGAGTAATCTATTAAAGTCCAAGAAACGTAAGACATAAGCTGCTACTCAGGAACATCTTGAACTTCCAATGAGAGGCCTATGCAAGAACAACACCCCTTTAATAGATCTGCCCTGTTTCTATACTGTTCCCTAGTACCTCCCTTTGTCAGCATTGCAGACAAGAAACAGGGCTATTTGCATCTTTCATTCTACCTACTTACTTAAGCTACTCTTTTTTTTTTTTTGAAAACAAAACAAAACACATATTCTAGCAAAACAAAATATTTTGATTGTCATAAAAAATTTTACAGGCTTTTTTCTTCAAGTTTTATCTTATTATTGATGAAAAGGTGAAAAAGTAATATGAAAAGGCAAATACTGCTTATTTACAAGACAGAAAATCTGTTTCCCTCCCACATTTATTCATATTTATTTACAGTCATTACAGGTGCAAACATACTGCTAGGAAGTATACTTTAACATATAATTACATTAAAGATACAGCTAGTAAACTAGCAAAACAGGCAGAATCACGTAACACAGGAGTAAAGATTCCTTTACATTTGACTACATTTACAGTGACACTGTTCAAGTTATTATTTGAGCAGATATGTTGAGGACATTAAATACTCCCTATCATTTTCTGGTGGATTATCTTGGAACTAGTTTGTTTTGCTGTTTTTCTAAGATAATTTGCCTGATAATCACCATTTAATCTTAAGAGTAAAAGAACTGTATTTTAATGAAACTAAGTTGTTACACTCTGCCTGAATTCTGCTGCTCTTGCTTTGCAGCTTAATTATACAACTTTCTTGCTAAGCACAGGTCTGCCTCTTCTGGTGGTTGTAACAGAACTTCGTGATCTGTGTGAGAAGGGGACACTTCATCCTGATGGAATGTACCGAAAAAGAATTGAATGGGAAAATAATGAAAAAGAAGAAACCCTCAAAAAAAAAAAAAAAAGAGGAAAATATCTGGCAGCATCGCCCCTAAATATAGAATACTAGGTGGGCAAATTAGCTTTCACCTTATGATACTAAGAAGGTTTTGATTAGTATTTATCAGAGTTATGCTGTTGTTACCACTTGTAATCTAAGGAATCCTGATGTTGCAAAGAAAGAACTAGGTTTCTAGGGAGAGGTAATACTTCTTTGTTAAACTAACTGATGTAGCTGGAAAAACTAGACAAGTTTTTACTCAACAAAAAAGTGAGCCTGAATAAGGAGACTTTGTCTTTCAGTGCCAGAAAACCAGCCTGACTTTTTCAACTATATCACTTGCTTTAATGAAAAATACTTCCTCTTCCTACAAAAGTTGCTTTTCTCATAGCCTTAAGCAATCATGTCTGTGACAGCAGTACTGATATAAGAGATCTTGAAAGACTGGCAGACTGAAGGAGGACTTATGAAGAGGTCAGAGCAACTACTATTTGTTTAGGAATAGATATCCTTCTGTAACTGGTATGGAGAGGAAATGATGATCTAGCAAAGTCAGAACTGGATGTGCTTGCTCTGAACGGCTGAGAGAGCAAAGGTGAAACGTGTGCCATCCCGTGTAGCTCTGCGTGCTGGAGCAATCCACAGCATCATGGGAGTGATGCATAGCTGTGGTTAGTTGGTACAGATTATGTCTGAGTATGTTTGAGTTTACTCAGGGTTTGAGATAAGGAAGGACTTTGAATCTTTATAAAATCCCTTAAGAAACCAGACACCTGGTGCAAACAGATGACGTAAGCAACAGTGGTCAATAATTTAGAAGTTTATCTCTCTTCAGCAAAATTCAGTGGGTGTTTTAAAGATTGATTTTCTTGAAATCAGGATCAGGCTCTTTGCTTCTAAATCAAATTTTAATTAATGTACAAACTGACCTTCATTCACTTGCTGCCTTTGTATTGTGTGTCACAAAGCCAGCACCACTTTTTCCCTTTGCAAGTGCCTCAGTTCAGCATCTCCTCATCCTCCAAGCTCCTTGAGATACATAGCTCCATCCGCAGCCCCCCTGCCAAAGGAGCAGAAGGCTGTAAACAGAAATCCCGTATAGAACCAACAAATTTGAAAGGTCATGCAACCGTTATCGACCCATTCTGCAAGATCAAAACAAGGGAGAAATTGAGAAATATTCTTTTAAAGCTTAAGTACAATATTTTGTTGGTTATTTCGAGCTTTGTGCAAGAAGGCTATTACACAGAGATCATTTAGCATTGAAATGTTTCTTACAGGAAAGCACCAAAATCTCCATTTATATTTCCAGTATTGAAAGCTACAATACCATTATAAAGACAGAAAATTGTAAAAATAATAGTAGCCACTATGTCTCTTAATTCCAGAATCTCTCTGCTACATATGAATGGACAGAGAAATATGTATGTCTAATAGTTAATGCATGTCCTTAACATATGCATAATCCTGTATGCATTGCATGTTCTTACAGATGAGAATATGGAGTATTATGCATGCATAAACATAGATACATACATAGCCGTAAGCCTACAAGAAGCCCAATGAGGTCAAAGAAAATTATTTTAGTGATTTCAGCAGATTTTCCGTTAGTTCCAGAGTATCCGTACTTAAGGTGTGTGCTCCAACAACAATAGTAGATAGACTGTTTACAGCAAAATGCATCCTTCTTAATGTGTGGCTGCATTGTTTTCACAGGCAAATCTAAATGAGCTTGGTTTTGTTCGGAAAGATTAATTCCCATTCTAATAAAAAAATAATAAAAATGATTTAGCCTTTTTTGCCTCCTCGCATAAGTTTTCAAAGAGTTTGGTGGCTTGTAAATGTTTTCAATTTAGCAAAGATGCTGTTTTCAATTTGATAAATCAGTAATTTGGAGTAATGATGTTTATATGTTAAAACAGAATAATCAGAGGAAAATGCTTCTTTTCTAATACAGGGATTGCTTTAGGTCGAACACAGCTTGTTGTTGACATTTGATTTTTTTCTTACTGGTTGAAGTCCAAATTTGACTCTGGAGGCATATTTTGTTTCAGGTTTAAATTTCTTTTTGTTTTAATGTAACTGTCATGTCATGAAAAAATAAGATCATATGAATGGCAGTTTTAAATAGAAAAATATTTTATAATGACAGTTAAATCTCATTTGTCTTGATTTCAAAGAAGAATGTCTTATTTCACTTTTGCGAAGTCACTAGCAACCAATTCTGTATCTGATTTGCTGTATTTGTAAGGGCAAGCTGAAGAAAACAATTTGCTAGTGCTTTCCTGGGGACAGTGTATCTTCATGTTTCACAAACTGTCAGGGATACTGAGTTCTAAAGAGCAATTTGAAATACCTGATGAAGAAGGAGTTTTTCTTCTAGTTGTCAGTTTTGTCTCTTGACTTTTCTAAATCATCTGCCAACGGGCAGGCTTAAATCTGAATTTTGTGGATATTCAGAATGAGTCTCTTGAAAGAGTTAGAAATAGACCTGGGCAGAGAAATCCCTAAGAAAGTCTGCTCCCTTCAGTGTGAGAGATGGAGCAAACAGCGGTTGCCCATCCGGGTGAGTGCTCAGAGACGGAGATCAAGAGCAGCGGGTGCTTTTGTGCCGCTGGGCCTGAGCTCCCGGAGAGGAGGTGACTTTGCAGGTGCCTTCCTGACTGCCGGCTAATTCTGTGCTCGTGGCTGCGGAGCGAGGGGACGCGGAGCTTTCGGCTCCCCCGGCTCGGAAGGCTGCTCTGCAAGGCCGGAGGCTCCCTAGTTCAGGCTGTGGGGCGCCTGCGCACGTAGCGCAAAGGTTAAGTCCGTTCTCGGCTCTGGCCTTTAGTGTAAATACAGCTGGAGCTTAAGATGAGGATGTTTGGGCAAGTGCTGTCAAGAACATAGGTCTTTAGCAAAGATCATCTCTTGTTCAGATACCGTGGCATTCTGTTTTGCAGAAACTATGTGCTGAATTTTAATTACGTGGCAAATTTGAAAATGAAAACTTTTCTGGCTTATTTTTGAAAGTTTGGTACATCTGGAGTTTCTATTAGCTTCAGTGCTTAAAAAGCTATGTTCATGCTATGTATTCTTTATCACTAGAACATTTATGCTGTTCACATAGTCTTACTGTGTTTTTTGTTTTGTTTGTTTTTGTTTCCCATAGAGGAATAGATTTTCTTCCTTAAAGGAAATAATTTGTGTTTCACAGATGAACACAGCACACTGTTTTCACTGGTGGTGTTTAATTCAGACAACTTATTCAAGCATTTTTTTCCCAGAAATTTTGCATGTAACTGGTTGCCATCATCAGAAAGAATATTTCAGGGCTGGTTGTTTAAATGTATTTACTTTTTCTAGGCCAGTTGTATAATGAAAACATGGTAAATTATTTCCAGCTTCTTGAGTGGTGTGTAGTGTAATTAACAATGATGTGTATTTCCTGGCTAATTAGGAAAAACTGTAGCACCAAGGTAATTGACACAATAGTACCTCTGAAGAGAAATAAAACAAGATTATCACTTCCTGTGATTGCCATAAATGTAGAACGAATGCTGGAGAAAGTTGTAAAGATGATCTTCATAGAAAGATTAATTCCTAAGTGCCAGTTCACTTCAGAATCAAGTGTGTCTTTGCTTTATTTCATCCAATTTTTTTTTCTTTCAAGCATATCTGTCTACCAGCATAGTAGACCTCACATCTCAGAAGTTCCTATGGTTTTTTTTTCCACTGATGTAGTGATAATCTTGGGAGTCTCATGAATCCACTATTGCCAAGTTTCAAGGTTTTATGACACAGTGTATTGATATTTACTATTTTTCTTAAAGCCTTAGCTTCTAGAGTTATGTTAATATTTTTCACTTTCAGCTTTATTGGAGAGAAAAAGTATCTGCCGAAGAAGTCTGAAAATGGATCCTGTCATATGCTAAAAGATAAAAAAGGAACTAGGCAAACAAAAAATACAAGGTGCATCCATCATCATGATGATCATCTGAAGAATTTAGAATTTGTTTCATCATTTTCGTGAAATCATCCATCAGATCTTGCTTTCTGACTGCCTTGAATTTAGAAGTACTGCTTCCTATATCCCACAATATTAGTGTCCGAGAAAGTCTGGCTAGTCTTCCTTTTATTTTACCATTTTATTCTTTCACTTGTTTGGCATCTCCATCTCCAAAAACAAAACAAAAAAAAAACAAAAAAAAAAAATGAAGAGTTCTTCCCCAACAGACATAAATGTTTCTGTCGTGCTACATTTTACATTACTCTTTCCACAATTTTATTAATTCAGACTTTAAATGATCATGCTCCTCATTTTAAATAGAAAGACAGTTTTGCCTGAATTACTCTCTTGAAGGTTTGTATTTACATTTCTTTCAAAGTGTGGAATAAGTCTTTCCCTCTGGTTCTGTGAAGTATTTCAAGGGCTGATTTCTGTGAAAAAATTCCGCACCTAGCAAAGTCAGGAAGAAATAAAATTAGTGTAATGCTGGAGAAAAGATGCTCTTTTAATTGTGCTTCTTCAGTGTTTTCCTGTTAATTTATGCAAATCCTCAAAGTAGTTCATCACTACAAATGCAATTTTACCTTTCTCTCTTCAATCCCAACCAAAAATGCATTGTTACTCCTCATGGAGGATGTTTGCAGGCACCTCTGCCAGGCCGAGTCCAGGTCCAGGGGACTCCAGTTGGCTGCTTCTCTCCTACCGTTCAGTCAGCAGAGATCTGATACCACATGACTGCTTTTCATGAAGAGGGGTGTATAAGAATATGTTATGATCCCTCATTCCTTAAAGCCAAAATGATGATTATATTTGTTTCTTTTATTGCTAGTGAGTGCTGTGGCCAGTGCTGTCTCATCTGATCTTGTACATGAATGGAGTTTTAGGAGTTGAAAGCATGTCCAAATCCAAATGCAGCTGAGAAGTTCTTCAAAACTTTAGCATCCCTGATAATATTGATGATATTTACAGTATGATCCTGGGAAACTGTCTCAGGATTCCAGGCCTAACCGTTCTGAGGCAGCTGTGTGTCACATGTGACAGTGACGGCTTCGAGATATTAGGCCATTAGAAAAGACTTGATCTGTGGTGGAATTAGTTCATGTTTAAGAAAGTGCAGTTCTGTGGGCCTTAACTACAGTTAAATTGTATCTCAAGAATTCTGAGATGTGCTCAAACACGAGATGAGACTGTAAGCTGTCGAACTCCTGGCAGCAATACCCTTTCCATTGCTGTTATTACCAGTATAACTGTCCCTGCTGGGAATTAATAGTTCAAGAAAAACCCAACTATAGAAAAAGCTACTGTGAGTGCAATTGTTCACTGTAAATGGAGAAAGATTAAAAGCATTACAATAGAGATATTTTGCCCACACATCCCATTTCATCTGCAGCTGTATAGATTACATACGAAATGTTATGACACTTTTGGACTTTCTTTAAAATATCTCATAGCTAACAAAGAAGACTTAATTCTACTGACTTCAGTCCACAGCTGTTAAAATAAATTAGCCTTTAGGGAGATGACCCCCAGGACTATTTGCACTCAAACTTTTCTTTCTCAAAGGAGTAAATCTATATTTTCCTTTTAATTTCTCTAAGAAAGGTTGTAGGCTTTGTGTCCTCCCCACCAAGATGGAAGAGCACTGACTTTATCAATGCTTTCCATGCCCATTACATCAAAAGAACAGTGATGGTATTGTATATCATATGGTATTATATATCATTTAGTATCAGGATCCTAAGTGCGCTCAGGCCCTAATGGACAGCGGCACTCAGGCCAGGGCCAGGGCCTTCAATCCTTTCCTGAGCTAACTTGTCTCTGGTCCTGTTTCTGCTCCTACTTGGCTCGCCATTCCTTCGGGAGCAGTTGGCCCTCCCTGTGCCCTGATTTAGAGTACACATAGGCCCATTTTCAGGCTTATGATTGTTCCCGCACTTAGTGCTTCAGAAGATGGTGGTTCTGAAGTTCTTAGTGTAAGTTCCTTCTGACCTGTGTTTAGGACATCGGTTTTGTCTTGAGTATAAGAATAGACTTGCTTGGGTAATTAATGAGCTCACTGATAACTTAAAAGACAGTTGTTTAATTTTCTAAGACAATGAACACATGCTATTTCTGTTGATTTCAGAGGCCGATCTGGTGCTTGGCACTTCTACAAGTCAGCCTGCTACATGTTAAGAGCCTGGTCCACATCTTAGGGTAAGTTCTAACAACTCTGGCTTTTTTATTTGGAATGGCATGCAGGCTGTTCTTCACCTTTCTGTGTGAAATAGCACAGTGTAATGAGGCTCTTTGAGTTTGTTCCTGTCTTGAGAGCAAGAAATAAATG
>NW_010576440.1:749-16614 GCF_000705375.1 Tinamus guttatus | reverse complement strand
ACTTGATGTGCAAGAAAAGGTTTTCTATACTATTTATACCTTCATAGTGGTGGAAAGGGATAGAGTAAATATGTAACTCTCAGGAGAGGTTAAACTTTCTGACAAAAGTGACTAAATTGTTTCTAATTCTGACCTTGTGTCTAAATTTCCACTACTACTGAAAGAGAGTTCAAACTGGTATGTTGCATGCTAATGCATATAAAGCTAGCAAATGAATTTAATAAGCTCTTTATACTTTTTATATGATAGAATATAATGGAGATTAACTATTTTTATACACTTGACACATTTGTTTGAAGTGAAATATGCTTTGTCAGTCCCATATAACTGAAAAGCATTTCATGAATACATATTAGGCTCAGATTAAAAGGACACTAGCAGATCTTCCTAATGAAGACAAAAATAAAATAAGAAAAAGGTTTTTTGAAATGTTTATGTGAAGTGCATCATTTAAAAATACCAGCACACACATATTTTTTTTTTTCATGTAACAAAACATGCTATACATGTGGAAGAAGAAATAACTCAAGTTTTGATAATTCATGGTGAAATATTTGTTCAGACTGTAACTGTATTTGATGTAATAGTCTTTTTTCCCCCAGTTGTCAGCTCTCACTCAGTCCCTGCTAGCAATGCTTACAAAACATCATCCTTTCATACCAAGATAGTGGTGTTTGTGTATTGGCCTAGTTCTCAGTGCAGATTTTTACTAGGATTGTCTCTTTAAAAACATAAATTCTTCCTGTGGCTAGGAACTTTCCTTTTAACTATTTCTGAAAAATAAAGATTTCTCTTCATACAAAGCATGAATTATTTTTTCCTTTAACAATGATTCACATGTCAAGGGGCCTTAGTAAGAACATGTAGATGTGACGTTATGCTACTGCAGTGCTTTTCAGTAAAGTATAAACAAACACAAAATATCCTTATGGCTTGCTTTTTTTTTGCTATTGAATATACCTGTAAAAATGTTGGGATTCCAGTAACTGCTGCCACACTGAGACACAGAAGGATACCAATATGTATCTCAAATTTTGTTAGAAACAGCTCATACCAAGATCTCCCTAGTTAAGCTTGTGATTTTTAATGGATTGCAAGTAAGGGAAAGGAGACAGCCTCTGCCTTGTGTTCCTGGGATTTTAGGGGCATGCAAATAGGAGGAGCTCACACAACTGCTGAATTTAACAAGTTATGGCTGGCATGCCTATGATAGAGGACTAAAGTAGTAAGGCAGCTTTAATTCCTTTTCACTTTTCACCCCTTTGTTTACTTTGTGTATCACGATCTCTCCCTTACTAAACTGTCATTAGTTCTGCTTATTTTTTCTTCTCTTAAAAATGGCTTTCTATTTAAGAGGCAAAGGTTGATTTAACTAATTTTAGCATTTATAATGCAGTGTTGTTACACAGGGTAAGATGAACTTTTTACAAAACCTCTCGAAGACTAGAAAGAAAGAACTGTGTGACACTTAGTGAACACTGAAGCAAAGAGGGCATATAAGCAACTTCCTGAAAATTTATACTTCTCTACGTTCGTGTCTGAGTTAAGTGAACAAAGACTTGATCTGATAAGTTAACAATGTGTATATAATGGAGTTGTCTGGAAATATCTGTCACATATTGTTGTTACCAAAGTCATGTTCATTAGCAGAAGCTTTTCATGTAGTAGCATGTATTGATTAATGACAGGATTAGATGGATCACACCAGTCACTGTGACATGCTAGTGACAGACAGTTTTCTGCCCTCCTCATAGCTACAAATTAAACAAAAATGCAAAGATATAGCTAGAGTAAAGATCCACAAAGAGAAAAGAAAGTCCTCTTTTTTTACAGGACAATCTTCTTAACTAGGATTTAAAACCTTTAGTTGTTCAGATGTCTTCAAAATGTGTAGTAGTAAATAGACTCTGAGACTGAGCTTCACAGCAGCCAAGACTCTAAGTCATAAGTGTGTGAGGTGAGAGGAGGAGAGAAGTTACACATGAAAGCTACTCAATAAGGAAAACTGAAAGAAGACTTTTAATTTTAACTGCTCCATTTAGCTTCTAGGCTGAAGTTTCAAACGGCACCCACTAGCTTGTGTGAATCTTCACATGTATATATTCTGGAGCTTTCTTCCAGATTTATTCTGTCTTGTCCCTTATTGTGCTGCTGGCGGTATGGGACAGTGATGCCATTCTATATATTTAATTATTGTACCAAATTGGTGTGGCTGAAACTCTGAGAAATAGCAGACTCAGATTCAAAGTTCTTGCCAGTCTTTTGGACATTTTCCACATTTTCTCATCTCCTAGGAGAAAAGTGTTTTTTAGGAGGCTGGTAGATTCTCTGCATCTTGCTACAAATCAAACAAGCATTTTTCTGAAATCATCATTTAGTTGACACACAGTATTTGGCTCCCTGTTGATGAGCTTAATAGCTTAATAGATGAGCCTTAACCTATAATATTCAGGCAATTCAATTCTCACCTCTGGTCTTAAAAATGTGTTACTGAGAACATATGATTTGTAGGTCGACCGCAAATTCTCAGCGCATCAATAGATGACAATTTTGCCTTCATCGTTTCGTTCTCTCACTGTGCGTGCTGCATTGCTATGTGTCTTAAGGTATTTTCTTAGTCATGGAATTCAGCATTTCACAGAAGTGATAGAACTGTTTTTGAGATTTTCTATACGCTTAGACTTCTTTTCACATATTGATAACTTGTCTGGTATAATTGTGATGGAAGATTGTTTTTTCAACCTCTGCTTTCTTTTCAGTGTTTATTGATTTCTCTCTCTCTCTCTCTCTCTTTTTTTTTAAAAAAAACTAGATAACAATAATAGCTACAAACTAGTAAATAGGGAGCATAGTTCCTTGAGCTTACTGGTTGTTAATTGCAGACCAACTAGGCTACTTACTGTTTTTTGTATGTACATATTATGAGCACGCTCTGTCTTTCCCATTTCATTATAGAGCAAGTACATGTGAATGCTGGCTGGCTGCCTGGTTTTATTGTTCTGTGTATACTGAAGTTACAGAAGGGCATGTGTATTATATGTAATCAGTTGGAAAATCAGAAGCATACTGAAAAGTTGAAATGCTTCTTCTAGCAATGTTTCACTGTACTGAGTAGAGATGAGTCACAGGTATCACTGATGGTAAAGAGTATTTCATCTGTGTTGGGAAGGACTGTAGACACAGTAGGGACAACCATAAATGCCAGCAGTGTGTTTGGTGCACACTTGAGGTCTGGTGATAGGAATGATAGAGCTAGGGCTGCAGCAAATAGTATATTGGAGATTCTAGGAATTTTACATACTGCAACACACCAGTTTTCTATTGGCTACTGTTGTGAACATGCTAGACAAAAGCACATGCAAGAATAAAGATGGCTCCTAAGGCCTCTGTGACCTCTTTCCTTTCCCTTACACATGCTTTACACATGCTTTCTCTAGCAACAAAAGAAATCTCTTAAAAAAATCACTTTGTAGAAACTCTGTGATCCTCTGTCTATATTTATATCTTAAAGATTTCACTTTCATATGAAATCTCAAGCTAGCTGTCCACCCCCACTGCTGGGGAGTGATATGTGTCAAAGGCAGCATCTCCAAGCTGCAGAAGGAAATGCTATCTTTGTAAGCGTCTCTGCAAGACATGCTCCCAATAGCATAGTCCCCTTTCACCCCCTCACTAGTCTTCACCAGTTTTCCCACCCAGTCTGTTGCTTTTCATTTTTTATTTTCTCAAGGTTTTCTCATCTTCTGTCCTTAACCTATGCACACTTTTTCCAGATGTGTGACAAACAGTGCCTTTTAAAAACAGAGCGCTGAAAACAAAAACATTCCACAGGCTAATTTATCTCAGAACATTGATGTCTTTGTTGGTGCAGATACCAGATGAGTTCAGAAGCTCAGGGGAAGCCTTTCCTTACAGCCTTCCTGGTAATCTGAGTCAAAACTCTGGGTACACAGCGTGAATAGGAAACCTGCTTCCTTTGGCACTGGATGGGGCAGAAGGATGTCTGCAGCTGAGCTGTTAGTCCTTAGGATCTTTCAGTTGGTGATGTTTCAGCTTCTCTAATTTTACAATTTGAGAGAGCCATTCTGTAATGATTGCAACATAAGCATCCATCTGAATACTAAATTTCAAAATGCTTGAAATGGCTGCAGTGACAGATTGCAAATTTGAAAACAGAACAGGGTCCTGTGGTCTGGTCTCTGTTCTCTGATGGGATGACCCATCTGTTAAAACAAAGATTGCTAGTAGCCGTACAGGCGGGAGGAGATCATGGTACAGTCTTACGGAAGTACGAGAGTTTCTAACAAGCTGTTATTTTACCTAATAGTGAAATAGACTATGGGGAAACAAGGGCAATGAGATAGATACAAATATGAGCTAGATTTAGGCAATAGCCTGAAGTTGTCTGTGAAAGCTTGTGTACCTAAACTCCAGCAAGATAAGGCTGGAAAGCCAGGGAAACCTTAGGATCAAGAAGAGATAAAGCTTCCAAGAAAAGCTGTTATGTGTTAGGAGTTTCTCTGAAACTCCAAGTATTTTTAAGAAATCATAGTTTCTTATCAAACCTGATAATCTTAAATTATATATATTTTCACTATCTATGGAGACTCTTCTTAAAAGCATTTTGGTTGGCTTTAAGTTTCAGGATGTTGATTTTCTTTGAAACTTAATCTGAGCACTTTTTAAAATTCAGACAACTCATATGTTTTCAGGTTATTTTTTGGAGCCTTGTAGGAAAAATGCGAAATGGCTCTTGGCTTTGGTAACCGATACTAACTTCTCTCAGAAAGTATCTGATGGCATAAACCAGGCACAGAGCAGCTGCAGTAGAAAAGATGTTCATCATCTTGAACAAGTAATGGTTCATAACAGTCAAAGACAAGGTCTTTTCCAGTCTCTGTCATTATTCAGTAAAATAGATACTTAGCCCTACTTGAATGATGCCAAAAAATGCTTGGGTAATTTAGTTCACAAGTGACACCAACATTTACTGAGTACACTTTTTCTTACATATGATCCACTCTATTAGAGACCCAATTTGAAAGCAGACATCAACAGAGTGTCTTCTTTCTTATTACAAATGGGCTTTTCTCTAAGGCCTCGGGTCTCATTTTGGAAGATATCTCTTTATTTGGTGATAACAGGACAAATGCGAATTTGCTTTTCCGACCATTCATTCCTTGATGACATCTCTGAGACTGACAGAGAGGCAGTGAATCCTCTGGCATATCTACTTAGGGTGAAGTCTAGGCAAAAATCACAGAATAGTTTTTCCACTGAGTGTTTTCGGGTTCAGCCATTCCTAATGCAGGAAAAATCTGTAGTCATTTTCAACTTGTATCAGTGATCTATGTAGTAACACACAGAATAGTATGATAATTTGTTCATTTTATTATTTCTTATTTACTTAATGTATTTTCATATAGTTTAATCCTATTTCGTATTCACATTTCTTTGGCCATCCACAAAAGCATTATTTATTGCTTCCCTTTTGGACACTAGAACTTGCTTCGTAGACCTTCGTTAGAGGTTTTTGGGTAACTGTCTGTATTCTTCATGCTTGAAATGCCACAGGAGCTTCAACAGTTGGACAGAAGGTATGAGTGACATTTGATTAGATAGATTAGGTTAAGCTGCTCAGGTTTCAGTCTGGTCACTTTTAAACACTGTTTCATTCCTTGTCTGCAGATGAGAGATAGACTTATATACTGTATACCACCAGATCAATATGCATTAAAGTCAGTCAGTTAAAGAAAACAGTGACAAAGATTTTGTTTAATCAATTCACTAAGGACTACAAATGAAATTATGTCAGTTTGTGGTTTCAGTGTTGTAAGTTATCCACTCTCTTATTGATTATTAAGCATAAATGAAAGGATAATCTAACGTTATTAGGGGATCACTGGCAGGAATTAAACATCCTTCTCCAGAAGACTAATTTTTCTGGCTTTTTTCATTTGAGAAATTCTCAGTAGTGACTGTTCTTTGACAGTACACTGGAGTTGCTCGGAGATAGAAGGTCTCATTTAGGGATATTCTCATTCCTAGTTGTGTTTGCCGTGTCCAGCATAATTGCTTGTTAAGTCCATGCATAATTTAAACTAAATTCTTTCTCATTTAACTGTCCCATTCACTGTCTTGCATAGGACTGTAGTTAAATTTCTTGGTTTAATATTTTTAGCCACATTTCTCAGTTGAGGTTGTTTTTTTACCAGTGTAAAATCAAAATCAGAAATAAATTCTTTGTGAAGTCCTGTGATCCCACAAGAATGGTATAAAACTAAGCATTCACACATAAGGTAGCTATTTTTGTAGAGTTCTCCTTCATCAGGGACAAGAATGATCAGTAGTTGGGAAGAATCATCAGCAAAGCTCTAGCATGTTGCTCAGAATAAGTGATGGTGAGGGCAAAATGACATGGTGAAAATGTCGCCTGGATGTCCCTTAGATTTCCTTCTCTGATGAATTTGCATCTGATAAGTGAGTAGGATACTGCTTCCCAAGAACTACTTGTCAGAAAGCTGCATATTCTTCTGAAAGTTTGTAACCATTAAGCCCTTCTGTTTGCATTCCTCTGTAGGCTGGGCAGGAGGAGCCTTGACTGTGATTCAGAGTGATGGGTGGACCACTGCAAACAGCACTGCTGCTGCCCGACTGCTTTGCTGAATAGCTACTGTCCCCAGATAGCCTCTTGCTATATGGAAGCTGCAAAGCTGTCCCAGGTCTTTCAGTATTAAAACCACAAACCAACAATCTTAATTTAAATTAGCTGCTAATTTGTTAAGCTGCTCCCTCTTTAGGCATAGTTTTGCATTTTTATTTTCTATCTTTAATCTCCTCAGAGTGTAGATTCTTTGGGATCGAGGGCTATCAGACTCCGTATTTGCCTCCGATGCTCTCTGTGTCTTTGCTTGATCTAATTTCATTCATTATAAGCAGGGTTGGACTCGTTCAGTAATTTAATAGGATATGTCCAGAGATATACAAACAGGTAGTAGTCTTTCTTCTGGGAAAGAAGTCAACCGAATTACCTCCTGACAGGTTTTCAACCAGCCTGGCAGGTTTATTGCAGTGCCTCCTTGGCTTTAGAGAGACCACATCTTGCATCCTCATCCAGCCCGGTGTGCAGATGTCTGGAAGCTCGTGTCACTGTGCTGATTCAGCCAGCTGGGCATGAGGGAGTGTCTCTGTGCCTGTCCGAGCTGGAATCTGGCTCCACAGCTGCTGAGATTAGATGAGCAGAAGGACAAGATTAGGAGAGCAGACTCTGGGCATGTGCATCAAACATCCTGTCATGGCTGATTGGATTATTTTCATTTTTCTGATGTAGCAGCTGCAGAAGGGAAAATCATATTCTTGTGAAAGTGTGTTCTTTTCTACTATACCTAGCGTTGAGTCCAGTGTCCTCTAAGATTTGCTGTGTTTATCTAATGAATATGCTCATTGGACATTAATTTTAGACTGACTCTTTGGATGAGAAATTAAAGATGATGATGATGCATTTTTCTTACTTTACCTGTAGTAATGAATACATTTTGACAGTAAGGGTGATTGATATTAAATGTTGTCTGTGCCATTAACCTGTGATCTCATGTACCATTTATCCCAAACCTAGAAAATCAGGCTTCTTTAGCACTTCAGTTTAGAACTGGAAGGTAAAAACCCTTATCTGATAAAAAAAATACTGTTGGTGAGTTAACAAATATTTCAGATTCTGAGCCAAAACTCCGTCTGGAAGTATCTGAGAACTAACTTTTGTGATTTCTAAAAATTCTGTGGCGTTTTTTTGGCAAGTACAGAAGTGATAATAGAATTGAGGGATCCATAGCCAGATTGCTGCTGGGGGAGGGGAGAAATGATTTGCTTTTTATTTTGTTGCTGCTGTTGCGAATCTGCTGACATCCCTGAAATCCCAGGGGTGTGTTTTGAATTTTAGAGGGCTACAATTAAGATCAAAATCTGGTTTGTTATTACACCGTAGTCCTAAAGGCCTTCCCGAGGGCAGGAAAGGCCTACGGGATGTTTCCCCCGAACTGCGCCGTCGCAGCAGGGGAGGCAGAGCGGCTGCCTCATGAGCACCTCTGTGCCCACTAGCCCTCCTCATGGTGGCTTGGCCTAAAGACGGGTGGAAACTGCTCTCATCAGGATGCTTCATCTGATGAAAGGCATGCACAGTTCGACAGGTTTCCAAGATGCTACTCATCTCCCATGGTGCCCAAGATTGGGTCCTGATTAAGAACCTAGAACCCACATTAGAGTTTTCTTTGTTCAGTTTGTTGGAAATGCCGTGTCATTGCCATGCCCTCTTTCTTTAATACTTTGTTACTTTTTCTTCAGTCATTAAGTCAGGTCAAGCAATTCTCAGCTACCAGTCTCAGGAGAACTGATAGATTTAATTTTAGACCTCATCAGAAGAATAGAATTGTTTAGTTTTTCACTGGAAAATACTGATTTTTCACTGAAAACAGAACTTCTGAGAATGCCAGAAACATTTTTTTAAATAAAGTTTTAACAGGTGTGAATAATCTAGATGGGAATAATCAATTTCTAAATGATCTAAAAATATATGAGCATTTTCAAGATCTGTATGAAAAAATATGTGTAATTTATATGAATCACAAACTAAGTCAACAGCGTGCATGTTGTTGATAGAAGAAGCAAGCACCACATACAGGAAAAGAACAAAGCTGTAGTTTGAAAGGAACAATTTGGTGGTTTAGAAGAATACAAGCTATGGACTAGGCTTTCAGATACAACTATATTTGAGTTCATTGCTTGAGTGAGTTGACCAAATTAAAGATAGTAGGAGAGAGCTACGAGATTAAGTTTAGGAGAAGACCTACAAAATGTGAATGAAAGAGGAGTGTTAGCTGCTACAGAAAATCAAAAAAAGAGCTTAATTTTTTTTTGTTAGAACAAAAAGTTGATGAGAAGGAGGTTGCAATCTTGTGTTTGCTATAAATGGCAAATAAAGCAGTAAGTAATGGTTTTTGCTGCTGCTGTTGCAAAAATTCCTCCTGAAGTCTTTTTCAGTATTACTTGTCTGTGTTCATATAGCACTGTAAATATTACAAACTAGATCAAATACAGTTACAAATGGGATCTTCATTCAGATTAATTGCGAGAATTTGAGGGAGTCTCACAAAAGAAAAAAAAAAGAAAAGAAAACCTCGCTACACTGCTAAAACAGCAGCATGGGAATCTCCTGGGGAATTGAAACTATGTGGTCAGGGAGCTTTGAAAGGTAATATTTTAAGTACAGAGGTGACTGTGTTTGTGGGAAAAAACAGGGGAATCAAAACCGATACAGACCGAGAAGAGAAGCAAAAAGGCAGAACTGTCTGAAGCTGATAGGAAGAGAGTGAAGATTTTTGAGTTAGGCTCCAGCTCAATAAAATTTGAAGCTATGATGAAGCCCTTTCCTTTGCTTCATTCTGTTCTCATAAAAACAAACAAGCAAACAAACAAGCAAAAAACTTTAAGAGGAGAAATCCTCAATAAAAGCTTAGATCTTTTGAAGCGATCTAGATTAACTATATATAATTTATACCTTGCACATTTTTGGTATTTTATAAAGTATTCTGATCAATAAGGGAGTAAAATTTGATTATTAAAATAATTAAGAGTCAGATGATTTTAGTTCTGATTTGGGATTAGAAAAAAAAAAACTGTTGAAAAAACTGTAGAAAAAAAAAAACTAATGATGGCACAGAACTGTGAAGTGTACTAAGTGTTTTCATGTATCAGCTGTAGGTGTAGGAGTCACGATGTCTGGCTCAGAGTCTTCCTGGACTCTGTTTCATGAACTTACATGAACTTTGTTTCATGTAAATATCATGGACTTGCAGCACTTGATATGAATTTTATGTCACTCAAGGCCACTCAAGAGAGAATAATATTTCTTTCAGATAGGAGGCAGAAACTGAGAAAATGCAGATCATAACTAAAAATATGCCAAACAAACATACCTAATCTCTTGCATTCAAGGATAGGTCTGATTCACATCTCAGATTTCAGATCTCTCTAAAGATCAAATCCAGAATTTTTATTTTTGCTTTAGAGAAGTGCCAGTGATCAAACTGATATGTTTTGCTCTTCCTTGGCTTCAATTTCTACTTCAGGATTATATATAAAGCATAACATAGATAGTTTACTGTAGAAATTACATTAGATACGTTATGCCACATGTTTTGAGAATAACAGTCACATATGCACTCATAAACATGAGTAATCAAATTTCATGCTTCAGGGCATTGCTTAATTACCTTATCAGAAAGGAAGCCTTTGTGCCTTAGTTTCATGAAAAGCATTGTATAACTATGATTTTTTTGTTTCGTCTTTCTGTTATGGGTGCTTCATATAGTAGAAAAATGCTTTAGAAAGCTTGTGTTTATAAAGACATGAAATTTATTCAATATAAATAGGAAGAAAATATGATCATCAGCAAATAACTGCCAGGTCACTGCCAATCTTAACCACAGAGAAATACCTTTGAGGTATTCCTAAAGACTTCAAAATAATCTGTAAAACTAAAGTTAGGGAAGGGTCTGTGGTGTTATTTCCAGTCAAAGCTAGTACTGTGTAGTGCTAATACTTATTTCACAGAGGCCACATAATCACACTAACATACTCCAAACCAAAAGCAGCCAAAAATCCCTAGGAAATATGTAAATACCACATTAACAGGAAAATGTTTCCTACTTGGAATTTATAACTGAGAGCAGAATGTTGGCCTACAGGATATAGGCTGGGAAGTTATATGTGAGAAAATCACAAATGGTTAAGTTATCACTCTTCAGAATATCCCATTTGTTAGTGAAAGCATGTCACACATGTTTAGAATTATAACATCCTTTTTATGATGACTATAAAATGATTTTGGTTATGATGCCAAATTAATATTTCATGTAATATTAATAACTTCTCTTTGTATAAAATTAGCACCAAACTAGCAAGTCTGCAAAAGATCCCATAATACTGAATTATTATTATTAGGACTTTTTATAGCCATTCACTTCACATTGCATTTTTTTGTAGCACACGTTAGGAATGATCATGACCTATCTCTTTGCCTGAGTTGCCAGAATGAGTTCCATAAATTTTTTGAAGGGATATATGAATTGCCTTAGTGGGACTATCAATCCTAGAACAATGTCTTCTGCTATGGATAATGGTGGAAATCGGAAACTTAATGTGCTTGCTCCCACTCTGGCTTTCACAATCCACCTGACTCCCATAACTTTATTAGGGCGAGAAATTTCCTCCCGACTCCTCTTTGCTCTGTGGAGCATACTTATGGACAACCCTTGTAGTTTTGTCCTTGCAGATATCTATAGAAGCATTTTTTTATATATCAGTAAATATATAATCCTTTTCAAGAATGCACTTGAACACGCACCTCAGTAATACTGTCTGACTGTGAATTTCACTGGTTAATTATATATTGTACTCCTTATGTTGTCTGTGGGTGAGGCTTTTTTACTTTTTAATGACTTAAGTTTGGTCACAGACGGCTTTGTAAAGCAAGTATGTTTTGTGGTATCCTACCAGTGAGGAAAAGCAAAATAGAAGTAATTACAAACAAATGCAGCAGCAATTACTCTTCAAATATTCTGCCATGTAAAGAGCTCAGGACTGACTGAAGGTGCAGGAAAAGATCATTTTAAGTCTTTGTCTAAGGGCAAAGTTAACTGACAGACCCAAGGGCAGTTCTGGTAAGAAGGTTTTGACAGAGATTAGGGCTCTGTCTTACTGAATACTGGAGAGAGAATTTCATGTTTCATAATCACATGAAAAAACGTATACTTCAGATGTTCTTCTCCAAATTCTGCTAGTCTTCTCTCTTACCAGAACAAAACAAAACAACCCAAAAACTCTGGTATAAGTTCCTATGCAGAGCAGCTCTGCTGGCTTTATGTCATTCCAACACTACAGTTTGATGTCTTTGCTAAGTAGATTCTTCCAGCTCGTAAATTCTGACTCATTGGTAGGACTTTGTTATTGGTTGTCACACTTGATGTCAATTGACAAACTTTATTTTGGAGCAGTTCAAAACCTGGTGGTCCATTCAGTTGGGACTTCTTCCTTAGGAATGTGATTGTATTTAATTGTGCAAATCCAAACTTTAGATGCCTGTTGAAGGACTAACTTGACTGGATTCTTGTTTCAGTGCCCAGGGAATTCTTGCTCCATATTTGTGGATTTGCCAAATGAGTCATTCTCCCCTGGTACAGATAAATAGGGTCTCCCTCTCTTCATCATCTCAGTGTCTCATGTTGCCATGTCACATGTGTGTGGGTAAGTCATTTACCAGCAGTGACACAATGAGAATGTAAATCAGATAAGAAATCTGTTTGTGTTGTTATGGGCCTTGCATGTGTAGTAGAAGGATTTGGATGATTAGTTTCCTGATGACTGGCAAAGCATTCCTTCTATCCAGAAAAATGTAATTTCACTGAGTTGTGGTCTGCTCATGTGTTCCCCACTGTTAGCAAAACTAGATTTTGGGCGCTCTATCTTTTCCTGCCTCTTTACATGACTTCAAATAACGGGCTAGAAAAGGGCTGTGCTAGTCTCCATCCGCTTGGCCCTAAGAAAAGTGACTGAAGTGTGAATGGAACAGGTTATTGATATTTACTCCTTTTGTAGTTAAGTCCGCCGAATAGTTTTGGAAAGAGACATGGGGACAGGGAAGAAAGAATTACCGGGGATGATATGGACAAAATGTATGAGAAAACTAAATAATTCAGGTTCTAAATTGGAAGCTTTGGTTCATCTCAATAGCTGTTCAATGGAAGCTCCATCCTAGCTTTAGGAATAGGTCAATCATCCCTAAAATCTTCTGAATAAAAGAAATTTTTTAGCTTTAATGTTCTCACAATCTCTTCACTGATTCTAATAGCTGCAGGTTTTGTTGAGATTTTTCTCTTTAACTTGATGTAAGAAATTCACTCCTATGGCTAATATACTAAAATATTAGGAGACATTCATAGATTTTAGAGCTAACAGCTATCTACATGTCAAATAAATATGATCAACATGATCCTAAACATGATCAAAATGATCCTAGTAATTAATACTTGATTAGAATTTATCTTGCAGAATAGTTAGCCTCCTGCCAAGATACAGTAAGTAAAAACATTTTTTAATTTGGCTTCTGATGAGTATGTCTGATTTTCAGCTGGCAACTTCTGCCTTTCTCTGAATATAATCTTTTCATCTTTTCTTCTTTTCTGAGCATTTGCTTCCAAATTCTTTATCAACCAGATCTGTTTGTAGTATTCTACAAGTTTCTTACCAGTTCCTTATTCAAGAAAAAAGAAGCATTTTTCTTCCCTCTTCCTTACCACTCTTTTGCCTGTACTTTCCAGGATTCCATCAACTCTTTTTCCTGCAGCATTATGCTGATTTTTAAGTAGCTCGTGCACATCCCTTACATGCCTAGACAGCTAGGTGAAAAGCGGAATGCTGTAATGAATACAGTCATGTACACTGCTTGAGTGGATTGGGGTCCAGAATTTCACTGGGCATTTTTTTGATGTTCCCGTAACACAAATAATGCTTAGTAAGTCTTAGCTGGCTCCCAAATCTGCAATCTTGCAAAAATGAACAATTTCTGACTGGTTGTTTTCCATTTGGAGAATCCTTGCTGTATTTTTTAATGCTTTTTAAACATATAAAATCTTAATTTCTCTGTCTTTATCTTTCTGTAAACATTGACCATTTAGCTTCTGTTTCTAGTCCTTCTAGTGCTGGTATTATGCATTGAAGTCATGGCCCACTTTTCTTGAATCTTTTTCTTATTATTTTTTGACATAAAAGGGAGAAAATTAAGTATTGCAATTATGTTCATTACTATTAAACAATTGATAAGCATGAACTGTATTACAGACATTTCCCTGGAGCTGAAAGTGTTTCAGCAAGCATGTACAAGTGTCTAGGATTCAGGTGTCTGTCTGCATCCTTCAAAGCGGTTAAAAGAAGCAGGCTGACTAACCGGTAGGTGTAGCTTAGTCACCAAATCCCACATGTAGTAATCATAACTCTAGACTATTATTCCCCTGTCTATTTTCATTAGTGCTATGAACTCCCCTGAATAGTAAGATTTAAAGGCTAACTATATCTGGTAGAGTATTTTCAGAAGAAATTGTACATTCTTTTCCCTGAAATATATAGAGAGTCAAAGAGAGAATCAAGAGTCAAAATTGAAGCTGTTGTAATACTGTGCTTTTTTTAAAAAAAATAATGTAAATTATTTAAATATAATCCAGAAAGGTACCTTATTTTTTGCATCTGAAACTCACCACCTTACTTAGGATTAAGCATCTTGATTTCTTTCCCTTCTCCGAACAAATTCTTAGAGATATTACACTAGAATCGTCTTGGTGAAATTTCTCTTTCTTGCAAAAAAAGTTGAGAGCCATGTCTCAAAGTTAATTATATACTCTGTTAGAATATTTTTGAGTTATCCTCTTTTTTTGTACAGTTTTGTATAAAAGTGTTGTTGTGGTCATAAAGAGCACAGTTGGTATACAGAGACGTTCAACCTGGGCAAAGAGCCCTCTACCCAGAACGTATCTGATTTTGCCAGCTAAGCTTTTAGTAATGAAGGACGTAACATAATGACTCTCACCTAACTTTATGGACTCCGTAGTACTAATAGGCCCATATGACAAAATATGACTCTGGAAAGCAGTAGAAGATTTTATGGGAAATTCTAGAGTAATCATATTTTACATTCATATTGCACCCCTAGCTGATGGATTCAAAATGGCTGGAACTAACATGGTCTTACAAGTTTCTGTGAGTCTTGAAATTACAATTTATTTTCCAGATGCGAGTAAATCAGTACTAAAAATCTAGGTATGTGTTCTGGACATTACCGAATTTACTGATTTCTCTTTGATTCTCCGCTGAATTAGGTCCTGTCAGGATGTTGGTGCATGTTCAGTATTGTTACTGATTATTCAGGCTTATGGAATAAGGTTTATGCCACAGCCAAGGATAAAAAAAAGAGTTAGTCTGGAGGAGATACCAAACCCATCATCATTCTTCCTCTAGGTATATGTTCGTGAGCTTTATTTCATTAATTCACTGAATATTTTATTTTGTTGTCTGTATGAGAGATCTAATGTCAGACTTGGCAGGTGAGTAAACACAATGAATCTGATGTAGTTGTGCAATTTTGAAAAAAAAAATAAAGATAACATTAAATAGAAGCAGCCCAGTAGGCTTCTGAGAACATGATAAAACTGGCAAAAAAAGAATCAAATAGGCCTTGGCTCTCAGAAAATATGAAATAGCCTAAAACTGTTATGATATTAGATTAGAAACACAGCCCTAGTTAGCACATGCTTGGTTAGATTTATGTACAGAGAAGACTGAGAAGCACAAATAAAACCCCATAACTATTCCAATTTTGAAACAATTTTGTATATTCTCCATTTCAATAGTTATTAGAGAAACAGAGATTTTTAACAGATATAGTCAATGTGCACCAAAAATATCTTGAAGATATTTAAAACTCCAACTTTAAAAAGTCTCCAAATGTAATTTAGCCAAGAAATTACAATGCTGAGTTGCTAATGACAACACTTACATAATGATGTGCAGCTCTTGAAGCTTGGGGAGTTCTTAGTTGGGAATTGAGAACTAATAATGGTCTACAGAGTGGACCATGATATTTTTATTGGGAGTGGGATACTTTGCTTGTAGATAGCCTCATGAAGTCCAGTCTGAGTCCTTTATAGGACTTATAGCCTAATAGCCTTTATAAGACTGTCATATCTTGGAATAGCAGTTAAGTGTATGAAATTAATTGCTGCCTTTCAATTAGTACCCACTGAATGGACAGTACTGTTGTCAC